>VZTY01014347.1:18650-49570 GCA_013400935.1 Turnix velox | reverse complement strand
GTCCCCCCTGAGCCTTCTCATAACCAAGCTGAACAATCCCCATGATGTCCCATAGGAAAGTGAGGTGCAATTAAGTCTCCATGTATCTACAGCAGGCATAGGTTAAAGTTGTGGCAGAAATCTTCCCCCTTACCCATCTGCTGTCATTAAATCATTCATTCTTTCTTACTTCATCACAGGGTTTTGGGGTTTTTATCTAAGTACAGCCTCCCAAGTTCTACCTACCAGGATACGTGTGAGCCAGAGCTCAGCTTTGTGAGCCTTCACAAACCAGGAGGAGTGGATGCTCAGTGCTCGGTGTGAAATGAAGAGGGCAGCACACGTGGTGAGAGTCAGAGCTGCCAGGAACACCAGGGCTGGGAGGAGGTATCTAGGACAAAGAACACAGGCACATACAGCGTACAATACATTTTAGTGGTGTCACAATGCTTTAATTCATAGCCTGGCCCTTGCTGGCTTTAAGTTAATCAGCCTTTAATGAAGGTAATCACTACACATAACCCTCATTTTGACATACTGCTGTTTCACTCTATTGAACAAAGTTATTATTTTCCCGACTGCAACTGATTTCTTCACCTTTTGACAGCCGGGCTATTGTGAGCCCTTCATGTGACCATGACTATGAAAACAGTCCCAGGCAAGGAGCTTAACTGTGTTTATGAACAGAGCTGTGGCTCCTCTCCTACCTGCAGGGAGGGGGGAAGAAACCCACAAAACACCACCTTTGAGGAGATCTTAGACTTCACTAACTAATCCATCTCATAAGCAAGATGAAAGCATCATGCAAAAAGCCCAAACTCCTGTAAAGCTTACTTTGCCCAAGGCCTGCCACGGGGTTTTACAGGTGTGATTAAGCATTCACACACAGGGGGAAGGGGAAAACAAAGTATTTGGGCTGTCCCAACAAGAAAGTTAGAAAACATCTGTAGCAAAAGGTGACTCACTCTCGGTCCCACAGAAGCAGCCATCCAACATTAAGACCATTATTCAGAATCCACATCACATAAAAAGGTATTGGCAGCAAGTCTGGCTTCATGTAGACAAATCCAACCTCATTCCTGCCAGGAAAAAGAGGGTATGGAGAAAGTGAAACAAAACTTGCATTGACCACACTTCATTTTTCCTCACACTAACATGTAGTTGGTGTTGAGTTAAATATTTCAGCTTCAATCAGACTATATCTCCTCTACATCCTTCTCTGACCTGTAACAGAGCCCTTGTAGCTTTCCCCATCAGCATGTTGCTGCATGGTGCAGAACTTCTTCCCAGTCTCTGCACCATCACAGATTCAGTGGGTGCCAAGGACTTTGCTGTGGAAGCTGCAAAGCTTGTGCCACAGGTGGTGGGAGAAACAACACTGAGATTACAGCCCAGTTCTCAGAAGAAAAAATGCTCCTGTGACACCAGAGTATGTATGTATAGAATCATAGAATAGTTCGGGTTGAAAGGGACCTTAAAGACCATCAAGTTCCAACCCCCCTGCCATAGGCAGGGACACCTCCCACTAGATCAGGCTGCTCAGTGCCTTGTCCAGTCTGGCCTTAAACACTTCCAGGGAGGGGACATCCACAACTTCTCCAGGCAACCTGTTCCAGATGGGGTCTCACCAGAGCTGAGTAGAGGGGAAANAGGCAGGGACACCTCCCACTAGATCAGGCTGCTCAGTGCCTTGTCCAGTCTGGCCTTAAACACTTCCAGGGAGGGGACATCCACAACTTCTCCAGGCAACCTGTTCCAGATGGGGTCTCACCAGAGCTGAGTAGAGGGGAAAAAATCACCTCTCTTGATCTGCTGGTCACATATTTGTTTTGTGCTACACATGCACAGCATACATGGACTTGATCACTCTTATACAACACATACTGCTTTCTCCCTTCAACCTTCAGTACTGGCCAGCATCAACTACATGACTTCTTACATGTCATGTGGAAACAGGAGATACACAACAGTCAAACTAAAGAGTCCCTGGTCCTCCCTGACAAGAGACCTGCAATATAAGCCTGTCATAGAGAAGACAATGTGGAATATTACAAATATATCATAGTATTGCATGAGGAAGTGATTTCATAGCTCCAGGAAAACCTTTGAGTCACGTTCAGTGACCCAAAGAGCCTTCCCAATGCCAATTCTGTGATCTCTAGCAGCAAGTGAACTCAAAGCATAAGCTCCACAAAGATCACTAATTTTGCCCCTGTGGATTCTCAACAGCTCGCAGTGGGTAAGCACAGCTCCTGGGAATCTCTGTCAGACAACAGGAATTTGCAGAAATCAGGCCTCATGGATCAATTTATGAGCTTTGTAGCCCCTCTACGCATTAGAACACCTCCTATACATTTCCAAACTGCCTTCTAGCTTTAGATGCTGAACCCAGAAGATGCTGCAGTAGTGGAGTTTCAGCACATCAAGCCAAGAAGAATGGCTTTGGTTTTGCTCTGACTAGAGATCCTGGAAAACAGGGCAAGAAACTGAGCTACAGAAGGGAAGAGCCAGACACCCATGATTCTTCACTTATACAGTAAACAGGGAAAATACCTCCGACAGATCCCCGACATGGCATAGAGAAGCCAGGCCAGCTGCCAGGCATAGATGACATTCCAGATGAGGAAAGTCCAGCCAGCTGGTGTGAAGTCAGTGCTGTACTTAGCTGAGATGTTTCCAGGGGTTGTCCTGAACAGACCTGTGTCCAGTAATGTTAGTGAATGTTAGTGAATGTTATTGCAGGCAAAAGTGTTACTGCATACCTACAGATGGAGAAAGACTGACAGTTTCCTCCACCCTGCAATCTTCCCCAAGGCTTAGTCCACACCTCAGAGGATCCAAGGCAAATGAGAGGATCCCTTTGGTGAAAACAAGTCATTTGCTTCCATCAACATGCATTTAGACACTCATTATGGGATCACCGTCCATATGGGGAGCCTTGAGTACCTTCCCTCTAATATACTGTCATAGTATCATAGAATAGTTTGGCTTGGAAAGGACCTTAAAGATCATCGAGTTCCACCCCCGCCATAGGCAGGGACACCTCCCACTANATCTAGTCTGAATCTACTCCCTTCCAATTTACATCCATTATTTCTAGCCCTCCCATCACATATCTTATTAAAAAGTCCTACTCCTGCCTTTCTGTAGGCCCCCCTCAGGTATTGATAAGTTACTATGAGGTCCCCCCTGAGCCTTCTCTTCTCAGGGGGGACCGCATAGTAACTTATCAATACTTGATAAGTCAAGATTTAGTTGCATGAGCTGGGCACTGTCCAAACCAAGCACCACTGCCCACTGTAAACCCACAGCAGCAGCCCAAATGGTTTCTGCCAAAGACATGAAGACAGTGTATGCATTCACCTGCCACTAGATCCAGGCTCACCAAGGACAGGACTTTGATTTCAAGTGACTGGAGAGGGCTCAGGCACCTGGCAGTAACACCTACAGGATGCACCAGCTACCTCCAACTTTCACATTTCAAGGTGTATTTGGGGAAGCAATGAGTTAACAAACATATCTCTCTCATTACAGGTATTTTACATCATTTAATGATGTCATGCATGAAACCCACCACTCTGAACAAAGGCAGTTTGCTTGCATTACCTTTGAATATCCCGGTAGCATTTCCAGCATTCAGGATCACCATGATCATGAAAACAGTCAGAGCTAGAAACATCACAAAAATCTTCAGCTTGTGCATGGCACCCATTTTACCCTGAAAAATATTAGAAACAATGTTTGCTCCACATCCAGAGACTGTTCTAGAAATAATATGGTAAATTCAGAGAACCACAAAATGGTTTGTGCTGGAAGAGACCAATAAGATCATCTGGATCCACACCTACCACCAGACCATGTTGCTTGAAGCCCCATCCAGCCTGGTCTTGAACACCTCCAGGGACAGCCACAGCTTCTCTGGGCAACCTGGGCCAGTGTCTCATTACCCTCACTGTAAAGAATTTCTTCTTAATATATAATAAATCCCAGGTTTTAACTGCTAACTTGCATTTGTTGTACTATTCTCCACATGAACTAAACAAGGTCTTACACAGGCTAGAAGCACTTTTCTTTGAAGCAGCATCCTACAGACAGCATTCAGTGTCAGCAGCCTGGAGAACAGCCCATAAACAGGGCAAGCAACAAATATTTCCTAAGAAAGCTCTTCCAGCAGCTCCAGGATTTATAGCAGTAGCATCTTTAGTAGTCTCTCATGGGTTTTTATGACGAAACTCTCCAAATCCATGAAGGGACCTGATGACTGGGGGAGAAAAGCCCCTAAGATTGGCAGCTACCTGCCACCACCCTAGCCCCTAGTCACTGATGGTTGCAGACACCTGAACATGTTTCAGATGGACAGCAAACACCACGAACCCCTGGGAAGATTGCCTGCTTTCTTGGACAAAATAATCCCTTCTTTTCTTGGTGGTATTACCTCCTTGTCTACTGTCTGCAAAAAAATATTTAAATTATTTAGCAGCTCTCAAGAACCTTAGGGACTGTAAAGTCTACAAACCTTGAAAAGAAAGTAATATGTAAGTAGTGACTTGAGCTCTCCCAAGTGATCTCCATCAGTTAAATGTTTTTTCTACCAAGGAAAAATTTTGTGCCACCTGTTAGATTAAATATAAATGCATCTGCACTATTGGCAACAGCTTTATTTTCCCCCTCACAGCTTGTCACTTGAGCTGTGCCCTCCCTATACAATGGCACTTCAATGCCTCCAGGGTTGGCAGGAATAATAACTGAGTTGTTCCAAGCTGCTCAGCACTGAGCTAATAAATTCCAGTCCCCACTTCAGTGGATGCTTTTATAGTTCCGGGCTTTGTTCAAGGGCTGAGTTGCATCCAGACTCATCTCAAGGAAGTGGGAGGGGAAATTCTTTTCTTCTGTAAATCCATGTGTGCTTTTCCCTTTTCAATTCAATCTAAGTAGAAAACAATCCTTTTAAAAAAAAACCCAGAAAACAAAAAAAACCAAACCTATGTGAAAGAGTTCATTTAACTCAAGATATCAAATCTCAATTACGTTTGTCTGTCACATTCCAAAACAATGCATTACCTTCAACAGACACACTAAATTAAGACAATTGTTGAGAAATCACTAAAGACACAGTTTCTAACTCATTAAATAACTGTTCTCTGTATTTCTGAAAGTCAGGTAAACACAGGAGAGGAAGTATCATTGTACACTTCTCCTGTTCTTATATTATTCCCTGACTTTTGTCCATTTCAACCCAGTACATGGGACTACATAGTCCTATCATCTCCCAGTCAGGCCAAAATGACCTATTCTTGATGGTCCCGTAACAAAATTCAGCACCACATTTCTCTTTTTATCAGCATATTGGGAAGAGATTTGATTACACAGCTTCAGAGAAACTTGCCTACAGGAGGAAAGCCCTATTTTAAACCCAGTCAAGTAGTTTCATTACTGTCTCTCACCTCCTGCTTCTCTCTAATTTACTGCTGGCAACACACATCTGCAGTATTTCCCAGCCATAACAACTCCCAAGAAGAACTCAAAATACTACTCACAAGGATCCACACAGGCATTTTGGCGGCTGCCACCAGCACTGGGGAGTCTCCGCTGCTTGCCCTTATCGGAAGGGACTATTTTATACAACTTTCAGTTGATTAACAATCAGGCATTAATCGAAGGGAAAAAAAAAAAAAGGAATCATGTAGTTAGACAAGCTTTCTGCCCACGAGCTGCAGTCTCCCATTGGCCAATGCCTCCCAAAAACAAGCACTTATGCAAGAGAAATGTGATTACTTAACGAGAGCCTTTTATAACAGCCGGAGCAAGGCAGGCTCCCAAACTTCCTGGCAGACAAAAGCCAGCGAGCACCCGTCTGCCTCATCATTCCCTATTTCTGCCACAAGGAGGGAAACCCAGTGCTCCCATCCAAAAATACCACGTCTCAAAAAAACCCTCACAGCTAGGGCAGCGGTGGTGTGTGGGAGTGGATGCAGACAGGGGCTGCTCCAAACATAAGGCTGAGTTTAGGGTTTAAGGAAGCAGGAGGTCTGACACGTTGCAATGTCTGGATCCCATGAGCAGCCTTGAATCTTCCATAGATTGACCTCTTGGCACTCAGATGGGCTTAAATGCTGTATGTGTGTATATATATATATATGTATATATATATATATGAGTAACTTCACTTGCACAGCAAGTACTTGCATATTGGTCCTGTGTTTTCAAACCTGACTTCTATTCCTTGCATTGTAACGCAAACTCTGTTGAAAAACATCCACACTTGGCCTCAAAGCTGGGATTTTTAAAGTAATTCCCACATCTGAAGGACCCTTGAAACTCCAGGGAGAACCTTCCTGATGTCAGAAGCAGGAAAGAAGGAAAGGTAAGAAGATAACACCAAACATGAAGCACCAGATGGCTTTTTCCAGTGTTTTGGGGAGAGGTTTTTTTAGAGATTGGTTTCAAGCATATTACATTTTTGTTTGGACACAGAACTACTGCAAGCCAGACCCACAGAAGCAGAAGAAGCCACCCCAGCTGAACCTTTTCCTTCTGTAGGCACACAGTTTCACCACATCCACTCCTTTTGGTTTAGATTTCTTCTTTCCCCTCAAATTTAAACCACCGTAGACAATTAAAACGTGGTTCAGCATCACAGTGGTATTTAATTTGTGCTGCTGGAGTGCTTACCAAGGGAGACAGTCCTGCTGGGCAACCCATCATGTGAAACAGAACCAGTGAGTAAACCAAAACCCATCCTCCTTGGATGTTGTGGCAGGGGTACAAAGGCCATGGGAACAGGGATTTGCCAGCTGTGGGGAAGGGCAGAGCATCCAGCCCTGTCACTGCCTTCCTTATCAGTGGAGCTCTGAGATCCACCCTTTGAAGGTATTTGGATGAGGAAACCAGGGGCTTAATTATTATTATTTCCTATCAGCAAGGCAATAAGTACATCATGCTTCACATACCCATCACCATTAAGAATAGTTCACACGAAGCATGGTCCACAAAGAAAACCAAGTTCATGGCGTGGTGGCATTGGCATCTTTCTCTTCATCTTTTTCCACTCTGTATTCCACAGATGCACACACAGGGGCTCTCTGCCTGTCCTAGAAACTACGTTCATCCACGGTACAAGTTTATAAGCACTGTTATCTAAAGTGTGGGCTAAAATATGAGCAGAACCATTACTTAGACTACTAACCTCTCTTCCTACTATATTAAAATCCCCAATGCACTTTCTGCACACAGTATGCCTTGTTTACAGTTCATTTTGTATATCATATATGCATATGGATGCTTTTACACAGCCAGTGGTCCAAACAACCTCAGCACAACGTCAGACATTCAATAGTAGGGACATAGATATGTTGGAGAGGATCCAGAAGAAGGCCACAAAAATTATCAGAGAGCTGGAGCATCTCTCCTATGAGGACAGGCTGAGAGAGTAGAGGCTTTTCAGTCTGGAGAAGAAAAGGCTGAGGAGAGACTTTGTAGCAGCCTACCAGTACCTGAAGGGCCTACAAGAAAGCTGGAGAAAGACACTTTGCAGAGTTTTGTAGTGACAGGAGAAGGAGGAATGGTTTTCAATTGAAAGAAGGGAGGTTTAGATTAGATATCAGGAAGAAACTATTTCCTGTGAGGTTGGTGAGACACTGGCCCAGGCTGCCCATAGAAGCTGTGGCTGTCCCTATCCCCAGGAGGTGTTCAAGGCCAGGCTGGACAGGGCTTTGAGCAACCTGGTCTAGTGGGAGGTGTTCCACAGGGGAGTAGAACCAGACAATCTTTAAGGTCCCTTCCAACCATTTGGTGATTTTATGAACTTCATTTAGTGAAAGATGGAAGCATCTGAAATTCTTAATGCAAGCAACCTCATCTTTCATAGTACAGTTAAGCACATCTGATCAGCTGAGTCCACACTGATCTAAATCAAGAGTCAGCCCCACATGCAGCAAACACTGGCCAAGCTGAAGAACCAACACATACTTTACTATCCCATGCTCTTGCTGGTTAGTTATATTTTATTACATATGCATCTCCCTTTTTCCAGGAAGACAACTGGAAACTGAGCCACCATAGCAGTCGCCCTGCTCTTTTCCTGCAGGAAGTCAAGCAGGAGCTTGAGGCAAAACATTTTGGATTTCAAAAGTTGGGATTTTTTTTCAGAATAACACAGGATTTGCATAAAATATTCAATTTTATCATACAGCTCTATGGAAATCCCTCAGACTGTATTTGTAATGTACAGAGGAATGTACTTAGTACTTAAAAATGAATAGTTCTTGCTTCACTAGAAGTGGCAATGCTCAGTGCAGCTATGCCAGGGTCACCTCCCACTAGACCAGGTTGCTCAGTGCCTTGTCCAGCCCGGCCTTAAACACCTCCAGAGAAGTGCTCTCTGGGCAACCTGCTCCAGTGTCTCACCACCCTCACAGTTTACCTCTTTCTTAGCACAAAGCAAAGCACCAGAAAAGTCATTTTACAGGCACCAAAGTCTCTAATACCACCTAGGACAGAGCTGTTCATCTCTCTTCCAGAGACTAGCAGAAACAGTTGAACAAAACTAGTGCCAGGAAAACTGGTTATATTCAAGCAACTCAAAATAAAATAGCCTACAAAAGTGAGAAGCTCTAAAGGGAAGAGCTGACCTGAAAAGCTGACCTGTGGAGTCCCAAACCTAGATGTGAGAGGTGACTGATATAACTCCTTGTTCAGGATGTAGCTACCAGTAGGTATGTCCGGATGAAAGCAGGAATTCTGTCCCCTAACTCACACTGAAGAACCAGGCAGCCATCACAGCTATTCCCAGCTCCTCCCCAGTGAGGCAGAAACTTCAGCAACTCTGGACCAAATCACTAAAGCCTTTTGTCCCCATCAGAAATGACTGGTCTAAATTTAAAATGAATTCTGCACACTCAGCACTCCCACTTAATCTTTCCAGTCACTCTTTTTAACTCCATCCTTTCCTGACACACCAGCCAAACTGGCACCCAAGAGTCAGTGACCTCACTGGGAGCCAGACCACCTCCTGCAAATGTTGAATGCCAAATATACTAATCTTCTAATGACAGCTCAAGCATCCTGATCCTACTGTGGGTTAATCTGGGCACCTTCAACACCAGGGATTAGCCTTTCCACACTGCTACAAAGGATGGGAATTTACTGGGCACACTAGAATGGGCATACAGCAGAGAGGATCTGCATTAGCAATCCCCTTTAGATATTTTAAGAAGGAAAATCATGTGCTGTTTATTGTTGGAGAACAGAGAAGAACTGCCCTTTGGTGGTAGGAATCTCTTTAGGTTTGAGAGCAAGAACAGCTACAACAATCCACCACCCACTCATCTGCAACCAGACTTTAAGGCAGCTGTCATCCTAAAATTCATTGACTGGTCCACACCAAAACTTTTCCTTGAACTTTAGATTATGGATGGTGGTGTAAGCATTTAAGAAACTTAAAACTATGTTCATTGTCATGAGAAAGAAGGGGAAAAAAGGACAATGCACATCTGTCTTTCAGCTAAATTTCATGAGACAAACCGAATATTTTTCCCACATGTTCTCACTTACTGGTGAAGCACAGAGAAGTTTGCCCTCTTCAAGGGCAGCCCGAGACTGTGCCCCACACCACCCTTCATCAGCATCAGAAGGCAGGCTGGGACCACAGCATTAGACTGGGTATGTGTAGTAGAAAACAGAAACTAACTTGGCACAACTCATCACTCCAAACAGAATGACTCTGAAGGGAAAACAAAACCAGCAGAGTTAAACAGGAATGAACAAGGACAAAGGAGGCTACAGAAAGGTGGTTGGTCTCTTCCAAGTAGCAGATGATAAGACAAGAGGAAATGGCTTCAAGTTGCACCAGGGGAGGTTTAGATTTAGAAGAAATTTTGAGACTGAAAGGATTATTGAGCATTGGAACAGGCTGCCCAGGGAAGTGGTCGAGGCACCATCCCTGGAGGTATTTAAGAGATGGGCAGATATAGAGCTTAGAGATATGGTTTAGGAATGGCTCTTGTCAGAGTCAGGTTGATGGTCAGTCACAGTCCAAAAGGTTCCTTTCAACCAGGACAAGAAGGAGCAAAAGGCACCCAGGCAGTAAGACCCTTGCAGCTCAGCAGATGTCTACAAGCCCTCAGTGGGTATAGATAATTATTCTCTGGAACCACACAGCATGGTCAGGAGCAAAGATGAGTAGGAAAGGAGAAAAGGCACCTGGATTGCAGTGAGAGCGTAAGATTTTCTGACCTCTATAAGAGCAGAAAGCCACCTTACGTGCCTATAAAATACAGCCACATCATCCAGGTCAGCAAGAACCTCTCATGCAGAAAGCCTGCTTCCCAACTTGGGTGGCCTGGTTTTCTTTATTGCATTTTTGTGGCACTTAACGTGCTTAAATGCTGTCGTTGTTGCCTACAACTGACAGCATCCAGTGCATCCCTCAAACAGGATGTGTGCATCTCAAGCCAAGCGTTTAGAAAATAAGAAACAAACAATTTAACTGCAGTCAACTTTCCTATAAGAGAACAGCATGAAAATTAAACAGACGCCTTCAATTCACAGCAGTTGAGTGCCTGGCTTTGGCACGAACACTCCTTTAACATTAAAATTCTGCTATCTATATATATATTTTTTTTAAGGCTACTGCAACATATATAAAGTGCCATCATGTGGATATATTTCACCTCCCACATAAATCATTAGCAGATCTGGAACATTTAGTTCCACCGTGTGGGAACCTTACAGAGAGAAGGTGATTTTTATTAATAAGAACCCAAAAGTTGATTCTACACACTCCCACCCTCCCATTAGTGTACTCACATACACAGAGATGTGTCCATTGGTCGGTCCAGGATCACTTGTGTACAGCAGGAAGCACATGGAATAGCATCATCATGGCCTCACCATCTCCTCAACTCATTTTGGATGCCTCTTTTATAACCTTCAGCAGGGCTCCTCACTGTCTTGCCTCATCCCTCAAGAATTTCAGGCAAAATTGAGTCTTCTGATCCTTATCTGGATGTTTCACATACTGCTGGTCATCACCTTGTCACCTTATCTCTAAGGCTTCAGTTTGTTCTTTATCCTGGGGTTATTTGCATGCTGCAATTAACACATGCCACTCCTTTAACCCTTCATGTGCTGGTTTTTCTGGTGTCTGCAGCCATGCATTTCCATCCAAACCAGTATTTCTGTTAAAACACTTCTTCTTGGGGCAGGTTTTAATCACAGAAGATTCTGGCATAGCTAACAGAAGTTGAAAGCTGTTAACTCTCCACAGACCAGGGAAGGAAACAACCTTGACAACAAATTATGCAGCTTTTGGCAGGCCATGCAAAAGTTCAGAGGTTGCAATTTATGCATATTGTGGCAAATTTTAGACAGCAGGCCCTCTAACTGGTTCTCTAGTGTCTGTGTTACCACACAAGCTCTGTTCAACCTCTTTCCCACATCCCTTCATCCTTGCTTCTCCATCCAGTCATCTGCCTCATCAATGGTCTCCATCCCTTCCTCTGAGGGAAAATACCACTTCTAAAGGCTGTTTCTACCAACTTCTAGCCTCTCCTTACCCACAAAAATGTGAAAAAGGATTTTCACAGACCTATAACTTGACAAAATTTTTCAGCCACTTTTCAAAGACAACTCCTCCACACATCATTTGCTCCAGGTTGATCTTCTAGACAAATTTCCATGCTGCCTTTCAGAACATGGAAGCATTAAAACAACAAAAGAGACATATCAGCTAGAAATTTAAGAAAAAATATCTGTTTCCTCCTAAACTTGGTAAAAATCTTTTCACAGTATAGCTTCACAGATGAAAGCCAAGCACAAAATAAACAAGAAACAGAAAACAGCAGCAAGGGAAAGATGTAGCCAAAGAAGACATTTTGATTAAGTCAAAAGTGAAGAAAAGGAGCTCTAGCAGCAAGTATACAGAAGACAACACTGCAGACTATGTTGTCACTTCTGCCTACAGTAAATGCATTCCATGAAGACAGATATATGAACACCCACACATCTAGATCCTCATAAAGCACGTTGCAGCCTCTCCAGAGTCATGCAGTAGGCTCTCTCCTCATTCAAGCTGGAAACACGGGTTGGAAACACGGGCCTCGCATCTCTGGGAGCTGAAATGAAGCGCCTTAGAGTAGGAATGGCTCTGGAAAGGGGTAGATTCAGGCTAGATATAAGAAAGAAATTCTTCACGGTGAGGGTAGTGAAACACTGGAACAGGCTGCCCAGAGAGGCTGCGGATGTCCCCTCTTTGGAGGTGTTTAAGGACAGGCTGGACAAGGCACTGAGCAGCCTGATGTAGTGGGAGGTGTCCCTGCCTATGGCAGAAGGGTTGGAACTTGATGATCTTTAAGGTCCCTTCCAACCCAAACTATTCTATGATTCTATGATTATTTCAATGTGCAGAGGTTCCCAGACCCTACCACATAGCACTTAATAGCTGATGGTCTAGATGAGAGCCTACTCCCACTGCACCTGATGATTTCAGATAACTTCTGTTTTCAGACTTGAGATGCCTTAGAAAAGTGGTACACTTTGGAGGGACAGGAGATCCTTCTTTTGGGTTCCTTACTTTGGTGGCATCAGAAAGTATCTAAAGAACAGGTATCTAGAAAGGTAAGCAGCAAGATCAGCCACTCCTTTTGAAGGCTACTCATGCAACGATGAGGACTAAGCTCCCAAAGTGTCAGAAAAAGCCAACAAGAGTATCAGTATTGCGCTTAGGCAGCATTAACTCAGTAGAAGCAACCTCTTGCCATATTTTCCACTGAAAACCAAAAATCTATGTTGTCTTCATGCAAATACACTTCAGGGTTCCCATGGTGTTCCTTTCCTCAACTCAAGCTTCAAAGTAGTGCTTGCCCTTGCTTCCTCCCTTCATTCCTTCCTACCAATCAATTTTCCAGTCAAAATTATTAATGTTAGCAGTTTCAACCTGCATTCTGTTGAGGTGTCCTGGTTCTGGTGGGGATAGGGTTAGTTCTGTCAAGGACACTGGTATCCCATTCTCACCTAAGCAGATACAAAGATCAGCAGCTGCATGTGGTATTGTAATGGCATATGTACATTCCCCTACCCATGTTATTGTTGTTCTTCTCTTGTTGCCATTGTTGTTCTGTTAAACTTTGCTTTTTGCCTTTGTCTAACCCACGAGTGTTGTTTTATCTTTTCCCCTCTTGAGCCTGTCCCACACAGAGGGGACAGCTGAGTGAGAGACACATGGTTCTTTCTTCTCTCCAAGGTCAAACCATAACACAAAGCTTGACTAGAGACAAAATCCAAATGGCTTTAGTGCCATCACTACAAGATTGCTCCTCTGCATGGAAAGCCAGCTGAGCTGGCAGCTCTCTGGATAAAATGACTACATCCTTTTCTTTGTGATGTACTCAAAATGTCTGAAAGATTTGCCACAGGGACTATCAGTGGGCTAGAGCACCTCTGCTACATGGACAGGCTGAGAGAGTTGTGGCTGATCAGCCTGGAGAAGAGAAAGCTGCACATAAACATCACAGTACCTGAAAGGGGCTACAGGAAAGCTGGGGAGAGGTTATTTTCCAGAGCATGGAGCGAGAGTATGAGGGGCAATAGTTTTAAATTAGAGCAGGGCAGGGTTAGATGAGAAATTAGGAAGATGTTCTTCCTCATGAGGGTCATGAACACTGGCCCAGGTTGGCCAGAGAGGTGGTGTAGGTCCCATCCCAGAGACATTCAAGACCAGGCTTGATGAGGCTCTGAGCAACCTGATCTACTCAGGATGTCCCTGCTCACCGCAGGGGGTTTGGACTAGATGGCCTTTGAAGATCCCTTCCAACTCAACTAAATCAGCCTTTTTCATGCAATGTAAAACAGTCCACACCTGGCCTGCAAAGACAGTTCTCCCTCTTGTTTGAGACACAAGAGCTCCTGTACTTCCCTTGCAGCAGACTGCATTCATGCTCTGCAGCAAGTGTAGCTCAAAATTACCTGCTACAGCTATAAAACAAAGTAATAATAGATTCATCATTCATTATGATGAAAGGACTGGATCACATTATACTAGTGTAGACCCATAAATCTCCTATGATTTTACTGACTGTAAAGAGAGATCTTGCCCAACCAGGGGTAGCTACTGGGCTGGAGACATGTTAAGTGTTTTCCAGGAACAAACCTCTCCACTTGGCAGGACTCATATGAAAGGAGAGCCGTGGGTGATATGGCACAGCCATGACAAGCTTTCTTCTGTAGTATGCCATGTAACAGAAAGTGGAAGTTTTTGAATGAAAATAATTTCAATTTTGCTGGAGGAAGAGGCCTCTAATCATGCTCACTTCAGAAAGCTCTTAATAGCTACTAAGCTGTGGGTTCACACCCTATGTACATCAGGCAGAACAAAGTCCTCTTCCAAAGGCTGCTCCACCTGAGAGATGCATCTTTTTATCCTTTAACACCTACAACCAGGCAACAGAAAAAATAAATTTATATTTAAAAATCAAACAAAAACCTCCTCAAAATACCACTGTACGGTCCTACCTACACCATCCTGACCATCAGTAAGAAGGCATCAAATGATGCCAGCAGGATCTCGACTGATGGCTTGCTCAAATCCTGCATTGCAGACTGCAAACCTCTCAGTCCATCTTTGAGTCCAGTAGAGGAATACAGATGCAACAATCAGAGGGTTTGAGATTCACCTGTCTGAAAGCAAAAACCAGTCTGTGGACAATGAAAAGGTGAAAAGACTCAGAAACCCTGTGACAGGCAACAAGGGGTCTCAACAGGCCTTGGGCAGGTGTCAGCATGATAGATTTCCCTGTGTTCTTATGAGAAGGTAAATCAGCTTATGATCTTAAATCTAGATCTGTTCCCTGGAGGAAAGCAGTAGATGAGGTAGCTTCCAAGAGCAATATAAGTAGGAAAAATAAATATATACTTGTAACAGGAGAAAGTCCTGTAGGAAAATCCTGGAGGAAACAGTTACCCAAGGGAAAGAAATGGAAGAACGTTAATAGCATTTACCTAAGCCAAGAAGCAGCACTGCCACACAAAGAACAACAAGGAGACCCCAGCACAGGCAGTTTGCTCATGCACAGTCACAGTCCTACAGCATCTGAGCAGAGCTGAATGCTGGTAGCAGGGTCCATCAGCAGCCCCAGAAAGAGCAAAGGGGTGCACCAAGCCCAGGGTTGGCCCAGGGGTTGCAATGAATGAAGAGGGGCTGGAGATGAGCCACACCACTGACTCAAAGGGTCCATGCAGAAATTCCACCAGAAGCAGAGATTCATCACTCTACAAGAGGGCACAAGGCTGAGCTTAAGTAGAGCTTCTGGGCAGAAGTTGATGGTGAAGACCCCAGCAGAGGCTGCTCAGAATAGTAAGGACCCATGGGTGCTCTGGGACCTTGCTGGATTTTTCTTTTGCTGAAACCCCCCAGCTGCAGCAGCTCATGGCCATGAGGCTGAAGGAAGAACAGGATGGTGTCCTTTAGGACACCTTTAGCTCAAAGGTCCTTTACCTCAAAGGTTTCTTTCCATTGCACGCAGCAATACCATGCAGAGGTTGAGCACAGCCCTTGCCTGCTGGACAAAGAGGATGGCTGACCACTATGGTCCTTTGTTTGGGGTATTTTTGTCTGTCTGGTGTGACTGTCAGGAATTATAAGCATCAGCAATACAGTTTTTGGTGTTGGTGCCAAAAAAGCAGGACGGGCAGAAGCCAGGTCTCCTCCCTTCTGATTAAAACACTGCATCCAAAAACAAAACCAAAAAACAGATAAATCATTTCCTCTGCATCACATAAACCTTGAGGAAAAAAAAAGAAAGCTCATAGACTTAATTGCTCTGGGTCTTGAAAGGGATCTAAACCAGCACTCAGGTATAAGATGCCCCCTCCTCCAAAGCTGTGGTAGTTAACTCCAGTTTACTCCACACTAGTGCAGGCTTTTTTCTCCCTCTTTTTTACCTCTTTTACTTGTTTCTTTCACCTGCCTCCATTCACAGCACTTCGGCATCCCCCTCCCCAGTTCCGTATAGAAATCCCTCCCTTAAAAAAGGAGCTTTTCACAAGTTTCCCCCTCTCAGAGAAACAAGCAAGGTATTCCCTACAAAAGTCTGGGAAGATCAAGTTTGTCTCTCCATCTCCAAGCTTGGGATGCCGCAGACACCCTGCACAACTGCTCATCTTGAGACTGGTTATAAGGGAAAATGCCAGTAGGTGGTGTCCAAGAATAGCTTCTGGTGATGAAACCTGTGCTACGCTCAGGGCTCCTCTTACAGTTGATGGCATCTGCACAGTGGAAAGGGACAAAAAGGGGGACTGTGGTGGCACCTCCACCTTCAGATTACAGTTGTTGCCTCCAGATTTTATGCCTGTTTTCAAAAAGCACCTTAACTTGTTTACTAAAGCTCCAGTGATTAGAGATTTCTCCACTGAACAAGGCAGAAATCAGATCAAGCAGGCAGGTCTCTATCTCTCTCATCAAGCATTTGAGGCAAAAACCAGCATGTGTGTATCTTTAAGTGCCATCTGAGCTGAAATCCATTCATATGAAGTCACCATGAGGGTGGTTGCCCAGTGAGGTAGTAGAGGCTTGGTCCCTGGAGACATCGAAGGCCAGGCTTGCTAAGGCTCTGAGCAACCTGATCTAGCGCAAGATGTCCCTGCTGACTGGGGCTGGGTTGGACTAGAAGGCCTTGGAAGGTCCCTTCCAACTCTATGATTCAGTGATTCTATGATTCTATTTCCAGTCTCAGCAATAGCCCAGGGTGTGAGCAGCAAGCTACCTGCCAGCTGGGCTTAATAATGGATATTCTTTCAGCCTGCAATAGAAATACACTTCCCCTTCTGAAAGCCTCACTGCTGCAATGTAATAAGTCATTGGTAAATGGTAGAAAAAATCGCATTCTGGGCCTTTTAACTTTATTTGCTTCCTGGAGTTAAGATAAATGGCTGCAGACACTCTGCTGAGGGAGCTGCAGGGAGAGCAGTGTGATTTGTTGTGAAAGCTCAAGGTTATGTTTTGACCCAAAACAGGGAAGGGATGTCACATATGTAGTGATTATTCTCCTCATTTGCTGAGACAACATCTATCTCAACTGTAGAGGAAAAAAAAAGGTAAGTCAGATGGATGAAAAGACCTCCGGAGAGCCTGCAGAGATGCTGGGGGCACTCTGAATTCCAGAGCTGGTGGTGCACAAGGAGAACATGGCTCAGCACAGCCCTGTACCCAGGATGCATAGGCACTGGGGAAACAGAGAGTTCTAATATACCCAGCCCAGAGTCAGAGAGAGGGCTTTCACTTTATTCATAACAGGATATTTTTAGACTCACAAAATGGTCTGAGTTGGAAGGCACCTTAAAAAACATCCTGTTTCATGGACAGGAATGCCTTCCAACAGACCAGACTGTTCAAAGATCCATCCAGCCTGGCCTTGAAACCCTCCAGAGATTGAGCAGCTTCTCTGGGTAACGTGGGACAGTGTCTCATTACCCACAGAGTAAATAATTTCTTCTAATATCTAATCTAAATCTATCTTCTTTCACTTTAAATCTGTTACCTGTCATCCTGTTGCTCTACTCCCTAATCAAGAGTCCTTCCCCACCTCTCCTGTAGTCTTATTAGGTACAGGAAAAGGCTCAAAGGTCTTCCAGGAGCCTTCTCCACACTGGACAATCCCGACTCTCTCAGCCTGCCTTTGAGAACAGTAGCTAAATGCTGCCTTTGAGGAATCAGTGTGTGGCTGCACCTCTTGGTACAGACTCTCCTTCCAGGCTTGTGGCTCTTCTTTTGGGAAAAAGGAGCCTCCCAGCACAGGCCCTGGTGGCTGCAGGTCCTGTCTGAGCCTGCATGGATGGTGAGAGGCAGGTCAGAATCAAAACAATACAGCTTGAAAAGCAAGAAGCCTAAGTGGATGGCATTAAGACGTATATTGCTGTGGCTTCATTCTACATCACTGAGCTTTACCAAATGGAATTAAGGCCAGGAGTCCAAGGTTGGCAGAGCTGCAATGCTGGAGAGACAGAGAGCAGCTTGAATGGGTGATGCTGTAGCAGGAGCGTCTTCACACAAGCTAACTTTAAGATTATTACAAGGAAAAAACCAGGAGGAACAAACTGATCTCTCAGACACAGAATGTTCAGGTTGCTGATGCTGGTCTGATTCACTAAATGCAAGATGGTAGGCTTGCAGAGCTGCTTCAATTGACCACAGGGATTTCTGGGTATTCTATAGCCCACCCTCAACTTTATCCCATTGGGAATTTTGTGTTTACTCTGCTGCAGTTGCTACCTGATGGAGACCAGTGACCAGAACACAAATGGGAGTCAGAAAACTGGCTTCTGTTCCCATCTCTGCTACTGACTTGCTGTATATCCACGAGCAGTTAATTAACTCTCAGCTTTCACAACTTTAGAACCATGATAATTACGTTTATCTCTCTTTGTGAAAGAGCAAGGCCTTGGATAAAAGCCCTCAAAGAGCCAAGTGGTGTTATGGTTGGTTATAATAATTTTGACCCTCCCTGAATTTACAAAAGTTGTCCTGTTCTAGTAGTTCTGTTTCATAGACAAGGCAGAAAAACCAGGAGCATAATTACAGAGTGACACCACATTCTACTGTAGGCTACTTAAGTTGCATTTATTTGGCTAAATCCAGCTCACCTAAAGCCTCCTGGTTACCTTGCACAGGTCCTAAGGGAGTGCCAGTATCACAATGTTTTGACCATCACTGCAAAGCAACTAGGTTTGTTTGTGCTGGTGATTAAAACAACTTCTAATTCCTGAAATAACAGCCAAAGCACCAAGTAAGAAGAAATTCGGTATTGCACAAATGACCTTTTTTCAGAACAAAGAGAAAAAATAAGGTATTGCTCTTCAAAGGTGTTTAACATCCTGATTTCTCAAGGGTACCTACATTTCCCTGCCTATGGTAGGGGAGTTGCAACTAGATGATCTTTAATGTCCCTTCCAACCCAAACTATTCTATGATTTCAAGTGACACTGGGAGCTCCAAAAAGCAAAGATTTCAAGAATTACTAATTTTTGTGGTGATGAGCTGCTCCAGGTTTCATGAAAGGCTTCACATCCAGTGGGGAAATCTTACCCCTAGTGCTCTGTATAATCTTGTTTCACAGACTGCAAAGACCATGCTTAATTTTCTGAGGCAGAATTCATTGCCTTTGCTGCTAATAGGTATTAAAACGTGAGCAAGCTGTAACTTTTCCATCAGCAGCAAGACTGAGAATTACAGAATCACATAATGGTTTGGGTTGGAAACAATTTTAAAGAGCTTATCAAACCTGAAGGGAGCCTACAGAAAGGCAGGGGTAGGACTTTTTAAAAGGGTACTGGATAGCAGGACTAGGAGTAATGGATGCAAATTGGAAGAGGGGAGATTTAGGCTAGATATAAAAAAGTTCTTTACTGTGAGGGTGGTGAGACACTGAAACAGGTTGACCAGAGAGGTTGTTGATGTTCCCTCCCTGATGTTTAAGGCCAGGCTGGATGAGGCATTGAGCAACCTGCTCTAGTGGGAGGTGTCCCTGCCCATGGCAGGGGGGGTTGGAACTAGATGATCTTTAAGGTCCCCTCCAACCCATACGGAACTATGATTCTATTCTATGATTCTAAGATCTTCTGGTTCAAATCTGTTTGTCTGTGCCTGATCTGCTCTGGAAGCTTGGAAGGAGTCGTGGTACGGACAAAAACTTATAGGATGGGTCCCACAAACCATTTTGTTCTTGTGGAATCAAATCAAAGCAATGCAGAGCAGAAAAAGTTAATTGTACAGGTCAGATGTGTTGCTCCAGAGCTTAAAATCTCCAAAAGAAGGGGGAAGTGTCTGCATTTGCAAAGGTGTGTGAATCTGTGTGGGTGTGAGTGGAAGCATGCAGATTCAGGGGGAAAAACCTTCCAAGAGAATCACAGAATATCCATCACCAGATTACAAGGAAAAGAGATGCCAAGATCTTTTGAGTTAATTATTCTTGGTGAATCATTCCTGCAGTTAAAAGCCATACCAGCATTTCCAGAAAAACGTTCAGTTTGGGATATGTAAACAAATGTAAAGAAAACAAACAAACAGCCAAGAAAATCTGAAGATAAATGGCTTTGAGATAATGAGATTAAAGATGCTAATCAGAGACTGTGCTTCTACAGACCTTGACATTCACTCACGTCCCAGTTCCTACTAAAGACTCCAGCTCTGACCTGCTGGCCTCAGTTACTGTAAGCCTCTAGCCCAGAAATCCTCTTGTCACAACCCACCTTTGACTCAGCAAAGCACAGAAGGACATGTCTCTCTGACACATGTGTTATGTTCATACCCATATTTAACTGCTTCAGGTCTCAGTTTAGTACATAATTACAGGCAAGGATCTGCATAACTGCTTTGAACTTGGGCTGTGATCCCCAAACCATGTATGCCTATCCCTCAGCTTACTTACTCTCTAGCTTACTTCATTTCTTACCAAGGACAACAGCAGTTTGTCTTGCATTTCCCATCCTCATGTCACATCCAAGACCTCCCTTTTCTCCTCTACTTGCTCCTCACAGTTCTAAAGTCTCGAGCTAACAATCCCTCCAAAACAGATGAACAGAACTAAAGAAGAGGTGGGAAGAAACAGAGCAGATGTTTCATGTTGTGTTTATTTTACTTCATACCCTAGATTTACTGGTCATAAACTCACAGCTAGTCATCTATTGTCCTTATTCTGAATTAACAGCTTTAACTCAAAAGGGAACCAATGGATTAAAGCACTTATCCCACGGCTTTAAGTGTTATCCAGGTGGTGACAGAAAGTGACTATTGGTTTTAAGCCTCTGTTTTCCAGGACACACCAGGGTGAGTGTGTCCGCAAGAAGAACACTGTCAGAGCAGGCAATGAACATATCAGGCATGTTGGTGTTGTGTTTCCCACTAAAAACAATCAGGGCTTGCATATGCCAAGCCATTATAAATGTATTGCTGCATGCTGCTGTTGCAATACTGCATCTGCAAGACAATGTGTCAGGCAGAGTAAGACACTAAGAAAAATACTAAGCCTTTCCCGTGGAGTTGTTCCTCTAACAAGTGTTCATTCAGGCCCTCTCCAAATGTTGAAAAAGATGATTTTTCAAAAAGACAATACCATATTCTGATTTTAAGTTATCCATTATCCACGAGAATGATCTGAGGGCTGGAGCACCTCTGCTACAAGGACAGGTGCAGAGACTTGGGGCTGTTCAGCCTGGAGAAGGTTTCCCTGTAGGGAAACCATACAGCAACCTCCCAGTACCTGAAGGGGCCTACAAGAAACTTGTAAGTACATGGAGTGACAGGACAAGGTTTTAAACTTGAGTAGGGCAGAGTTAGTTGAGACATTAGGAAGTTCTTCCCCATGAGGGTGGTGAGAGACTGGTTGCCCAGTCTCCCATATGGTCTCCCATATCTGGAGACAAATCAAAGGCCAGGCATGATGAGGCTCTGAGCAACCTGATCCTAGTGCAAAATGTCCCTGTTCACTGTAGAGGAGTTGGATTAGATGATCTTTGAAGATCCCTTCCAACTCTATGACTCTATGGTATTGTATATGAAGGTATAACATATATGACACACACATGGAGAGTGGCTTTAGTGCAGCCCGAAAGAAAAGGATTTAGGGGTGTCAGTAGATGAGAAACTCAACATGAGCCACCAGTACACTTGCAGCCCAGAAGGCCAACACAGACCTGGGCTGCATCAAGAGAAGGATGGCCAGGAGGCCAAGGATGGTGACTTTGCCCCTCTACTTGGGTCTGGTGAGACTCCAACTGGACTGCTGTGTCTAGTTATGGAGCCCTCAACATAACAAGGACATTAAGCTGTTGGAGCGGGTCCAGAGGAAGGCCACAAAGATGATCAGAAGGACAGGCTGAAGGAGTTGGGGTTGTTCAGCCTGGAGAAGAGAAGGCTAAGGGGGGACCTCAGAATAGATTCTCAATACCTGAAGGAAGGGGGCTTCAGAAAGGCAGGGGTAGGACTTTTAAAAAGGATGGTTGCAAATTGGAAGAGGGTAGATTTAGCCTGGACATAAAAAAGAAGTTCTTTACTGTTAGGGTTGTGAGTCACTGGAACAGGTTGCCCTGTGGATGCCCCCTCCCTGGAGGTTTTTAAGACCAGGCTGAATGAGGCATTGAGCAACCTGGACTAGTGGGAGGTGTCCCTGCTCATGGCAGGAGGGGGTGAAACTAGCTGATATTTAAAATCCCTTCGAATCCAAACCATTCTAACATTCTATGATTCTTTTACGTACATGATGTATATGTTCTGATAATAATCTATCTGAGTATCCTCTGGTATGGTCAAAAGACACAAGGAGAAAAGTGAAACCTTGTGTGAGAGTGGAGATAGGCTAACATGCCACCACAAAAACATTTCAGTCTGAGAAGCTGCTAGCTGTGATTGTTGGCTGCCAGCGGGGCAAGGTGCCAAAAAGCTTCTGAAATGTGGCTGCGGTTGTAGGGGAGCAATAAAAAAATGCCACACATGCCAGTGCCAACCTCTGCTATCCCAACACAGAACAAAAAGGGAATGCAAGTGAAAGTTGGAAGACAAATCCTTATTCCCAGACATGTGTGCCACCTATGGAAGTGTGAGACAGAAGGGGACAGAAGTATGCTTGCTCTCCAGCTTTTTAACAGTGAAAAATCCTGAGTATTCTCAGGGAAAAAGCATTTCTGAGTACTTCTGGATATGTTGCTCTGAAAAAGAAAACCCATCCCAGTTGTGTAAGGCTTCTGCTGTGTCAGACCAGCTTCAGAGGAAGCAGGACATGGTCATGCCTCTGGCAGGAATGCCAGGGGTTTAATTACTGCCTTGGCCACTGACATCCTCACCAATCTTCTGCAAGACATGATGTCAGCTGGCAAAATCCATTTCAAGTCTGTAAAATTAAGCTGAGTATGAGTGGTCCTCCACCCCTTCTCCTGCCTGTGTGGAAGCTACACCTCTGCAGGCAGAGCTCCTCTCCTATACTGATGGTGCCCAGCATGGTGCAAGAGGGATGGGCAGAAATAAAATCCACGTTGTTGAACATTAATCACTTAGATCTTTTTCCCTCCCTGGGTCTCATGTTTTTCCCATTGCAAGCTTTCCGCACTGCCTTAGCCTTGAAGAACTCTTCTGTAACTGGACCCTGCATCAGCCAGCGGTAACACTACATCCAAAGGGGAAAAGAATCAGCAAACATTCCAAGGCAGAGCTTTTCTGGCGTATTTTCTGCTTGCCATCTGTTTGCAGGGAAAGGTCCTGTGGGCAGGAGCCTTCTGTGTCGAGGATTATGTTCTGTCAGTACCTATCAGATAATAAAGCTGGTTTTAATTAAGACAGGCTGAGCAAGGACCAGTGTCACATACCTGCAGTGGGCACTGTGCCCAGGTGAGTGGGAGGTGAGACTGGTAGTCTGGAGACTTACTGAGGATATCAGGGGTCAAAAATGGGATATATTGAGCCAGTACTGGATATCTACACTTATAAGCAGGAGATCTGTGCTCCCAGCAGACAGAAACTGAATCCTAGGCAGGATTCATCCCATTCAAACATCCTTTACACAGAGATCCTCCAGCTTCAAGCTGCTGGTGCTGGACAGAGTAGCACTTGGTGACGGCAAGGATATATTACAATAGAGTGGCCTGTGAATGAAAGAAAAACAGCACCAGGCTTATTTTGTTTAGAGTCACATTCAATTACAGTACTGGCTTTCCCAACATACAAGCAAAAAACATGTCCTTGCTGGCATAATTTATACTGGTTCCCAGGACCATGCAAATACAGGTATTTTTATGCTGAAATAACCACAGGTGCCTCTGCTATGCAAAGGCACTCACATCTGAACAGCATAGAACTGTCATTGTATAGAACTCTTTCCCCAAGAAAAGCTCTTTCACAAAAAGTGTTTATAAAGGAGACACACCCCTGGAAAAGAGCACCAGAGAGATACATCCCTGGCAAAACACACCGGAGAAACCAGCACATGTATTTATCTGACACTTTTGTGCTATACAGCCTGCCAGATTCAGAAAGGGCTTAACACATAACACAAGCTACCCAGCTACTGCCTGGCACAAACCAATGCGATAGAGCTGCTCTGGTGGAACAAAAAGTTCATACAGCAACTCCTATTATTGCATATTGTCCCCGAGTGTCCACAGGGTCTATTTAATTGGTGTGCTTCCTTCAAAATGGGTTTTGGTGTGACCCCATCATGATGCATTTCTAGTTTGGGAAACACTCGAAGGATTGTCTGAATTGTTTTTTCATCAAGATTCTGAAACGAGATGTAAGGAACATGGGCAGCCTAGGACAAGCCACTCTAGCAGGACATTAGCTCCCTATTCAGGAAAATTTGTTTTGAAGGGCAAAGGGAAAGGTCAGCTCTTACGCAGAAGGTTTGGTCAGTAAATGCCCTTGCCCTACAGCACAGCTTGTTTAAAAGGCATAGGCCTTCCTTGATAACAGGAGTGGCTGGTGACCTCGATATTTAACTAACAATTAAATATGACCACTACAATGTGAGGCAAACCCATCACTTTTTGACACTGAAGATTTTGGGAAGAAGGTTGGACAGACAATGATCTGGGACACTCCAGTTGCCCTTGGAAAACCCTCTTCAGTTCAGAAGACCCACCATGCCACCAGAGAAAACAGAAAATTAGGAAAATGGAAGCTGAAAAGGAGCCAGGAGAGATTTTAAGGATGGAACAGCTGGAAAAGTCTGGTTTATTTATTTGGTGGACAAACAAGGCAGTTCCTCCATTAATTACTCACCTTGGGTGCCCTAGCCCCAGGCTGACAAAGGATTTAGGTGTGGTGACAGTAACTCCCACACCTCCTTCCAGGTACCTGGCTCTAGCAGTGAAGTGCCTAAACCCTGGCTATTCACATCTCCAATATGAGGCACCATAATTGCTATTAACACCTAAAATGGCAAATAAGTAAAGCTAAGGAAATTGCTCCTGTGCCTCCTAGAGGTGGATTTTGAATCCCACTGGTACACGGACACAGCAGAGGATTGTTTTTTCTTCTACTTCTTGCATCGCCATGCCAAGACTTGATAAATCAACCAAGGGGACTAGGCATCAAAGGCAGACATGAAACTGCCATCTTCAGTCAAGCAAAAAACAAGACAGCACCCACATTGGCTGGAGAGAGAGAAATATTTCTTGGTTCATCTTGACATCAGACCAGGGGAGTGAAGAATGTTAACTTCATGAAACAGAGAAGATGGAATCATAGAATGGCCTTGGTTGGAAGGGACCTTCCAGGTCACTGAGTCTAGCCATCAACCCAACCGTGACAAGAACCAACCCCAAAGCATATCTCTGAGATCTGTGTTTGCCTGTCTCTTAAATCCCTTCAGGGATAGTGCCTCAACCACCTCCCTGGGCAGCCTGTTCCAATGCTGGAGGACCATGATCATCCAGCTGAGTAATAAGGCTATTCTCCTGGTAAGAACTGAAGAGGAGGGATATTCTTCTCCCCACCATCATGTGTGAGCGTTCTTTAAACAAATCCTTTTCAACAACAGCCTGTACAACTTTGCTAGTCTGAGGAGTACACTGGCAGCTAGTGAAAGGCTTGGCATAAAGAGAAGAATATCAATGAAGCACCTGGGGATGTGAAACATTCAGTATCCAACCAGGAGAACAGCATCCACTTATAATGGGTAAGGGTTCCCCTTTCAGAGAAGCCATCACACTAAGAACACCCAGACACACGAGGATCCCATCTGCTGCAGCTCCCAGTGGAACTGTCACTTGCAGCAGGCAGAGGAAGAAAAAATTTTGTGTAGCAAACTTGCTTTCACTTGCAAACTCTGTGTTGAAGTCCCATAGCTTATAGTCTTCAGTGTTTTTGAAAGCAGTTTCTCAGAGCTTGGAAAGAAAGCATGTGAAGTAGGAGACACGGTTTCTGCACCACTGGCTCATTTTTCCTTGGAAAATGGGCCCCAGTTTTTCCTATTTGGAAAACAGAAGTCCTACTAGGTCTTTGAGGTCTGCCCATAAACAATGCCTCTGGGAGTTGTAACAACAAAAGTATGAAAATGTGTTCTAATGACATAGATGCTAAACATGTTGCATAGGTTGCATGATACAATGCACTACAATATTTAAAACATAAAGGACAAAAGCCTTTTCTCTTGATTTATTAGCTCTGAGATTAGCAATCTAAACAGCAAATGTAGTCAGCTCTGCTGGCAGACAACACAGAAGAGATGCACAAGGCAAAGAACCTGCAGGCATTCTAGTCACATTAATCTGCATTTATATAGCACATTTCACTTGAGATCCAAAGTGTGCATTATTAAAACTCTCACAACCCTCCTGTGGGCTAAGAACCACACTGCGTCTTTTTCATCAATGGGTAACATGGACTTCGTTGATAAAAAAAAAAAAGAGTTGAAGGTCAAAGATGCTGAATATCAAAGCGAGACAACTTGCCATTGCTCCCCCATCTTTTGTAACTATTGTCTGAAGAAGCAGCAAGCTGCTCTCTGCTGAGCCATGAAAAGCACTTCTGAAATATTAAGGGTGTTATTTAGAGAAATTGTTTCCAACTTCTGGCCAGCAGACCTGTGGTATCCATGGGCTAACTTTAATGGCTCCATTAAAGCTAAGAAAACCAGCCTCTTACCAGTAGGGTTCAATTCACCACCAAGGAAGCTGAAGAGCCCCTCCAGAATATTTTCAGAGCTGGAGAAAGCTTGAAAAACACTACTCTATAATTTCGTACTCTACAATCTCTTCCTCTCTGAGGAACAAGATATGACAGGACAATCACCCAAGGCAGCATGGCTGCAGGCATATAAAAAGGTCTTCTCACACATCGTTCTTCAAATTAATAACCTGAACCACTCTCGCTTCAGAGTGAGTTTCTCCAGGCTTAAAGAAGATCCAGCTACAGAGCTTCCCCTTGGGAAGCACTTTCCCATGAGTTTAAACAATATCATGCTACTGAATCAACGGTGTGAACACCCTTTAGCCAATTTAAGAACAGAGAAAAAAAGAATCATCATAGAATCAATGTGCTGTGTTGTAGGGACTTTCAAAGACCATCTAGTCCAACCCTCCTGCAGTGAGCAGGGACATCTTGAACTGGATCAGGCTGCTTAAAGCCTCATCAAGCTTGACCTTGAACATCTCTGGGACGAGGCCTCCACCACTTCCCTGGGCATTCTGGGCCAGTGCCTCATACACGCCTGTGTGTATGCAAGGAGATGTTCTTTGTGTCTCCACTAGCATACAGTGATCACACCTGAGATAAAGGCTTCAAAATTCTCAAGTACCCAAATGTTTTGGGAAAACACAACAAAGCAGAGAAGCCAGACTTCACCAGTGCCCTTAGTGAGGGAAAGAACACAGTGGTAACCCATGACTCCACCATCAAAGGCCAGCATCAGACAAGTCCTGGACTACCCTTAAGACACAAAACTGGAGGAATCCAGACTTCACTGATTTCATGGCTTAGGATATGATTTGCTGCCCTCCCTGCAGTGCCTTTGGGCTGCTCTGGTCAGGTGAGGATGGGCTTCTTCTTTGCTTTTCACTTCCACTTGCAGTACAGGCTCAGGAGATTTTTGCCCTGCATTGCTGCTGACCTGCTCAGCCACTTTCCCTCTCAGCATCTCTGTTTCCTCATCTTTGAAACAAACATTATGACCTCTGTGAAACACTTTGATGTCCATAGATGAAGTGTGCTGTGGCATATATGCATGTTCTCTCTATTTTAAATGTTTGGTAATATATCACCATGGGGTTTTGCCTTTTGTTTATCCACCTTTATTATTAAAACTGGAAAATTGATGAACCATCCTCAAGAAAAAACCCAAAAAACTCCAAATACCACTTTGGAACAACCTTCTCTTTTGAAGATAATTATGAGAGAGAAAACAATTTTGAAACAATGGATGCCAAAGTGCAATGCTTACAAACTACAGGGAAGAACACATTTGTCCACAGCTGTTTCAATATCCCTGTTCTCTCCCATTTTCTAAGTCATGTACAAAATATGCTTCCAGAATAAATTATTTAGGTCTGAACTGCTGCAATGCACAGCAGGATGCCTGTCAGAGCAAAGTGTAATTAATGGAGGATACCTTGTGCGATCCTTTATGATGGAGATGAGTTCAGACTGCAACAAGTCCAGGGTGAGAATATGGCACCTGAAACTGATGTGCAGAGCCAGTGAAACCCTGCCCTGATCAGCCACCCAGAGCAGTTGTCATCTTCCCTTTTTCTCTCAGGAATGGGCTTCTTCCCTGCCTGGGGTCTCCTGAAGGCATTGCTGGAGGATGAAGTGCAGCATTCACTCTTACTCTGTACTTGCAGATATTTGGGAATCAGTCAATGCTAACTCTGTTCTTAATCCATCAAAACCAACACACCTCTTTGGACTGACCAGTGACATCCAGAAAATCCACACAGACACTGCAGTGCCCACATATGACTGAGTGGAGAACTTGCTTCAGGTTCCATCTGCAGAAAGCACTGTAAAAATAAAAAAATAAAAAAAAAATAAATAAAAGCAGGTCTTTTAACATACTGTAACAGTTTGGGCCAGGATGGTAAACTATAAGATGATAGACGCTTCTTCTGCTCCAATGAGAGGAAAAAGAGAGACAAAAAGAGTCATGAGTTTAAGAAAAAAACTAAACTTTGCTCTCTACAAGTACCTGAAAGGAGGGTACAGAGAGGTGGGGGTCGGTCTCTTCACCCAAGTAACAGGTGATAGGACTAGAGGAAACCACCTCAAGTTGACCAGGGGAGGATTAGACTGGATATTAGGAGAAATTTTCACACTGGAATGGTTATCGAGCATTGGAAGAGACTGCCTATGGAAGTGGTGGAGATGGCCAGACACGGAGCTTAGACATATCGTTTAGGGATGGTTCTTGTCAGAGTTGGGTGGATGATTGGACTTGATGACCTGAAAGGTCCTTTCCAATCAAGGTTATTCTACGATTCCATGTTCTCTATTTCATGAGCTTAACATCCTTGCTCCCTTGATCTTAGGAGGACTCACCCTTTGATCCCTCAGTTATTACATTGAGCATGGGTGAGATAGGATGAAATACCCCTGTTGGACAATTCTGGGTCACCTCTCTTGTCCACTCTTCCCTGCTCCTCCTCCCCTCTAGGCTTTTCTGCTTCAAACCCTCATAAGGGACAAATTATAAATCTAGCTGACCTTGGTTGTCAGAGCATTAAAAATAAGCAAGGACACACCATTCCTTGGCATAATCAGGTCTTATCACTCTGTGAACAGTTTCTGAACAGTATGCTGTTAACTTCAGTCAGTTACAAGAGGCTCAGCTATAAAGTAAAACTATGAACCAGAAAATGGGTCTTATTTTACCTTAAACCAGGTGCAGCACCATCCCTCACTGCTTCCTGACAGCCAGCTGCACCAATTCAGAGTAGTGAGTAGGAAAAGATGGACAGCAGAGACTGGTAAACCCGGGCTTCCTGATCTTTCACACCTTCCTGCTTCTTCTCCTGGCTCCAGCCACTAAGGCTTTCCCCCTCTTCTTCTTCTTCCTCCTCATGCAGCTTTCACTCTCCTCTCCCCAGGCCTTTTCTCCTCTTGCCTTTTCTCCTTTGTGCTTTGTCCTGGAGGGAGCTTGCAAAACTCTCCATCCCATAGTGTTATTAGTTCGGGAAAGCCACCATCCACACACTCAGTTCTGGTTTTAATCAAAGGGAGCTCATTTTATCTTTAATGGCAAAGCCTCCTCACTTCTTTTGGGCATTCTGGAGAGCCTGCATGCTCTCAGGGCAGGCTGTAGGCAAAGCTGGAAGTGCTTCCAACAGAGGAGTTGAAGATGGCTGGGGCACGACATGATGGCCCAGCATAGTGAGAGACTGTTAGCCAAACTGCTACCTTAGCTCTTCAGAGGAGATCCCCTTAGCTAGTCAGCTTAGCTGGTCAGCTCCTTGACAAAGATTTCCCTAATGTTCCCCTCACCAGTATCATTATTTGCACACATCAAACCCTTGGTCTCAACTTTGTTGCCTGAAAAAGGATCAAGCAGCCTCTTCTATGCCATACTCTTGCCTCTCTGTGCAGAAGGCAGCTCTGGCTATTTAGCTTCTCTTCCAGGAAGTCATCCCACCAGCATTTGCTCCAGAGAGGAGGGAGACAGGGACCACTAAAAGAGCAGTCCAGCTCTGACAGGCTGGGAAGGTGGGTGGATACCTTCTAGTGAACTCCAGTGCAAGCAGGTCCTGTTTGGGTGAGTTTTGCACATTTGGCTCAACAGAGACAGTGAGGTTGCTGCAGCTGATCTTGCTGGTTCTATGTTGTACCTGATATGCTGGAGGAAGCACAGCAGCCTCTTCAGGAGGACAAGATTGGCTGCAAGCAGCTTCCAGGCATCCCTGCAGGAGAGGAAACACCATGTTCCTAAAGCAGATGTTACCCACAGCCATCCCATTCCAGGCTTGCATGAGATGTCTGGGAGTCAGTGGCTCTGCTATGAAGCTAACCTCTATCTCTCAATGCTCCGGGCTCCTCCTTAACAGGCAGGCTGCTGCCCATAATTACGCTTTCAGGTCTAGCATCTTTTCCTCCCTGCAGATTTTCTCCATTGCTGCCACCCATTCCTCATAGAAATCAGTAACAAAGAGCTTGGCAAGGATGCTTGGTGGGAAGTCAAACATGGGCCAAGGACTCCAGTTAAGCCTTTGGACACTCCAGGCCAGTCAGGAGCGCCTTCTGTCAGGGAACAGGGAGAAAGAGAATAAACAGCAGCCATTAATAATTTTAAACATACAAAGAAAAGAAGATTTTGACATGAGGATGAAGGTTAATACTCCATGGCAGTCTTATTCCTTATCCTCTGGTAGATGTTATGCAGGCATGATGCATCACAGTCAAAAATCTCCTCACCTTTAAAACCATGAGGTTGGACTGAAAATCACAAGAGTTTTAAATATGTATTTTTTTTAAAATA
>VZTY01014347.1:0-13884 GCA_013400935.1 Turnix velox | reverse complement strand
CGCAGAGGAGGCAGCGCCAGCCCCCGCCCTGCCCGGCCCCCCCCCGGGGCCATGGGCTGGGCTCCCCGCCGGGCGAGGCAGAGCCGGCCACCTCCTCCTCCTCCTCTCCTTCCTCCTCCTCCTCGCCTTCCTACTTCTGCACCGGCTCCGCTCCGGCTCTGCCGCTGCCCCTCAGCCGCCGGCTCTGCCACACGGCCCCCTCCTTCCTTCCTTCCCTCNNGCCGCCGCTTCCACAAGATGGCGGGGACTGTGGCCGAGCGGGACGCGCTGGTGAGTGCCGCTTCGCCACCTCTTCCCCAGGGATCCGGGCGGGCAGCGGGACGGGGTTGAGAGGGGATCCGGGCAGGGCAGGACGCCACGGCGGGGAAAGGTGTGCGGGGGAGGCGGGAATGGCCGCGCCTGCCCCTGTCACAGCGCTCTCCTTTCTACCTGCAGAAAATAGAGGACGGGCATTTAAACAACTCCCTGGGATCTCCGGTGCAAGCTGATGTCTACTTCCCTCGCTTGGTAAATCACCTTTATATGGGATTATTGGGGGTTTTTTAATCCCAGCTATACCTCTCCCCACCTCTCCACCGGGCTGCACCGCGGCGGCCGCGGGTGATGGCGAGTGACCCTGGCCAACTCCCCCTCCCCTGTCCTTTTCCAGATCGTCCCGTTCTGTGGGCACATCAAAGGAGGAATGAGGCCGGGAAAGAAGATCTTAGTGATGGGCATAGTGGACCTCAACCCCGAGAGGTAACACCTGGGCAGGGACTGTCCCCGCCGGAGAGGAGTGGGAGGTGATGGGAGGCGGACGGAGATGGGGACGAGAGGGGGGAGGACCAGGACACGAATGGATACAAACAGATCCCTCCTTTCTGGAGGAGAGATTATTTTTATCATTTTAAATATAGCGTGCTGATTTCTCCTTTGACCCGTAGAGGGGGCATTTCTGTAAGGGATTCTGTTTCCCAGTGTTTTCCCTTGGGAGTAGAGGAGCATATTTATATTTTTATATATGCACACACATATACACATACATATATGCTATAACAATGTTCCTTGTACCTGCTGAGCTTTCAGAGCTGAGCTGTCATCCCACCCCCCTGTACCATCAATGGCTTTAATAAGCTGAGAAATTAGGCGGCATGTGGGGCTCATTTGCCCATTTCTGGGTGAACAAGAGCTGTTTTTTTTCACTTGTCCTGCAGCTTTGGCATCAGCCTGACCTGCGGGGAGTCGGAAGATCCTCCTGCGGATGTGGCCATCGAGCTGAAAGCCGTGTTTACAGACCGACAGTTTGTCAGGAACTCCTGCATCGCCGGAGAATGGGGGGAAGAGCAAACGTCTATTCCATATTTTCCATTTATACCGGACCAGCCTTTTAGGGTGAGTACTGGGACTGCCAGTGGCGGGCACCCTGATCTGATGATGTATAATAGGACGAGGACAGTGGCAGAACCCTCTCTTGAAATCACCAGTGGAGCCCGCGCTTCTCTGGCTGAGACACCAGTTGCGGGATCATTTGTTATCCCTGGGGAGCCTCGGGGAGATGCCGCTGCTGCCTGCAGCTGCAGGAATGGGGCTGCAGACACCTCACCGGGCTGCTATGGCAAGCATGAGGCTGTAATGCTGCGTGACAAAGCGTGCTTCCTGAGCTTAGTTTTTACAGCTATAAATTAGGAAGCACCTCTGTGTTATTAGCACAATCCAGCTTATTAGCAGAGAATGCAAATAGGTGGTGGGGTTGCCGTATGGTTTGATGGCTTTTTTAATGGAGGTAGTGTCTGCAGTTGAGTGCGGCTAATAAGGATCTTGTTCATCCTTTGTCTCTGGGGATGTTGGGCCGAGGTTGACCGTAGCCCTTCGTGTCAGCAGATTAAACAGCTAAGCAACAGTGGTATTCTTTTCTGAAGCCTGGGATTAAATCTCCCGTTAAATTTAAGTCCGCTTGGAAATGGTGGACGTGGAATCACGCTGTTGGCAGGGGATGGACTGGGTTGACCTAGAAGCAGATTCCCATCTGTGGTGTTCATGGTTATGTGAAGATGTCTTTGCGAATCAGGACTAACAAAGTATGCAGCTGCAGAGGGATGCTCCTCTCTCCACGGCCTCACTACATTGAGGAAAAGAGGGCTGCATGCCTTTTCCACATGGATGACCCAGAAAAAACCCTCCTCATCCTCCTCCACGCCCTTCTTATGAAACCCCGCTGGCCCCTCTGCTTAGTGCCAGTGCTGTAACCAGCTGCCAAACTCCTGTAAACCATCTCTCCCCCAAGATAATCTGCCCCAACCCAAATTACTGTCTCCCCGGATGCTGGGGCTTTTAGATGGCTTTTGTGACAGGTTTTTGCTCACGAGTGGGTCACGCTTGACTTGTTTCTACAAACTCTTCTCATCCGAGCTGGCAACACCCTTTTGGTGCATGTGGGAAATGCACTTGAAAGGGCTCAGGGCTTGGTCTTGCTACTGCTGAGAGTGTTACACTACCTGCTGCAGCAGGCGGTGGCCAGAGAAACTGCTAATTACATGTTTGGTGGGTGCCCCACTAATGACAGTTGACATGGGAGGACAGCAATATTGCACGTTTTCTATGAGATACTGTCAAAACAGAGTTATTGTTCTTTTTCTCTTTTTTTTTTTTAATTTTCCCCATATGCACAGCTGGAAGTTAGGCCTCTGGTTGACTTTGTGCCTTTGATGGTCTGTCCCTTTCAGTGAATAAATTAGACTATTAAGTGCTCTTGCCAATTAGCTGTGATGCAGTCCAATTACCATTCTGGCGTGGCCCAGGGTGATCCAAAAAATGGATCGTAAGCAGTGTTGAGGCTAACCATATCTTTTACATAACATGGCCTAAGGCTGGATTCACCTGCCGCAGTGACACAGGAGCTACATGGCAGCACAGGCATGGCCCTCTATACATGGTGTGCTGCCTGGGGTCCCCAGGAGGTTAAGTTCTCCTGGACTGTCTGCTGTGACACTTATCCTGCTGTGACATGCTCTCAGTCACTCTGGTTTCAGTGCACTGAGTTTGTCACTGACCCCATTCCCATTTTCATATGCTGTAGCAGGAGCAGCAAAGTCAAAAGTGCCTGGAAGCAGCATTGGGCTCCAGACTACTTGCCTCTTCAAATGACCCAGGATTTACATGTGGCTTCCCTGCAAATTTTCTTCTTAGTCTGTCTCCCAGAACCTGTGTGAGAAGCTCAGGTTCAGTGCTGTCCTGTTCCTGCTTCCTGACAGGATGACTCTAGCAAAGCCTATTGACAGGGCACCTTCTCCAGCCACCCCAAAAAACATCAGGAGTCTCCCAACCTGTCCAGGCCTGTTCAGCTGCAGGCTTTATTGCTTTTCCAGAGTGTTTCTGCAGGACTCCAGGAGGAGGGATGAGCTGTCCCCCTCTCTAATCCTAGTTGTGGCTCATGCAAACTCTCCAGCTGAATTCAAGCCATGTTGCAGCCACTTTTCCCTGGCTGCAGCCTCCAGCATGGAGTCTATTCCAGCAGCAGGGAGTCCTGGGCTGGCTGCAGCCACAATAGCAGAGGCTTTTTAGCTTTGCAGGAGCTGTGTGTGTACGTGTGGGAGGGGAGGGCAAGCCTATCCCTCCTCCCATGTTCACTCCCTGCGAGTAAATTAAAGGAAGCACGGATGGCATTGCAGAGGGAGCTGCCTCTTCATTCTGCAGCAGAAAATATCTGTAGCAAGGAATGCAAGATTTGGGTCAGAGGTACAATTTCTTTTCCCTGTCGTAGCAATTTGAGGCTGCTGCTGGCATTATTCCAAGAGGCCAAACCTCCTTGATGCCAGTGGGACTTTGGTTCCAGAGTCCTTCCCACCAGGACAGTGTGAGATTGAATTAAGGTCCCTGTAAAAGGAAGACTGAATCTATCAGAGTGTAACTGGTGTGATGGGGGCAAACTGGTCTTAGTCCTGGCACCAAGACTGCTAAAAGGCTGATGGAGTGCTCTTTGAGTTCTGTGAAATACAGTTCAGTTACAGTGGACATCATAGAACATCATAGAATGTGTTGAGTTGGAAGGGACCTTCAAAGGCCATCTAGTCCAACCCCCTGTCAGTGAGCAGGGACATCTTGTACTAGATCAGGTTGCTCAGAGCCTCACCAAGCCTGGCCTTGAATGGCTCCAGGGATGGAGCCTGAGCAACCCGTGCCAGTGTCTCACCACCCTCACAGTGAAGAACTTGTTAATGTCTTGTCTGAGCCTAAAGTTTAATCTAAACCAGCTTCATCCTTTTATTTTTACAGGTTGAGATACTCTGCGAGCATCCCCGTTTTAGAATATTTGTGGATGGACATCAGCTCTTTGATTTTTACCACCGTATCGAAACACTGTCAGCAATTGACACGATAAAGATAAATGGAGATCTTCAGCTTACAAAACTTGGCTGAGCTTGCTAGGACTGCAGATTCCAAACTGGCTCAAGTGCCATCATCGTCCGTTTGGAGAAGTGACAGCCGGCTCTGGACACAGCTATGGTAGGAAGGCTGCCTCGTGCCCTTTTCTGCATGCAGTTCTTCACTCCTGTGCCGATGAACTGGGGCTGTTGTTTTATCTTAATGAAGAACACTGTTGGTTAATAGACATTGAGCCATTTTTCTTGGATCAGAATAGCTCACCTGTGCCGGATAATTGAATTGGAATGGATTCAGAAAGACTGATTCAAATCTCACAGAAAGGCAATTCCTGAAAAGGCAGCGCTAAAACCCGTTACAGAACAGAACAGCAGTGACACACACACACACACACACACAAGAGAAAAATAGAAAAAAACAAATTTTTCCTTTTGCAAATATTGTTTCTGCACTGAAGTGGGGTAGTGTAGCACAACACAGGGCCACGTGCTGATGTCCTTCCCCAGGGTCTGAGCCTGGTTCCATGGAAATCAATGGCAAAGCTCCCACTCACTTTAATGGGGTACAATCAAAGTGTCTAGTCCTTAGTCAAGCACAATTCCCACTGATTTCTATGGGATTTTTGCACACGCCTGGGGGCCAGGCTCTTCAGTTATTCTTAAATCAGCATCCTCTCCATTGGCTTGTGATGGAACTTTGCTGATTTGGCCCAAAGGACTGTGCAAAAACTGGATGGGGGGGGTGTGAGGACACAGCCTGTATATTTTAGTCAGGGTATTTGCATAGAATGTAGATCGTTACGAGTTTTTGCACAATGTATTGTTAATACAATTTTTAAAGCTTATCTGTAGTTTATTTATTTATACTCATTGTATGTATTATTAGTTAAAAAAAAAAAGAACAATCTTCCTGATGGTTAAGGACAGCAAAGCGTAAACATTTTGAATGTACAAAATGTCTTAGCTACTTTGGGTAAAAATTTACATATCATTCTTGAAAAATCATGTTTCCTATCAAACATTTTAGTTACATTTTCATGGAGCCCTTGAGGCCCTGGGAAAATGTGGGCACAGTAGTTGGTGGGGGTGGGAGGAACTCTTTGCATATTCACTAGAAACTGGTTTTTTTTCAAGGCTTACTAACTTTGCTGCACAGGATAGGTTTGAGTTGAAGTCAATCCGTTTTAAAAACTTCCAACAGCAAAATTTTTAGGCTTAACTGTGCTTTTATTACCTGAGAAAAATGGTAAATTGGGCAGGTAAATTTTGGTTCAGGAAGAGAACCAGCCTCTTTTCAAGGGAGATGGAATTTTTTTTTTCCACTTGTTTGAGAACATACTCAGCCTTTGATATGACAATTAAAACTTGTCTAGACAGCCAAGTTATTAGTGCTTGAAAATCAGCTACTGCACATGAATAATAACTTTTCAAGCAGCTTTTTAAATAGTAAGTATAGTTGTATAAACACAGTCATTGCGCTACACTATAAATGAACACAGCCACTTTTCTTGAACTTCTGTAGGACTAAATCCACTTTTTTTTTCCTGAGCTGCTCACAGTAAGACTGTAGCAGGTCTTTCTGAGTAGTTATAATCATGATATATATTTAGGCAATGTTGAAAACATGTAATATAGGGACTTTCTAAGACACGGAATACAAAAACATCCTTTGTAACACAGTATTGAAAAAAACCAAGAAGAATCTCTCAAACAGAACTGTGTTAAACCTGCAATAAAGCTGTGGTTTAAAGCAACCAGAACTGGAATATCCAAAGGTTAGGGTAGAATGCCAGTTGTAAAGCCTCATTTTGTGCTAATTTGGCCTGCAGTTAAGAAGCCTTAGACTGCAAGCTGAAATTCCGACCATGGCTCTACTCCAAAGCCTGTTGAGGTCAATCAGAGTCCTCCAAGCACAGAAGCCTGATTCTTACTTCATGCAAGTGCAAATCTCTCTGTAAAGTCAAGAGGGTGTTGCTGCTGCTGCAGACAAGTTAAGTATCAGGCTGCCAGCTGATAAAATGTGAATTTAAAATGGAATTTTTAGCCTTAATATTGACATTCCCTGGCTTTTCCTCATTTTTCCAAATTAAAGGAGAAACTGTTGTTTCCCAGATGATCTTTTTATCTGGTGTGTGGCTCTTAAGTTGTACATCAGATTCTATTTGTACTCCAGATTGAATCTTGATATGAAATGTTCCTATCTTGCTCTGTTTTTACTCTTTTACATGAGACATGATGACTGTGTCATTTTCCATTGTATAAAGAATGCTGACAGTGTTTCGGTACAAAGTATATTCTTAAAAATTATGATGATGATGATGATAATAAAAATCCAAGGGAAAGGTGCTTCTACATGAGGTGTTTGGATTTTTCTCCAGTTTAGAAACAATCTCTGGTTCCAAAGCAGATGCAGGTAGAAGATTAATTCTATTTGGAGAGATACTTAGCACCCTCCCTGTCTAGTGATTTCTCCAACTAGATCTGTAAAGCTATTTGCTGATGCATTGCCATTGCCTGAGGCTGTCGTAGAATCATAGAGTTGGACAGGTCTTCAACAGCCACCTATTTCACCCCCCTGCAGTGAGCAGGGACATCCTGCACTAGATCAGGTTGCTCAGAGCCTCATCAAGCCTGGCCTTGAATGTATCCAGGGGTGGGGCCTCCCCCACCATTCTGGGTAACCAGCGCCAGTGCCTCACCAACCTCATGGGGAAGAACTTCCTAATTTCTCATTTAAACCTGCCCTGCTTTAGTTTAACAGTGTCCTGCTGGTCCAGAGGGCCATAAGGAGGAGGCTGGAGATAGCAAGCACCGCCATGATCCCACAGCAGCAGAAAATCAAAAGGGATCTCCCTGACAGCATGACCCCAGTAGAGATTTCCCCTCTGTGCCTTCACTGTAGCTCAGAAAAAGCAATCTGGCTGACTTAAATTTTCAGCTGCTGGCTATTCCTGGTAGCAGGAGTAGCTACCACCCTTGGACTTAACCTTCACAGGCTCAGCACAGTGCCTAGGCCAGGGATCCTGAATTTCTCATTTGTGCACCATCATGACAGCTACATCAAGACAGTGGCCTTGTCTTGCTTTTGTCCCTACCCACTAAGCTGGGCACTCCTATTTTTTTTTTCTAGTTCCAGTAGTTTATCTTGGGAAAGTGCTTTGTTGAACCTAATTCTGGTTTTGCCTTTGCATAACTCCACCAAGCTGTGGCGCCCACCAGCCAGTTCTACCCTGTTGTGGTTTCTCAGCCAGGCTTGGAGGCAACAAGGGCTGCAAATCTGCTTCTGATGGGTTGTGGTTTGGCTGAGAGCTCAGGAAAGGGCAGAAAGTCACTGTTAAGGCTTCCCCATCTAGTTGTCTGACAGTGATCTGGAAGCCTTTTTACTTTTCTTTTGCTCTTGGGCAGTCCCAGGCTATGGTAGGTTAAAGGAGGATGATGTTTATATAACCAAGGGCTGTTCTACACGTGCTTGGCTTACATTGGCTGATCATGTTCAGAAGCTTCTGCTGAACACTTCCAGGTCCAGCATAAGTTAGATAAAACAGAGGCCTTAAACTTTTCTTAACAGTTGGACTTTGAGCCAAATCCAAACATTCAAGATGGGAGGTTGTGCTGCAACATTTATATCTGAATTCCTTGGTCTCAACAACTTAGAGGTTATTCAGATATTCATTTTGGATATAAAACCCCCAACAGACCTGAAACAAGACTGACTCCAAATTGGGCCAGGTTTTCAAAATGTTCTTCAGTAGGGAGCTTCTTAGAAGCTGCAGTTCTTCAGGACTTAAGTTTATGAATCAGCTTTTGAAATCTGACACTGGAATTTATTAGCTGAATAATTCTCTGGTTTCCTCTGAATGAGGAAATTAATTTTGAAATGAAAGAAGCCTCGAATGGGTAAAACCCATGAGGAGCTGAATCCCTCAACTTAGCATAGCTTTATTTTGTCCAAAGAGGAAAAAAGCAAAAAAAAAAAAAATAATAAAAAGAGCAAAATCCAACCAAAAAACCATGACCAATTTACTTATACTTGGAATTGGCTGTGATAAAGCTGATTTAATTAAAAAAAAAAAGATATTATTGCCTACTCAGAAAGAACCTTGATATACTTAAGTATCATGTGAAGTAGTCTGTGTCTAAATATATTTCACATAAACGCTTTTTCATAGCCGAGTTGTTAAAAATGTTACCAAATACCTTCTTTTTGTGTCACAAGTAGAAATGCCTGCCCCACCTTGAGAGAACATTTTGTACTAAATATTCATATGTTGTCTATGTGAACTTGCACTATTATATCCTCCTTCCCCTCTGTGACTAGCTTGAGAAGAAATAAGGCGTTAATATTGCTAAACCGGTTGAATGTGACATCTGATTGAGGCATAGCATCTTTCTCAAGGGTTGTTTTGAGTAAACAGCTTGAAAACCAGAGGGAGAGCCTGATTCACCCTTCTGCTGTGCCAGCTTCCCACCCCTGTCATTCTCCTACTGCCAGGCTGAGACTGAAACCCTGAGATTTGTAATGGAAGGGAGCAGTGCTGAGATTTTTTAAATCTTTTTAGCATTTGAAATTTCATAGAATCACAGAGTTGGAAGGGACCTTCAAAGGTCCTCTAGTCCAAACTCCCTGCAGTGAGCAGGCACATCATGCACTAGGTTAGGTTGCTCAGAGCCTCATCAATCCTGGCCTTGAATGTCTCCCAGGATGGGGCCTCCACCACCATTCTGGGCAAACTGTGTCCCTGTCTCACCATCCTCAAGGTGAAGAACTTCTTTCCTCACCACCCTCAAGGTGAAGAACTTCTTTCCTGTGGAGTAAACAAGAAAAGAGCAGCCACAGTGTTCTCAGGCTTGGTAGCAGTGTTGGGGTAGCATGATGTGTTGTAGTCCTAATGATCAGAGAGCGACGCAGTGGGTATTTCAGAGCCAGCCAAGAGCACAGGATGTGGAGCTGTGTGACAGTTGCCCAGGTATGGACATTTGCCACCTTCTGCAATCCCATGCCAGGACACACAGCAAAACCCCAGTGCTGCTCACAAGTTTGGAAAGCACAAACAGGTTCATGTTCCTACCTGCTTTCTTCAAAGTGGTTCCCAAAAAATAATAGGAATGGTAGTGCTGCTAAGGTACTTTTTTCACCATCAGTGTCTTTGATGTGGGGCTCATCTCATCTGTCCATGAGAGGTGCTCCCCACACCTGTACTTTCCACACTAAGTCTGGTTATAGTGACCTTTTCATGGAGAAAACTACAGAACTGCAGTTCTGCTGAGCCAGTCAGTTCAACTAACTGAGAACCCTCCCAGCACCTAGCTCTGATACCACAGTATGAAGAATCATAGAATCACATAGAATCATGTGTTGAGTTGGAAGGAACCTTCAAAAGCCATCTAGTCCAACCTCTTGCAGTAAGCATGGGCATCTTGTGTTGAATGGCCTCAAGTGTCTCCAGGGATGGGGTTTGGGGGTTCCACCACCTCTCTGGCCAACTTCTTCCAGTGTCTTACAACCCTCATGGTGAAGAACTTCTTCCGATGTCTAATCTAAACCTGCCCTGCTCTCGTTTAAAACCATATCCAAAGAAAAGAGTCAGGCTGAGAGCAGCCCTAAAATTTCACTGAGATAAGGAAATTAGGAAGAAAAGCTACACAAGGCTAGGAATGGTTAATGATCTGGTGAGATTTTTCTTTGTTAGTGTGGGTATTGTTCTGATATTCACACGCGGATGAGAAAGCATGCAGGTAAATGTCACTCTGTGTGGGGCTAAAACCGAGGCCAACACAAATGGGGAGAACAAAAATGAGCTGCAGACACTTTATCTGGCTTTGATACACCCTCTCAGCTCCTCCCAGCAATCACAATTACTGTTATGAACATCCACAATTACTACAACAAGGAGATCTGGCAGCATGGGCAAGATCAAAATAATAAACTCCTATTTTGCCACAGAATCACAGAATCACAGAATCACAGAATATCAGGGATTGGAAGGGACCTCAAGAGATCATCTAGTCCAATCCCCCTGCCAGAGCAGGAACACTTAGACCAGGTCACACAGGAAGACATCCAGGTGGGTTTTGAATGTCTCCAGGAGGCTGGAGGCTGGAGGCCACAGGTCCTCCCTAGCTTCTGTTGCCAGGCCTCTCCATCTGCCTGTCAACAAATAACCACATCCCACTGCTTTTCAAAGTCTGGGGCAAAAATCCTTTTGACTTCCCTGGAAATTGGCCTGAAGGAAAAAGGGGTATTTCTGGCTCTCCCTTTCCAGTTATTTTCAGCTAGGGCATAGTCTAAATCTGAGATTATTTTTAAGTATGAATAGAGGACTATTTCTGTCTACACCACAGAGTCAAGAGAAAGCATGGCCTCTCCCTGCTGCAGCAGTACGGGTTTCACAGTTAGCTAATGAAATGTCTTACTTTTGTTACCTTCTGGCTTTTAAAAGTGAGGGTGTGCACAAAATGACCGGACAGTAATGGTAATACCTGTCATCCACCACAAATCTATTTTTATGTGTTGTGCCAATTTCATAATGGACTTTTAATAACAATAAAATGAGAAATCTCCACTAGGTTGTTCTGTCTTTTATCTGTACTGTTAATGCTTATTACACACCTTTGTGACTACTTTAACTTCTGGCTTCTGTTATGTCCTGACTGTTTTCTGAGGTAGGGAGCTCTTTCCAGTGTAAATAGTGTGAAATTTTGGCATGAGTTGCAGATTTGATAGCAGCTTGTGTATAACTACAGTAGAAACACGCTATACGGAACAATTAAATAACTTAATTAGAGGAAAGAATAGCTTGCTTACTCATGCAAGACTCCAGCTGGCATCACGGAGCAGCATAAACCTCAGAAGTGAACAGGCATGACTGACTTTACAGCCAGGACATGAGACAACAATAGCTGGTCACTTCTGCATAGGATAAACCAACCTGTCACCATAGAATATAGTATGTGGAGCGTTGGAAGGGACCTTCAATTGCCACCTAGTCCGACCCCCCTGCACTAGATCAGGTTGCTCAGAGCCTCATCAAGCCTGTCCTTGAAAGTCTCCAGGGATGGAGCTTACACCACTTCTCTGGGTAACCTGTGCCAGTGTTTCACCACCCTCATGCGGAAAAGCTTCTTCATAATGTCTCATCTAACACTGCCCTCTTCTTGCTTAAAACTCCTGCCCCTTGTTCTATCCCTCCATGCTCTGACAAACTGTCCCTCCCCAGCTTTCCTGTAGCCCCTTCAGGTACTGAGAGGCTGCTGTGCTGTCTCCCTGTAGCCTTCTGTTCTCCAGGCTGAACAGCCCAAACTCTCCCAGCCCACCCTTGTAGCAGATGTGCTCCAGCCCACTGATCATTCTCATGGCCTCCTCTGGACCTGCTCCAACAAGTCTGTGTCCTTCTTAAGCTGCGGGCTCCTAAGCTGGACACAGCAATGCAGGTGGTGTCTCACTAGAGGGGCAGAATCGCCTCTCAACCCGCTGGCCACAGCTCTTCTGATGTGGCTGATATTGTTGGCCTTTTGGGCTGCCAGTGCACAGTGCAACCAGCACAATTCTGCACCAGTGCAACTCACACACACACACTCAAGTTCACTTTGATGGTACTGGATTCGTGGGTGAGGGTTACAGTGAGTAAAACCACCAGATCATCTCCAGAGGTGAGATCTGGTGTTTCACTTGTTGGCATGATCCTAACTAAAGTTCAGATTGACCTAAGAGTAAAAGGAGACTTTCCATGTCCCAGCTTCCTTCAGTTCAAGCAACTGGAAAAACTATATCCATGACCCAAATGGGAAAGGATAATGTCCTACATCCAGCTCCAGCTGCAAAAAATGAGAGAGGTTTCTGAGGGAAACCTCAAAATCCAAGCAGCAGATGAGCTCAGGTTGAATTGTGTTTGAATACAGGCACTTCTGTGGGTTTTCTCCCATTAAAATGTCTATGAATCAGATGCTCCCCACAAAGTTTAATGAAGCTCTGCGCATGGATTTGTGGCCATCCCTGCTTAAAGCCAGCCTGAAACCAGCCCTTTGCTTAGTATACTTGACCCTAAAAGGGGATATGTTAAGACATCTAGAGATTCCCAACTCAAACACATCATTAGCTATCACAGAAATGGCTATGAATGGTGTAAAGGCAGCATTTAATTCTCACCAAGCAGCAGAACAGCAGCCACTTAAATGACTGGAGAGGAATTTACAAAAGAGGGAATATAAACATGAATTTTCACCAATTGCATTGGCCAAGTCCTGTTGAGGCCCTTAAAAAGCTCTCCTCTGACCTGTAAAACTGAGTAAGCTACAGGCACAGGTTTTGGGAGGAAGGAAGGAAGAGTACCTGATACAAGAAGTGCCATGGGTCCCATTCAGACCTGTCCTAGGGAAACCTCACAGCTGGGCCTTATTTTAGTGGGATGTTTCTGAGCTTGAAGTCAATCCAAACAATGTTGAAGGATTTACTTCCAGGAATACCAGGAATACAAGAGCTAGCACTGTACTGGATCTTATTTTTGAATTATGACTTTCATCACTTTTCTAAGAATAGAGGCTGGCTCCAGAACATCACGTCAGCTCCAGCCTTCCCCAAAGGTTACATCTTCCTTGTCCGGTTCAGATTTTCAGGCTTCAGTATTCATGCTGATGCCTTGCTAGACCAGGACTGTGATGCCGAGGGGGGTCACTGAGTGAAAGGAGGTGTCTTTCAGCAGCTCTCTTCCCAGCAGGCAGGAGACCTGCAAGTGTAGTCCCAAGTGACAGTGAAACAGAGCTACACCGACTCCCAGTCTGCAGAACAAGGCTTCCTGGGGACACCAAAAGGTAAGAATAACAGCCTGGTTAATTAGGAAAAAACTTAATTAAAGATGAACTGCAAAGGTGGGGATCTTAGTCCAAGGCAATCTGATACTAACATCAAACAGACACACTCTCTTGGTGCCCAGAGGCTGTGGGCAGGTGTTGCTTCAGTCCAGCAGAGACACAGAGCTCCATGATGTGGAGCAGTTCATTACCAAGCACTGAGGGAGATGCTGGAGGTTTCCAAGTGTGCTCAGTGGTTCTGCCTTCTTCTGGTTCCAAAACCTCTTGTGACTGGAGAAAAGTCAGTGTTGACAGTACCATGATGTATGACAAGCTGCAGTAGCAGCTCCAGCACAGCATGCTGGAACCAGGATTCCTTCCTGGCTGCTCTCAAGGAAATTTTCTGTTGAATCAGAAAGATAATTGCCATCTAGAAAAGTTCTAGCCCCAAACTAAGGGCAGAAAATGGCTCTAGGTAGAAGAAACATTCTTGGGAAAGCAACAGATTCACTAAAATATCCAGGGAAAAACAAAATGGTTCAATTCAAGTGCAAAGGCTGCAATGAGGATAGTAGGGGTCCTTTTGCATATAATTTTTGGAACAACAACACAATCAGCTACAGTGGCTACAAAAGAGACTCTGAGGGGCAAAGCTGGAAGCAGCTCTGAATTACTATGTGGGTAAAGAATGCAACTTCCATGAACATTCCCATATTTTCACCACCTTTTTTCAGGGGTA
>VZTY01014346.1:1669-13403 GCA_013400935.1 Turnix velox | reverse complement strand
AATTTATATCCATTATTCCTAGCTCTTCCTAGTTCAGCCTGGAGAAGAGAGGGCTCAGAGGGGACCTTATAGTGACTTATCAGTACCTGAGGGGTCCTACAGAAAGGCAGGGGAAGGAATTTTTAACATAATATGGGATGGGAGGACTAGAAACAATGGATATAAATTAGAGGGGGATAGATTTAGACTAGACATAAGAAAGAAATTCTTTACAGTGAGGGTGGTGAAGCACTGGAACAGGTTGCCCAGGGAGGTTGTGGATGCCCCCTCTCTGGAGGTGTTCAAGACCAGGCTGGACAGGGCACTGAGCAGCCTGAGGTAGTGGGAGGTGTCCCTGCCTATGGCAGAAGGGTTGGAACTCGATCTTCAAGGTCCCTTCCAACCCAAACTATTCTATGATTCTATAATGTTTTTATAAGGGACTTAGAGTCAAAGCTCCCAGGAGGACTGCTGTTGCACATGCAGTATAAATTATACAAGCCAGCAGCTTGGAAGCACTTCAAATAGCTGAAGCTGCAAACCTCATTTTTACTCCTGCCTAGAAATCTGAGAGAGGGACTGTAGAGTCCAGCCCTGAGTCCACTTGGAAGTGCTTACAGACCTTCAGCAAGGCTGAAGGAGGCTCAGGGCTCAGCTAGGAAATCTACAGCACAGAGAGGAAGAAGATAAATGGTCCCCTCAGCACACTGTTACGACCAGAGAGGAGGGAGCTTGCTGATGTACTCTTTCCAGGAGCATTTTGGGCAGTGTTTCAGAAGCAGTGTAACAAAGGAATTGTGTAGAATAAGTTGGAAGGGAGCTTAAAAATAATCTAGTTCCAACCCTCCTGCTATGGGTAGGGACACTTCCCACCACACCAGGTTGCTCAGTGTTTCATCCAGCCTGGCCTTAAACACCTCCAGGGATTGAGGGGGCATCCACAACCTCTCTGGGCAACCTCTTACAGTGTTTTTAACACCCTCACTGTAAAGATTTTTTTTTCTTATATCCAGCCTAAATCCCCCCTCTTCCAATTTACACCCATTAGTCCTTCCATCACATATCCTATTAAAAGTCCTACCTAGAAGGAAGGACGTAGAGGAAGCTCAAGGAGATTTTATAGCTGGGACACTGAAGGAGAGAAATTTCCACTACATCTAGCAAAGTGCTGGTAATTCCTGTTTTAGGATGAGTGAAACAACCAGGGAAACCGGGGGGGGTCTGCAGGCAGAGCATCTGAGCAAACAGTGAGTTCTGGCCACTCCTCTCCCCTGGCTTTACATCAAGCTCTCACTGGTGACGTCAGTGTGTTTGCCCCTTGTTTATAGAAGCCCTGGAGAGAGAGAGAGAGAGAGAGAGAGAGAGAGAGAGAGAGAAAAGGCAAGCAAGCTGGTTTCAATAAATCATCTCAGTCTCATTAGCTCCCATCAACTTGCTCTGACATGTCCAGTGAGTATTTGGCTTGAGAGTAGGTAGGATACACACAATATATAGGGCAGGATTTGGCAGGAAGGTTTGCAGGAGATAACAAATCCAAAGCTCTGTTCTCACAGAATAAATCCTGTCATAAGCACTGTCCTGTTTTTTTTCCCTCTCAGTAACTGATTAATGCTGTGATTACTCTCACTATTTGCATTGTCCACTTGCAGACTATTGCAGTTACAACTGAGAAAGAGAGGGAAAGGAATTGTCTTCACTGCTGAGAAGCTTTCAAGTTAATTCTTTTTTCAGAATAAAAAAAAAACCCCAACAACTTGTGGCAATATTCTGGGCTGTAGGAATGTTTATTTCCCCCTGAGGGACTGAGTTATCACAGACTGGTAGGAGTTGAAAGTGACCTCTAGAGATCATCTAGTCCAACCCCCTTGCCAGAGCAGGTTGTCCTACAGCAGGTGAAAAACTGAATTATGGGAGGGGGAAAAAAATTGCATCATTTTAAAAGAGGTAAAATTATGTCAAAATAGAGGTCACTTTTTAATGAAAGGTTCAACCTGCTGCCTGCAAGCAGCCAGATTTCTGTGAATATGTGAGCTGTGAGAGCTGACATTGCTGCACCCTGAAGAAATTACACTGGAGGCAGGTGTGAATGTTGCTCTGCCTTTTTGCTGATGGATAAAGAAATCCATCAGATTCCCAAAGCTGGGGGAAAAGAAATAACAGCTTTATAGGGTATCACACTTAAACCTGGTAGCTGTTTATAAATTACTTTTCCAAATCTTCCTGAGCTCTCAGCTTTGGGGAAGAATTTCAATCTGGACTGCCCCTACTGCTGGTCTGGGCAGGGAAGATGTGGTTTTGGAGCAGTGGAGGGTTGTGTCTAGAGACACCAGAGATGATGTGGGGATGGAGAATCGGTGAAAAACTGAATTATGGGAGCAGAGATCTTTTGGGAGAAGCTAGAGGACTTTGAGAGGAACCATGAAAGCACTGAGAAATGTCTGAGGTGGCAGAGGGGGAAATTCAGGGTTGGGGAGTGCATATGGGGAGGAAAAGGGTTGATTCTTATGGTGCCAGACCTGTCCAGCATTGAAGGCAGCAGATAGTGAGTGGANAACCTCCCTGGGCAACCTCTTCCAGTGCTTCACCACCCTCACTGTAAAGAATTTCTTCCTTATGTCTAGTCTAAATCTATCCCCCTCTAATTTCTATCCTTTGTTTCTAGTCCTCCCATCTGATATTATGTTAAAAATTCCTTCCCCTGCCTTTCTGTAGGACCCCCTCAGGTACTGAGAAGTTACTCTGAGGTCCCCTCTGAGCCTTCTCTTCTACAGGCTGAACAACCCCAACTCCTTCAGCCTGTCCTCATAGGGCAGTTTCTCCAGCCCTTTGACTATCTTCATGGTCCTTCTCTGGACCCTCTCCAACGGCTCAATGTCCTTCCTGTCCATCCCCCTCTTCCTCTCCTGATCCCTAGGAATGATGTTCTGTCTCTCTTCTTAGAGAGAAGAAATCTTAAAATCCTCCAAATGTGACATTGGACAGCCTATTTTATTCTCCAGGGTTTAGAGGACAGCATTTCTACTTATCAGGCTATTGTCTCAGGAGCATCTCTTTGCTTGATTTATTTACTGCACAATCCAAGTAACAGACTGACCAGCTTTTTGACTGTCTGACTGTAAAGCCAGTGAGAATGTGAGGAGATCAGTCTTTTACAGCAGGGCTGAAACAAAAGCTGACTCCTTTCTCATCAGAAAGCACGTAGAGACTCCCTCCAGGAATCCAAATCCTCCCTCAGTAAAAATCATCCCACTCTGACAAATGTGTACCCAAACTGTTTAAGAACATTCTAGAGCCAACAGAAAGAAATAGGAATGTGTCAACTTCATCTCCTCTCCTCCTGTTCCCTCCCTCCATGAAAGCACTTTCTTTCAGGAGGAGAAAAGCCAAGTGAAATGGGTTTTTCTAACTGCTTTTTTTTTCCTCCCTAATGCGTGTGTGTACAAAGTGCAGTCATCATTGGAGGTAATTCAATTAGATAAGATCAGCTATCAGAGCTAATAAACCAATACACAAATGAGCTTTTGCCAGCCAAAAGCAAAGCCAGAGGAGGAGGAGGAGGTAGCTTCTGCCCTCTTAATTAGTTTAAGCAAATGTGCATCTGTGTGTCCCTGGTGTTAAGTCAATACTGGGAAGCTCTTTTCTGAGCCAGGTGTCCTTCTGCCAGCCCCATGGGGCCCAGCCTGGGCTGTCCAGGCACTCAGCAGATGTAGCAGTGTCTGTCCTCTTGTCCAGCCTGTCATTGAGCTTTGCCCAGGCTCCTCTCCCACTCTACACAACCTCCTTTGTTCTCCTTGAAAAGCAGGTTTTATTTATGGTGGGTGATAAACCAATATTGAATCCCTGCAGGGGTTCATCTTCAGCTCAAGGGAGAAGCATGGGAAGGAAGGGAGAAAGAGAAATTTACATCTTATTTCCACCTCTCTCTTCCCTGTGGCTTTATTGAAGCCACTGTAGGTTTCCATCAGGAGTAAATTCTTAGTCCTGGGTTCATTTTCATCCTTAGCTCTCTCAGAAGGTAATTTCCAACTTTTTCTAGGAGAAACCTACAGGTTTCCAGGTTCTACATGGATATTTCCCCTCAATTCGAGCTCGTTTGCAGCAACTGATTCTCAAGGTGTTGGAGGTATTGACAAAGTCGAGCCTCCTCCCAGTGGCTCCCCCTTGTGGCTGACTCAGGAAAGGTGTTTTCCTGCAAAAACTCTCATCTTTGGGAACCCCAGTGGTAGTGCTTTAATGATGTACCGCTCACTCACAAGCGGATTGTGTCCCTGGTCCCCCGGGGCTCCTTTCATTTTCAGTTTCCTTTTAGAAAAGCCCACGCTACACCGAGAGGAGTGACTGAGCTGTTTGGATGATGTTGTGTGGATGATGCAACCACTGTTGCCAGACACCATTCTCTTCTCCAGGGACCAATTTGCTTGGCTCCAGCTCCAAAGCACTGTCTCTCTTAGGCAAGAGCATTCATTAGAAGCAAAAGCCACCTGAAGCCACCTGGATCTGAAGGAAAGGCAGCAAATAGCAAGGCCACTGCAGAGTTACTGAGCTGCTGGTGGCACTTAACACCCTCAAGTGACTTCCTGAAATGTTAGAAGCCCAAGAAACAAAATAGATTCCTAACCCAGAAAAGCTCTGCTTATGCCCTGCTGCAGAGATCACCTTCAAATCCAGCCCTGCTTTCCCTCTCACCAACTTCATTTGCAGGCTGCTGCAAGGTTGTCTTCTTAAAGTCTGAAATAACTGCAGAGATCATAGAATCATAGAATGGTTTGGGTTAGAAGGGACCTTAAAAATCATCTAGTTCCATCCCCTCTGCCATGGGCAGGGACACCCATGAGGCTCAATGCCTCATCCAGCCTGGCCTTAAACACCTCCAGGGAGGACTTCACCCTCATCACCTTGTTTTAATTTCCTTTCTCAAGATAAGAAAGTAACTGGGATAATGGGAGGTTTGATTTCCATGTTTACCAACTGGTATACATTGTACATTCCTTCTTTGTATATTCCTTCTATCTTGTGTATTCCTTCTTTTTCTTTCTTTTCTCTAGAAAACAAAGTAACAGGGATAATGGGAGGCTTTTTTCCATGTTTACCTACTGGTATATATTGTATATTCCTTCTTGTATAATCCCTCTATCTTGTCTATTCCTTCTTTTTCTCTCCTTTCCCAAGAAAACAAAGTAACAGGGATAATGGGAGGCTTTTTTCCATGTTTACCTCTTGGTATATATTGAATATTCCTTCTTGTATAATCCCTCTATCTTGTATATTCCTTCTTTTTCTCTCCATTCTCAAGAAAACAAAGTAACTGGGATAATGGGAGGCTTGTTTCCATGTTTACCTACTGGTTGTTTGCTTTAAAAGAAAAAAAAAGCTTCATGTTTGATACTTCCACTGTAGCTTTTTCCTCCCTGGATCTCGATGTAATCAGGACGTGCCTGTGTTGCTGGGAGTTTCTGGCCATTTCACCTTCTTGAAAGTGAGAGCTTTCCTGACAAGGACCCACCAGAGCCACATTTCAAAGCCCTTTCAAATAGCCTTTAGTGAGAGATAAGACTTGAACGGTGAAGTGGCAACAAAAAAGCAGCTAATCCACTTAACTGCCAATGGAAAAACTTCCCCCCTGAAAAGAGCAAGTTATATTTCGGAATGACTTCTCAGCAGTCAGGGTTTCTACCACAGCCCTCCCTGTTTTCTGGTAATGGCTACTAAAGATCTTTCATTTTAATTTTAATTGCCTGCCTATCAAGCTTTGTAAATCTTCCCCATTTTCCCTCTAATCTTTCATTAAGTGTCACTGTTTTTCTCGTGTTGACAAGGCAATTAAAAAATCTCACTAAGCAGGAGGACAAAAAAAGTTGAAGGAAGAAATGAAGAAATCCTTCCCTTTGCATCTGGAATTGCTCATTTTGCAACATTAGGAAATCATTGGCTAATTAAAACTAAAAGATGAATTGGGGAATATTCACATAGTCATCCTCTCAAACGAGGTGTACTGTGGAGTGCTTCAGAGTCAGGCTGTGCTTGTAATCATAGAATGGTTTGGGTTGGAAGGAACCTTAAAGATCATCTAATTCCAACCCCCTTGTCCTGGGCAGGAGAGGGGCAATCTAAACAATTTTTGCAGCTTCTTCCAGAGCAGTTGGAGCAGGTCCAGAGGAGGCCACCAAGATGATGAGAGAGCTGGAACATCTCGCTTCTGAGGACAGGCTGAAGGAGTTGGGGTTGTTCAGCCTGGAGAACAAGGCTCAAGGGGGACCTCAGAGTAGATTTTCAGTACCTGAAGGGGGGTACAGAAAGGCTGGGGTAGGACTTTTTAATGTGAAATGTGATGGAAGGACTAGGAGTAATGGATGTAAATTGGGAGAGAAGAAATTTAGGATGGAAATAAAGAAGCTCTTTGCTGTGAGGGTGGTGAGAGCCTGGAAGAGGTTGCCCAGAGAGGTTGTGGATGCCCCCTCAGTCCCTGGAGTTGTGTAAAGCCAGGCTAGATGAGGCATTGATCAACCTGGTCCGGTGGGAGGTGTCCCTGCCCACGGCAGGAAGGGTGGAACTAGATTATCTTTAAGGTCCCTTCCAACCCAAACCACTCTATAATTCTATCATTCTATCTCTCCTTCCTCTTCCCCTATCCTCTGCCCCTTTTTCCACTTGCTCTTGCTGCAGCAGATGTGACTAAGGAGCTACACTGCAGTTACAACCCAACAACCTGCCTCATTCAGCAGCAAATCTCCTGCCTCCTGTTTACCCTGTGCTTTTAGTTCTGCTGCATCCCAAACCAGCCCTGTCCCTGGCTGTGTGTTCCCTGTCCCTGGCTGTGTGTTCCCATGGATGTGCTCTCCCTTCCTACACCCAGATGCTGTGGGGGGACTTGTTCATCCTCACTTTCTGTGAGGCTTTGGGAATTAACCCAAGAAGAAAGAGGCTGGTGGAGGAAGTGGGTCAGCAGGCTCTGTGCTGGCAGCAGCTGGGAGAGGAGTGAACAAGTACAATGAGGAGTTGTGGGCGATTTGCTGTTAAAGAGTCTCCATGGAGGAGTTGTTTTTTTTTTTCTGAATGCTTCTGATGAGATTGCTGGGGAATTTTGTGCAGTCCCCCCTGGCTCTGTCAGCAAATGCAAAGCAGAAGGAAAAACTCAGTGTCAGAGTGAGAAATAAGTGTTTAAAATCTCAGGTGCATATTTAGGAGGAGATTTTTCTGATTTTATTCTTTTTCTGTTCACAAGAAAAAGGAGGTTTTGGCCAAATCCCTTGTTTGCAGAGGCTTGAGCACACACAATCAGGTCTGCTGTGTGTTAATACAGCCTGGATTGAGCACAGGGTGTGAGGCTGGCAAGCTGCTGGCTTCTCCTAACAAGGAGATAGAGTGGTGAGAGTGAAGTGTGTGGAAAAGCTCCCAGCACCTCAGGATCCCACAAGAAAACTCCTCATGGAGCTTTCAGCCTATGGGGCTTGTTTACACCCACCTAAGTCTGCCCTGAAAGGGCCCCAGGTACCAAGGATGTTTTCTTAGACTCCCACTTGTTGTTGCAAATCCTGGAAGCCTTTCCCTAGACACACAACTCCTGCTCTCCTGGTTACATCTGCTCTAACCAGCTCTTAAACTAGGAGGAGTTCAAAGCAGCAGCACTTACAAGATCTTTAATCTGTTGTGATGTGGAAAATTGGTAACAAAAATAGTTCCACAAACTGGGCTGCAAAACAATGAGTGTCATGGCAAGACTAAGGAAATAAAGTAGTCAGTGAGGGTATGGATTGTGGTGAGACAAATATAGAAGAGTGTGACACTTCACACTCATTTTGGAGTGTGAAATGTCAGTAATGGCTGGCTCACATTTGTCTCAGCCCAGCCCAGAAATTGAACCATAATCACCTATCAAAGAAAGCCTGTATTTAGAGCAGGATGATACACACTCACACTCTTTACCCCTGAAGAAAGAGCAGAATACTTTCTATGAAAGATGTGGTTGTGGAATTTATTTTCTGCTTCCTTCCTAATTTTTGAAACTCCCATTTAACTGGTGTTTTTCTACCTTTCTACCATGTAGGCTTAAATACAAAGAAATCTGATATCAAACATTGAAAGAATCTTTGCATTGTCCAGAGGATAATACATGGTGGCAGCTAGAAGCTTTTATGAGGCTGGGAAGGCTGAAAAGAGTTATTTGCTTTTACAGTTTGTCTGATTTGTCCTGAGGACTGGAAAATGCAGACTCAGGATAATCTGTCAGACTTCAAATACACACAATCCTTCAGCAGGGCTGCTGAACAAACTGTGCATCTCTGCAACTGGTGGTGTTTCTTCTTTGGTGGGTTTGTATCAGTGGTTTGTGCTGTTGGCTCTGTCCCTGAATTGCCATTTACATTCTGTAAAGCTGAAAGGGGGAACAATCCATCACAGGGCAATCTCATTTGATGTTTTCCTTCACTGTCTAGCAGGCACCACAGGGCTCTTGCTTTATAGGATGAAGTTTAGGGGAATTGCATGGCCATTATTTTAAATATTACCATCTAATTCATGCTAAAGGTGTTGCATCTCTACAACAAAGCAGCTTATGGTCCATTCCCTGAAATTCATGAAGAATACAGCAATATGGAAACCTGCTCTAACTGCTGTGGAGAGATGTATTAACTCCCTGCAAATTTAAATCAACCTGTGTCACCAAGAAAACACAAAAGCTTTGCTATTTTTAATTCCGTGGGTACCTTAAGGGTGAAGCTCCCCCACAAAATCCAGATCTCAATTGGTGAAGGTTAGATCTACAAAGCAGAAAGTCACCTTCCTGCTTTACAATTATTCTCACAACTGGTGAATGTCAGCAGTCCTCTTGAGACAAGAATCACTTAGTCTGCTAACCTGCTCCACTTTGGTTCCTCATGTTCTACATCAAATAAATTACTTGGTGCTGCAATTAAATCCTCCTCAGCCCCACTGGGGCCTGTGTCACCACCACTTTAGGAAAAAAGGAAGGTTACTTTGAGCTCTCATTTAAAAATCCAATTGCATTAGGAAGCAATTTCAAATTATTATTATTTATTACTTGCATAACAGATAAGCTGAGCATGATCTGAATGCTTTCAGATTTTCCCTGTATGGAAAGATGAGTTCATGCTGGCCAATATATTGATAGAAATCTCTGTGAGGAAGAATACATTAAGAAATGCTTTTTCTGATAGCAACTGCAACTGGGGAGCTCCAGAGGGAGCTTGTTGCACTCCAGGTAGATTTCCAGTGCACCATGAAAGCATCTTAGGTCTGCCAGAAAAGAGGAACAATCCTGTCCAGGAGTGAGGCTTGTCAGAGTTGGGTTGATGGTTGAGTTCAATCTGAAAGGTCTCTTCCAAGCTAGATGACTGTGATACTGTGATATCTTAGGTCTGTGCTTGTGGTGCCAAAAAAATTCTCTGCTGCTCACAAATGCTTTTAAAATAGGCATCATATAAAAACATAAATGCATTTCATGTGAGTTTACTCATCTGCCTCTGTCCCACAGCATGAGATGGCCAATAAACTACTGATAATGTAAATCTGCAGCAAATGAGGGGAGAAATTCTTCAAAATCAGGGGTGGTGATGCATGTGTCCTCCACAAGGACTCCTGATAAATGATCCCCATAATCTCTGTCCCCTTCTGTACCATGACACAGCTCCTTCTTCTCCCTGCCTAATGTTCAGGACAGGGGCTCTCACCGTGCTTTCCAGTAGAAGGGCTGCCAAGAGTAACCATAATATGAGAAATATTAATGAGTCTGCCTTTCTCCCCTGCCTGGGAACTAGGTAAGGGGCATCATCCCACTTGACATTAAAAAAAGAGAGGAGAAAAAAAAAAAAGCAGGCATAGAAAGAAGATGGGATTTGCTCCAGGTCACACAGCAGATCAGTGGCCAGGAACAGAAGCCAGCTCCCACTTCCCTTCTCAGGCTGCTCTTCCCCCTCTTCTTCCCTGGATCTCTGCAGTGTGTACTTTAATCACTAGACCATGTTTGTTTTCATGGCTGTGCATTCCTCCCATAAAACACACCCACACGACATTAGATCCTCTTTGCCTGGGTTGTTGGGGCAGGTGGGTGGATAGAAGGAGAAACTTCAGTTTCCCCAAGTTCTTCCTGAGTTAGAAATCCTGCTTGACTCTGGCACTGTGAGTTTCTTAGGGGAGTTTCCAGACTTTTAGGCTCCTTGTCCTACTAAAACTCTTTTCCTCAGGGAAACAGCAGAGCATTTTAAACCCAAACTGTCAGACAGGTAGTAAAGTCCACTCTCTGAAGAAGGCAAAAAGTGATGAGGGGCTGAAATGCAGAGAGCCCTAAAGAGAAGGAGAAGAATAAAAACCTTTTCACAGCACGAGGATGCATCCACATGTCATAGTAATTCAGCATGATGTGTGCTGGAAAAGCCCACGCACTCATTTGTTAGCCCAGATTTGAACTCCAGTGAGAAATGAGCTGCCAGACTGGGTTCCAAGCAGGACTTTCAATTTGGAAATGCAGCAACGTGTAGCAAAGAAAAAAAGTCTTCCCTTATCATCTCCAGCATAAGGATGTGGAGGGGATTGTGTTTTACTTTGCCCCTTGCAGGACTGAGGATGAGGAGGACAGACTACCAGAAAGAGCTGGGTTTAGCCAAAGGAAATTGCATTTTAGAAGCAGGACAAACCTCCCTGCAGCAGAGGGGAGCAGCAGAGGTAACTGAGCAGGGCAATAAACTTCTCTGAATGACAGAAGCTCTGCATTTTCCATTTGCAAACCAGATGTGTGTGACAGGATCAGCTCAAGGAGCAGACTGGTGTATCCCTCAAGGAAGATTCTGGCAGTGCTTGACTGATTTTTTTTACAAAATAATTCAGATTTTGAGTCTTAGACCTTCCGTTTTATGAGTTGTACCTACTTTTTCAATTTAATAATTCACTCTTCATAATGGTAAATGCAATTTACTTTCCTTGTAGATCCTTTGAGGGGATAGGTCTGTGTTTATTTCACCTCTCCTGGGTTTGCAGCTGGAAAATCTGGTTGATGCTGACAGTGATGGTGTCAGCTGCAAAGATTGCCAGGGCAAATGTGTCTTCCTACAAGCAGGAGGAAATCTGGGCTTAAATATCCTTTCACTACAGCTCAGTGATCAGAAACTGAGGGAAAGGAGGAAGTTTGCTCTCAGGGAGTCATGGTTCAGCAGGAGAGCACTCTGCACAAGCTGTGACACAACCACATCTCTAATGGCAGCTGTTCCTGTGGGAACTGGGAGTTTCGTGGTGCAAAGGGCAATGTAAAGCAGCACGGTCTGTTAGCCAGAAACTAAATTCATCAAATAGTTTTATTTCAGTCTTGGAGTGGAGTCATGGGCCCTTATTTCCTCTGCAGACAGGTTTAGCTCCATGTTTTGGAAGCCTTGCAGTCAATGGCTCATTGTCCAGGTGGAAACCAGTGAGGAGTGGTGTTCCCCAAGGATCAGTACTGGGACCAGTGCTATTTAACATCTTTGTAGGAGATATGGACAGTGGGATCGAGTGCACCCTCAGCAAGTTTGCAGATGACACCAAGCTGTGTGGTGCAGTTGATACACCTGAAGGAAGGGATGGCATCCAGAGGGACCTTGACAGGCTTGAGAGGTGGGCCCAAGCCAACCTCATGAAGTTCAACAAGGCCAAGTGCAAGGTCCTGCACCTGGGTGGAAGCAATCCCAAGCACAGACACAGGCTGGGTGGAGAGTGGCTTGAGTGCAGCTCTGAAGAGAAAAACTTGGGGGTGTCAGTTGATGACAAACTC
>VZTY01014345.1:0-34969 GCA_013400935.1 Turnix velox | reverse complement strand
ATCGGTGTTCCCTTGGGCCAATGAGCGCGCGGTGGGTGGGGTTGGTTCCGCCTCCGCAGAGTTCTGAGGCTGTTCCCGCGCAGGGAGAAGAAGTGGGTGACGGTGGGAGACACGTCCCTGCGCATCTTCAAGTGGGTGCCCGTGGCCGACAGCAAAGAGGTGAGTAACGACGTTCCTTCCCCGCCCCGGGACCGGCCCCTCTAGCTACCGCTCCGTCCCGGCGCTGCCTTACCCTCTCGCGGCCCTTCTCGCTCCCTTCTCGGACATCCAGACACTCGCTCTGGTTCGGTGCCTCTCTCGACTCGGCCTCGGCTCCCTCTTTCACCTCCTCCGCCCCATTTGTGAGCGCTTCCCTGCCGGACCTTTGCTTATCACTTAGAAAGCGATGCCAGGGAAGGGAAAGATGCACCCCGTGGGATCCCCGGGCTGTTGCAGGAAGAGAAGGAAACGTTTGTGCCCCCTCTTATCTCACCTTTCTGCTCCTCTTCTTCTCAAGAAAGAGAAATCCAAATCGAGCGGTGGTGCTGCCCGAGAGTCTAATGGCTTCCCTGCTGATACCTCTGCCAACTCGTCCCTCCTTCTGGAGTTCCAGGGTGAGTGGGGCTGAGCTCGTGTCGCGCTGGGAGAAGGTTCCATAAAACCTCAGAGGAGCTGGAGTGTTGTGGCTTCCGTGTGTGCTCTATCCATCAGGAGTAGCCGGATCTGTCGCCAGTTTTGGGCTGTGCTGATCCTCTTTGGGACTGGTGCTGCTGAGGCTGTTCATTTGTGCTGGCAGTGAGAATTGTGATCATTTGCTTCTGGGATCTTGCCATGGGAGGTTCCCTGGAAGCTGGGGGGGGGGGGCCTTGTCACCAGTTTGCAGTCCCTTCTGGGGAGAGATGGGTACTTTGCCTGTAGCTGTGCCCTCTACTCCCAGCAGTAACCTTAGGATGAGAGAGCAGAGTATCTCCTAGACTTTTGATCTCAGAGTAGCCAGCCAGGTGCAGAAAGGCTCTGTGGTGTAGCTCAGGGTAGTCACGGATCCACTGCTGGAGCAGGGCTTGCACCTCTCCTTGGCCTCTCCTCAGTTTCCCCACCTCTCGCTGCGGCTGAGGTGAATGGGGCAATATGTTGGCACTTCCAGTAGATGCAGCAGGAGTATCAGCGCTGCATGTGTACAGTTTGGGGCTGCTACTGGAGAAGATGGGTGCTGGGGTTGCCTCCAAGCCTGAGGGCAAGTGCTGGGCATTGCTGCCTCCTGATAAGAGGAGGCACAAAACCCTGGAATGTGGGCAAGAGTCTTCTGCCCTTCAATGCCTTGGGGCTTATGTAAGCTGCAGAGGTGGGACTTGCCATGCAGTGCTTTGGCTCTGGGCCTTCAGAATAGCCCGGGGTTATTCTGTCTGGTCCTGTTGCTCCCCAGGCAATCCTTCTCCTGTGGGTCTCTGATGCAAGCCACTTCCTACAGTGAATCTCCTGCCCAGTGGTGGTGAATTCCCTCATCTCTAACTGTGCGCTTTCTTTACCCTAAGTCCGCAGCTCTCTGTGCTACCCTTGGCTGCCCGTGGCCCCTGGGTCAAGGTGCTCTCCTTCACTAGGTGCTGTTTCTGCAGATGAGAACAGCAACCAGAGCTCACTGTCAGATGTCTATCAGATGAAGGTGGACAGCAGCCCCAACTCCAGCCCCAGCCCCCAGCAGAGCGAGTCCATGAGCCCTGCACACACTTCTGACTTCCGCACGGATGACTCACAGCCACCCACATTGGGGCAGGAGACGCTGGAAGGTGGGTGCTGGGCTGGGAGGGAGGAGGTGTCTGCTGGGCCTGAGGAAGGGCCCACTGGAGCCATGGCTTGTCCAATGGCTGACTGAGGTGCTACTGGAAGTGTACAGAGCAGAAGGGAATCATGTCCTCTCCTGGGTCAGCACCAAGCACCATGCCCCTGGGTCTCCCTAATCCTTCTCATAGTCGTAGTCATCTAGGTTGGAAGGGACCTTTCAGATCATCTAGTCCAACCATCAGCCCAACTCTGACAGGCCTCATACCTGGACGGGGACTCGAACCCCTGACCCTCAGATTAGGAGCACAATGCTCTCCCAACTGAGCTATACATTCTCCTCTTCTTAGAGCCCTCCCTGCCTTCCTCAGAAGTTGCAGATGAGCCTCCCACTCTGACAAAGGAAGAGCCAGTCCCGCTTGAGACTCAGGTAAGGATTTGAAACCACCTCTAAGCACACATGGAACACATCCCAGCCTGGTGCTTTCCGTGTTGTCTCTGCTGTGTGGAGCTGAATCACTTCCATGGACAGACATGCTCTGCAGTCTCAAAGTGCTCTCCGGAAGCTTCCTGAGCTGTTCCCAGGTCAGCTTCAGTGTTAGAATGTGACCAAGGGATGCAGAGCTGCAGTGACACAACAGTTCCAGGGCTGAAGCGGAAACCCTCCTCATCCCTTGGGGCTTCCTGGCAGATGAGAGCCCAGCATGTCCCCTACAGCTGTGTGGCTTGATGGGCTTCCACTACCCATCCCTTCTGGCTCTTGCAGGTGACTGAGGAGGAGGAAGACTCTGGCGCACCTCCCCTGAAGAGATTTTGTGCCGATCAGAACTCTGCGTGCCACACGGCTTCAGAGAGCTAGCCTGGCCCCCACGGGGAGAGGCAGCTAGCCCCTTGCAGAGCCACCTGCATCCCCCACCCCGGGGGGACAGGGTGCTCCCTCCGCTCGCCATCCAGCCCTTCCCTGCCCTGCCCTGGCCCCTGACACGTGGGGCCACACCAGCACCTGCAAACCTGCCTCTATTTATTGGCTCCCTCCCTCCCTGTGAGCTCTGCCCTATTGGGGGGAGTGGAGGGGGTCTCCACAGGGAGCTCCTGCTCTCTGTGCCCTCCAGGGGTGCTGGTGGAGGAGTTTGCCTGCCCTGCCTGCTCCCCCGGGAGCCAGGGTCAGAGGGGACACGGGGACGTGCTGGGACACCGTGCAATAAGTTGCCAGTTTAAGCCATGAGCGCTGGGAGGGACAGGAGCCCCCTCCTGCCACCGGGTGCTGGGATACCCCCCAGCAGGGATCGCCTGCCCTGGCCTCGGTACCCCCTCTGCACATGGGGCAGGGTGTCGCCCCCACCCCACCTTCATCAGGAACGCCCTTCCCACTGCTCCTGCCTCTCCCTTAGTTTTGTCCCACCACCCCCGCTGCCACTGCATGTCCTGCCGTCTGTGATCGAGCCTGCGGCTGCGTGTGGAAGTGGAAAGTTATTTTAGCACTGAATAGAATATTTTTAAAATTAAAACTATTTGAAATAACTGCCCAGTGTCTGCGGGGTGGGGCTGGGCAGGGCAAGGGTGGGAGCACTGGGAGGTGGGGGTCCAGCGGGTCTCCTCGTGTGTTCTCTCCCCCTCTCCCCCCCCAGGTCCTGTGTGTGCCCCACAGGGATGAGGGACCAGCCCCAAGGGCCGTGAAAAGAAAGTCTCAGAGCAGAATGTGTGAGAAAGAGCCCAATAAATTAATGGTAATTAATGTGATGTCTTGTGGGTGTCTTTGACATAGTTCTGATCTGCTTTCATCTGCAAATAACAATGTTTATTTTTTTATTTGAAAAAAACCAAACCAAACTGTAACAATTTATTGGCATTTGGGCAACTACTGATTGTATCACCTGAAGAGCCTAGAGAGAGAAGGGAACATGAGGTTTGGAATAGGAATAGATTTAAAGAGATAAGACTAAATAACTAATGATATTAACAGAACCAGGGTTGATGGCCACAGTAATATAAAATAGTCAGGAACGGCCCCAGCAGCAGCTGCCCGCTCACTGCAAAAACAGCCTGTGTGGGACATGGCCAGTGCTGGGGCTGTGGGAGGGAGGGACAGGCTCAGGACTCCGGCACCATGGTGTGAGGTGTCAGAAGATTATGGGAACACTCCCATGGGATCTTTTGCCATTGAGAGAGTAAGAAACTCCTCAGCAAACTTGCTCATTTCTATGGAAAATATATTTCATGCCATGCCATCCATGGTATGAAATAGCCCAACTGGCAGCTTGGTGTGAGAGCCTGAGTCTGACTCGTCCTCAGTCCCGTGGCCAGGAAACACCAAATCCCACTCCTCAGAGCTAGCTGTGGATTCGGTATCTTCAGGAATTCAGACATTAGAGTCTTGTAAAAGGTCAGTTTTCCCCAGCATTAGGAGATAAGTAAGTCCTGTTGCTCAGCTTAAGAAAATGTAATGGGACATTGTGAGATTTGCCCAGGAAAAACAATAAAAAATATTTCACTGTGGCTCTTCTGTGATTGTATCAGCTTCCTGCTTTTCACTAATAAATGGCTTTTTCCATTTTCTGGAATCACTGATTTTTGTGGCAGAGCTAAAAATGCAACAGCCTGGTGATGCCTGAGGGAGCTACCAAGGAATTCCCACTTCATCAAATGCTCTCAGTGGACTAAGAAGTAAATCCCTCCAGGTTTTATCCTTAGTGTGCTACTTCAACCACATCAGCGCTGAAGAGGAGTGTGCCCTCCCAGGGATTTCAGCTTCACTGGCAAAATGTCCCCAGAGCATCAGAGGGGAGGCAATTCCTAGCTCATCATCCCAGTAGGGATCTGGTGGGAAGGGGGTCCCAGCTGGCAGATCCAGGTTGTGGACATGGGGGCATACTAGCATGGTGGATAGGGACTCCAGTGAGGCCCACAGGGAAACGAGGAGGCTGAGAGGGATGGAGTCCACCTTGGCTACAGAGAAAGGACTGGAGAAGGCAAGCAGCTGACTGGCACTCAAGGAGGGAGAACACAGAGTACTGACTCCAAGTGGAAAACAGTGAGAAAAGGTGCTCCTCAGGGGCCAGTACTGGACCCGATGCTGTTTAACATCCTTGCTTGTTTAACATGGACAGTGGGTTTTGGGGCATACTTAGCAAGTCAACACACTGAAAGGATGGGATGCCATCCAGAGTCCCTCTGGAAGGGATCCCATGGCTGGAGAGGTAGGCTTATGCCAACTTCATGAGGTCTAGCCTGGCCAATTGCTGGGTGCTGCAGCAGGGTGAAGGCCATCCCAAGCATAAATCCAGGCTGGGCAGAAAATGGCTAGAGAGCAGCCCTGAGGACCTGGGGGCTGCTGGTGATTGAGAAGATCTACGTAAGGTGGCCACTTGCGCTGGTGGCCCAGAAATTCCTCTCACTCTGGGCTGCATCCCCACAGTGTGGGCATGGGGGTGAGTGGGGCAATTCTGCTCCACTTCATGAGACCCAACCGCCCCCCCACATCCGTGCTGGGGCATTAACAAAAGAAGGGCATGGAACATTGGAGCAGGACCACAAGTGGCCCTGTAGATGCTGGAAGGACTAGAGCCCCTCTTCTGGGAGGGGGAGCTGAAAGAGTTGTGGGGGTTCAGCCTGGAAAAGGCTGTGGGGAGACCTTAGAGCCCATTCCAGGTCCTAGAAGGGATCTAGAAAAGCTGGGAAGGAGCTCTAGGTCAGGGAGGGGAGCCGTGGGATGAAGGGGAAGGCCTTCACTGAGAGATTTAGGTGAGATCTGAGGAAGAAACTCCTTGCTGTGGCGGGGAGAACCTCTGGCCCAGGCTGCCCAGAGAAGCTATGGCTGCCCCAGCCTTGGAGGGGTTCAAGGCCAGGTTGGAGAGGGCTGGGCGGCCTGTGCTGGTGCGAGATGTCCCCGCGCAGGGCAGGAGGCGACACTCGGTGATCTCTGAGGTCCCTCCCAACGCAAACCCTTTTGCCATCCCGCGTCCTGGTGGTGACGGGCCGATGCCGGGCCGAGTTCCGCCGTCACCCTCCGCCCGCCGGGGGCGCTGTACTCCCGTCTCCATGGTGAGGCGGTAGCGGGGACTATGGCGGAATCGCTGCGCAGCGCGGACGAGGGCGCCGTCGTCTATCGCTCCCGCGGTCCCGTACACAACCTGCGCGTCCGGTGAGGAGCTGCTGCCGCCCCTCGGCCTGGCCTCCGGCTCCGGTCCGCCCTCACCTCCCTTCTTTCTCCTCCCCCGCAGGGTCCGAATCCAGCGTGTGGCCTCGGCCGGGCCCCTCCTGCCGCAGGCCCCGCCGCCTCTCGCCGGCCCAGAGCTACTAGGCCAGGGCGACCGCGCTGCCGCCGGTACGTGTGAGAGAGGTAAGGGGTGAGCAGGCGGGGGCGGTGCCACCGGAGGTGACCGGGCCCTCTCCCGCAGAAACCGGACTGCCCTCGCAGGCGGAGGAGGAGGAGGCCGTGGTGGGGTGGCAGGAGAAACTCTTCAGCCAGGTGGGTGTGCGGCGCGGCCGGGCGGGCGTATCCCCGGTGTGTCCACGCTGCGGGGTGAGCTACCCTCAGAGACAGCCCCCCGCGCTGGGCAGCAGTGGGTGCAGCCGGAACCGCACCGGAGCAAGGGTTCTTTGCCGGGGTTCTCAAATCCTGTCTGTGGGTTTGGAGTCTCAGCCGCAGAGTGCTTGGTGCTGGCGGTGCCGTGAGAGGCTTGTTCTGTGCTCTCAGTTTGAGGTGGATCTGTACCAGCATGTCTCAGCCTGCCAGACACCGCTTGACCAGCAATACCATGAGGAGATCCTGAGACTGGAGAAGGCCGGGGGGCGGAAAAACTGTCGCATCTTCACGTACACTGATCATGACCGATTCACCAACCTGGAGGAGGTACCAGTTACACATAATCCACACAGACGTGTCTGTCCAAACACCTGGGTTGACTGCAGAGGGACCACTTCTCAGTTTTTGACCATGCAGAACCAAGGTTGATATCCAGTCTACAGGAGAACTTGCTGCTTCATCTGGTGCCCTAGATCTGGTGTGAGATTTCCCCATTTCACATAGATAGTCGGGGCAGTCTGGAAGGTCTTGACTGTATGGCATTGCTCTGTAAGTAACTGACTGAGTGGAGATGGGCTGTGCTTTGCCACAAGAAAAATGAATAAAATCTACTGTTTGCAAGGACATGAAGTGATAGCATGAGGGGCAGTGGTTTGAATCTAGAGCAGGGCAGGGTTAGATGAGGCATTAAGAAGTTCTTCCCCATGAGGATGGTGAGACACTGGCTCAAGTTGCCCAGAGGGGTGGTGGAGGCCTCATCCCTAGAGACATCCAAGGCCAGGCTTGCTGAGGCTCTGAGCAACCTGACCTAGTGCAGGATGTCCCTGTCAGTGCAGGGAGTTGGGCTAGATGACCTTTGAAGGGACCTTCCAACCCAGCACATTCTGTGGTTCTACAGTCTTGTCCTTGCATGGGTTCCTTTTTCCTCCAAGAGTGGAGCAATTTGGGGAAGATATCCTGTTACCATCAAACTCAATCTCATCTGTTTGTCTCTTCCAGCACTTCCAGAAGGTAACTGACTTGGATCATGAGGTTCCTTCATACCTGGCAGAGAGGATGGCCGGTGTGAGGAGGAGAAGACAAGACCGCAGGCCAATGTGAGTGCAAACTAGGCCTCAGAACTTGCTGGTGCAGGTGTCCTGGTGCTGGTGGCCCAGTTGTGGAGATGTCTGGTCTGCATACTCACTTGGGAATGTAGCAGTTTGGCTCCATGCTAGGAGAGATGGTTGGGTTCTTCCCTTGCCAGACTGCGGAGGTAAGCTGGGACTTGTGCTGTTCTATTGTTGACAGAGAAGCAAGTTCTCTCAGGTCAGAAATCATCATCTGGGAACCCTCAGAAGAATTTATAAAGAACAACCATGTGATTAACACTCCTGTCCAGACCATGTACATCATGGGGGACTTGGGACCTTATGGGAAGTAAGTAAAATCCTGAAAAGATCTTAAGGAAATCTGTCTTCCCTCCAAGAGCTTAGTAATTCATGTTTCTGTTTCTTTCTGCTTCTTCCCCCATTTGGGAAATAACTGAGAGAATGTCCCATCAAAAACTTTTTAAACTAGTGGAGAAATGTGTAGGAATAATGCATGAGTGTGTTTGTTTCCTTCTGTACCCCCATATACCTTTACCAGATCTGCTGACCCAGAGGAAGTGTACTCTTACTTAAGCTGTTCCTTGTTGTCTACCTTAGGCTTGGTCACAGGGAGTATGAGCATGTCCTTTGCACCATCAAGGTGGACAGCAATGGGGTGATCACAGTAAAGCCTGACTTTAATGGCACCAAAGGAGCCTACAGGTCAGTGGGACAGGGCTGGGACCATGCAAGGGATTGATAGAAAGGATACAAAATGGCTGTTTCCTGCTCACCCTTCCAACAATGGATCAGCACTTCAGTGAAGGGACTTACTTTAGTTTTATTCTAGAGATTTTTAAGATTATTGTGCGCTTGTGCTAGATGTGGCCTGGGCCAGTGTCCTACTACCCTCATGGGGAAGAACTTCTTCCTAATGTCATACTCATGCCCTGCTCTGTGCCCTGGTAAACAGTCCCTTCCCCTACTTTCCTTTAGCCCCTTCAGGTACTAGGAGGCTGCTATGAGATCTCCCTGCAGCCTTCTCTTCTCCAGGCTGAACAGCCCCAGATCTCTCAGCCTGTCATTCTAGCAGAGGGGCTTCAGTCCTCTCATCATGCTTGTGGCCTTCTCTGGCCCCACTCCAACAGCTCCATGTCCTTGTGTGAAGGAATGTAGAGCTGGATGCAGTAACTTCAGATGTAGTCTCACCAGAGCAGAGGCAGAAACACCACTCTCCACCTGCTGGCCTCTTCTAATACAGCCCAGGATGCAGTTGTCTGGGCTGCGAGTGCACACTATTGACTCATGTTCGGTTTTTCACCTGCCAGTACCCCCGAGTCCTTTTCCTCAGGGCTGCTCTTTATCATGTCATCCCCCAGCATGGATTGACAATGGGGATTTCCTCCACCCAAGTACAGCTCCCTGTTCTTTTAATGAACTTTGCTCATGTGTTTTGGGGCTCTGCAGGATCCAGCTGGATGGAGAGAAGCGAGAGGTTTGGAAGTACACCATTGAGAATGCCTCTTTGCAAGTGCAGACAGAGGAGGAGGAGTGTGAGCAGCGCATCTTCAGAGATGTAAGGGCCAGCCTCCATTGATTGCATTGACTTGTTCTCCTGAGTTAGAGGGAGCTCAGACCCTTGTGTAGATGTAATTGTTAGTGCTGTGGACACCTGAATTTGACAGGAGTGTTGCTGGTGGTGATTCTCTCCATACCTAGCAATTTGTGTGCTTCCTGACCACAGTTACACACCTTTGTTTTATTAGAATCTTATATTCTCTGTATCTGCCCTAACAGCTGAAGAAACCCCATGTGCTAAGTCTGTCAACAGTTTAACTTGGCTTTACGTTATATCTGCTAGATTTTTTTGCAATAAGTAAAAACATATCATCAAAAAGACACTTTTTCTAATTTTCTTATCCTTTTTTTTTTTCAGCTGTATGGGCGGCACAAGGAATACCTCAGTGGTCTTGTGGGCTCAGAATTTGAAACGGTGAGGAGGAGCAGCAGCAGCTCTTAGCAGGGACCTGGAACCCTGCTGCTTTTGGGGACTGTTGGCATGGTTGAAGGAATTTGGGCTCTCTGGAGAGCCTTTCTCCAGAGTGACTGGTAACTTCTGGAAAGTGCTGTGGGAAGCTGTGACTCCTGCAGGGCCACCAGAGTGCATACATCTGTGAAGTCCCCTTGTGAGACCCTGTTGGGAGTGGGCAACAGTGATCATTGAGCTCTTATTTATGTCTTCTTCCTTACAGATTCTTCCTGGGACACTGCGTTTTTTTGTGAATGGAGAAATAGGTGAGTCCTTACTACCAGCAGTAACTACAGGGGCAGATCTGTGTCTGCTTGGATGGCTGAGGCTGTGAAGGAGCCAGAGATTCTTGAATCAAAGGCCAGACCAGGACACCCTCCTTGGAATCCTTTACTTCCTCCTTCTCTTGCCCTGTTTTTTGCAAATTGAACCCTTGAATAGTATTTTCGGATAGGAGGTTACAAATACTGCAGCCATTTTAGAAAGATGTACAGATCTGAAAAATGGAGGGTGGATTGGGAAGTTAATAGAGATTATAGCAATGAAAGCAATTAAATGCGTGGCCTCCCTAATCTGGTTAGTGATAATGGGGACAGGACTAGTATAGAGAAGGATTTTTCTTTGACTGTTGCTTTGAAGACTCTGGCTTTTTCCTGCTCCCAGCAATAACTGATTGTTATTGGTGCTGGCTCTTGCGGTAGCCTGCTGTGAGTGCTGGAGGAGTTTATGTTTCAGGTAGCAGCTGAAATTCATTCTCTCTTCTTCTCAGTTTCAGCACAAGGCTATGAGTATGATAACCTCTATGTTCATTTCTTCTTGGAGCTGCCTAACCGTAAGTGTTCACATTTTCAGCCCTATCACAGCAGTTTAAGGATCAAAGTGAGCTTTGACTAGTCTGTCAGGTCTGCTCTGCTAGTGGGCAGTAGGAGTTAATGTTAGGGCCAGGGTCTAGTCAGAGGTCCTGCAGAACTCAAATTGCAGAACTCCATTCTTTGAACTAAACGCCAGTGTGGGAGCCAGTAGGATCTTCCCCCTCACCTATTCCAAATCAGGTTGGGATGTAGTGGTCCTTGAAACAGACATTGACTTTTCAACCAGGATTGATGGTGCCTGGCAAGCCACCCAAAGTTCCTTCCTTATACTGTGGATAACAGCCATCCAGTCCTCAGTCCTCTCCATCTCAGCAGTGACCTCTGGTTTCCATGCTCACCATCACATTTTGTGCTGACACAGTTTTGACACATACAGGGGGTTCCCACCTCTGCCCTGCATATCTTGCTGCGTGTTTAATTCCCCTGCAGCTATGGCTCTGGTTCCCCAATCTGGTTATTCCCTGAGGCATGTCCAAAAGAGGTGACAATTTTGCTACTCAAGGCATTTAGATAAAATTCTGCTTTTCTCTTAAGATGGAGTTGGTGCTTTTCATCAACAGTTCAGAGTGTTCTGAGGAGCATCTGTTGCCTGGAACATGACAAAGAAGGGATGGGATGCACCTAGGGAAGTTCAGTGTGTGATGTTACTTGTTACCCCAGTTGTCTGGCACTGACATGCTCCTTTAAGCTGCTCTGGTTTGGAAGTCCTCCCTCTCACCCAGAGCATTCATAGCTGTGCTCACCTTCTATTCTCCCAGAATGGTCAAGCCCCATGTTCCAGCAGCTCTCAGGTGTGACGCAGACCTGTACAACCAAGACAGAAGGCTGGGTAAGGGCTTGCAGACCTTTGGAGTGGTTTGGATAGGCATTTTCTGAAGGGGAACATGTTAAGAAGCTACTCAGGAAAGTTTCTGACTTGAGAGCTCCTTTCAGCGATGAAACACAGTTGTGATTCTCCTCAGTGGAGTCACACTTGCCCTTTTTCAGACTGCCTCTGTGTCAAAATAAAACTGCTCCAAAGGAGTTTCTGGAACCCCACTTTTTAATACCTTCTGGCTATTTGTTTGCCTTTGGAGCTTCTATTTTTGTGTTTTGAGATGCTCAGAGTTAATTAAGCATTGCTCTAGCCCAGCTTTCCTGGAGCAGGAATGCAGTCTCTAAATTGATTCCTCAAAATGAACCCTTCCTCCTACCTGTGAACATGGCTCTTGCTGTCTCCAGCAATTCTCATCAAAATTAGAAACTTTTTAAAACTTCTTAATGTCTTTTTTATGAGCCAGTTTCTATATTATGAAAAATAATTCTTGGGCTGAATTTCAGTAATCCCCTTGTTTGAGGGATTTTGCTTGATTCCTGTGGAGGTTGTGGTGGTGCAGCAGTTACACAGCTGTATGAGCTGTGATTTGAGATCTGTTACCTTCTCCCCTTCTTCGTTATTTTTACCAGCCTGTCCCATCAACGTGGCACTAGGGAGTGTGTGCATGTGTCAGGTGTTTGTTAGTGTGATCTTATTTATCTCGTTTGGGCATTTTTACCTCTTTTTCACCATTAGTTCTTTCCCACTATATCCATTCTCTGTGCCTGCTGCAGTGGTGGCCATGAATTTTCTTATCTAAGAATCTGATCCCTGTCCCATTGCCGTTCTAGGATAACGTGGCACACTTCTGCTACCCCTTCACTTTGGAAATGTTTTTCACCCAAGGAGAAGAATCAGAAGGTGTGCTTCCGTGCTGCTTTGAAGTCTTTTGGTCACAAAATAGGCATCATGCCAGCTGTCAGGTTGCTGGCCCCTCACCATGGTGGAAGGACAGATTTCAGTTGAGGAAGATTTTGCTTGTTCAGCACATGCTTACCCTGTCACCACACACCTCTGGATACAATACTCTATTTTTTCTGCACAGTGATCTTTGGATGTATTGATTGATGTTCCCCAACTCACAAGGCTGGACTCAGCTGTATCCAGTTGTGGATGTCCCTGGTTGGTGGCTCTCTTGTCTTGGGATGTTTGGCAGCTTGCATGGTGCCATCCTGTGGGGGGCGCTGAGACTCTGCAACAGAAGAAACGGGCAGCTCTTCTGTAGGCAGCTGAAACTCTCTTACATCTGTAGACACATGCAGTTACTTACATGATCTTAGAGTTTATGTTGCTTTTGAAACTTCCAGCTCCATTTTACACCAGGCTTCTCTGCTGCCTGCTCCTGCTGCAGCTGCTTCCTTGACAACTCCATTGCTCTTTGCATCATGATTGCCAGGGACAGTTTTGTGGTATGTCCACATTGCATTTGAGCATTCAACCAATACAAAATGAATTTTCAGCCTAGAATAAACACAATCAGTTTGTTTCACTGTGCAGGAAAAAAAAAATCTTAGACACCTGTGGGAGAATCCAAGTTTTAATAATCCCCCAGTAAAGATAGGAAAGTCAGAGATAAAAGGGTTGCTCTGTTTGGCATCAGATAATTCAGAAAAGATTGTCTTGCCTGTGCAAAGATAATTCAGGAACCAACTTGGACTTGGTCTCAAAACAACGTCTTGCCAATAATTCTGGTTTTGTCCTAAAATCTGAGAGTTCAGCTTTTATAGGGGAGCATAATCCTCCGTATGTCTGGGTTCATCCTTGTGGAAGAAATATAGAAAGAATTTTCTGGTAATGGAGTCGGGTATTTAATGTTTTCATTTCTCTCTGATCATCTCCCTCACAAAGCTCTGATCTGCTCCCCTTTCGTACAGACGGCCCCCCTCAGTGGCCTGTCCTTTACTTTGAGGTCCTGTCCCTGGATTTCTGGCAGAGGTATCGTGTTGAAGGATATGGATCTTTGGTGCTGCCAGCATCTCCAGGTAAACCCTGCTTGGGGCGCATTGTTAATTGTCTGGGAAAATGAGTCGAATGATTCTCTTGGGAATGGATTAAGCTCCTGGTGGGGAGGCTATGCAGACTGAAGGGGACAAATGCTGTCTGGAGGGCAGCAGAGAAGGATTCAATACATGATGCTCCATCCTGCCTTGTTGAGATGCATTATGTGTTGCTGTCCTTGCTCCTTCATTGAAAATCTTGTGTGATAAAGCTCTGGGGTGATTCTCCTTATCCATCTTTGCCATAGTAGTAGCCCTCTCTGTCCCACATGGAATTTGCAGGGACACAACTATTCTAACACCCACATGTTGAATCAGCATTCCTGGAAGGATTTTAGAGCTGGGCAGTCATAGAGCTCAGAGATATGGTTTAGGGATGGTTCTTGTCAGAGTTGGATTGGTCATTGGACTTCATGTTTTGAAAAGTCCTTCCCAACCTGGGACATTCAGTGATTCTATGTACTACCAAGATGTTTCTCATGGGCAGGGGATGCTTTATGAGCTGACTGTGTGACTGCAGGGGAGAAAGTGTTAGATTCCAAGCAGTATTTTGGTTTCCAGCTCTACTCTGTGACTCTGAACAGACTGTTGTTCACAACCATTAAGCTGTCCTCTTGTCCTGGCTAGGTCTCCATGTGCTCACCATCCCTACCTGGCGCCCCATGGAGCTAGGAACAGTTGCTGAGCTGAGGAGATTTTTCATTGGTGGATCTCCAGAGCTGGAGGACATCACCTACACCAGGATACCATCGACATTCAAGGTGGGCTTACATGCAGAGCATCGCTCTTGCTGGGGGATCTTCTGTCAGGTCAGTGTTTGTTACCAGCTTAAGACTTCTTCCCATGTTTCTGTGAGAATCAGGGCTGTACTGCACCTGGAGTGACTTCCCACAGCAGGTACCTAGTGGATATGAGGCAGGTAGAAATTACATATTCTTAAGAAAGCTGCAGAAGTTCTTGCTAGTGTAATGGGCCAGCTGATCTTAGTAGCAGCTTTGTTTGGGTATGGGCCCTGATGCAGTATTTGAAACCTTCCTCCATTTCTGCACTATCTCCTTGCTAGCATTTAGGTCCTGCCTCAGGCCCAGCCTGGAACTTCTGCCCCTTCTTTCTGTCCTGAGTTTCTGTGCATGGGGAAGGGAGAGACTGTGCCCACAGGAGAGCACATTCCTGCTGAGGCGTGCTTGTCTCCATCGGGGTCAACTTGCTGCAGCGGGTCATGAGGTGTAGTGACTTCACTTGTCCCATCTCTGCAGGGAGAGCGTCTGAGCCGCTTGGGTTTTCACACGGAGACAACAGGGAATGTCACATTCAGGCTTTCTTGCCTGCAGCAGTCAAAGTAAGTGCAGCAAAGTGAGTATCAGCTCCATCTCGCATGGTATGTTTTGGCAGCCCTGACCTCCTCCTGCCATTCTTTGCAGAGCCTTTCTGGAAACAAGTGCCCTGAGGCAACGCATGCAGAGTGTGCTGGACCATCTTGGAGGCTTCAGCCAGCAGAGCTCCATCTACAATGTTTTGGGTAGGGCTTTCAGCCTCATTCTCCTTGGCAAACCTTTGGCTCGCTTTTGCCTCCTATTTACAGAGTAGGTAGGATGTTTCAGAATCCATTACTGCGGACCATTACTGGGGATGATGCTGTCTCCCTATGAGCTCTCTGACTCTTTAGGAGAGGTTAAATACTCCGATTTGAGCTGGAAACCTCAGAAAGCATGAGCTCTCAATAGGCAGCAGGGATTGACCACTCTGAGGACAAGGCCTTGCTTGGGCTGCTCAGTTTTGCCTGGCACCGGGCAAGCTTGTGGTGCTGATGTACATGATCTGTCTCTGAGTCATTAAGAGCAGACAGGACTAGAAGCCAGTGAGGAAAGCAGCAGGGAGCAGATGATCTCTTGGTGGGAGGTGAGGCCCTACTCTAGGAGAGATGGTGTTCCCTGGGTATATTTGTCCCTCCCCATCCTGGAGCTGATAGGTGAAGTCTTGTCACCTTGCTGTCACCTGCTGTGTTATAGAGGCTTTCCAGAGAGCACGGCGCAGGATGCAGGAAGCACGTGAGAGCCTTCCCCAAGACCTCATCAGCACCTCTGCTGTTGCACAGCCCTTGCAGGAGGCCTGAGTTGCCCTTCCAGTGCTTGGCATCTTCTCTGTGACACAAGCGCTTTGTCAGGAGTTACAGTGTTGGTGCCTGGAAGCTTTTGAAGACCTTCCTTTGATGTTTACCTAGGATGGAGGAAGGAGTCTGTGAAGCATCCACATCTGGATATTTGCATTTGCACAAGTGCATGTGGAAGAAGCCCTGTTTTTTCAGGGCATTTTCTCACCAGGCCCTAACAGTGTGGCTGATAGTTCGCATTTCTGCTGAGCAGACTAAAATATTGACCTGGAACCCTTGACCACCTCAGGAATCGAATAGTGAGGGACTAGAAAAATTTCAAGTCTACATGCCTTGGTAAATTTAGTTCTCTTCTTAAAGAAGGGGTTGATGTTAGAGGTCAAGGCATGAATGCTGTTTGAGGTTTATTGAGTAGGTAACTTCTTGAGAAGCACAGCTTACTGTTGGCAGCATTTTTAGCTCCAGGGCATTAATAATAAAAGACATCTTCCACTTCTGCCTTGAGATTGACTCCTTTTAAGCAAGTGAGCTCTCTGCCACATCATACATGAAATTAAAGTGAAGGAATGATATGTATCAGTGACGGGGTCGGGGTCGATACCTGTCGGGGCTTCTATCCCTTGGTCGGTGTGATCGGCGGAGGAAGAATGCGAGCACGCTCAATATGAGTGATAAGCAGACTTCGACTTTATTTAGCTCAGCAGGTACATTTATAGAGTACCTTATGAATAACACACTTGTCTTAGTCCCTACTGCAGTACAGTCCCTCATTGTTCTAACTACAGTATCTTGTTAGTTATAACTTTGTATACTACATGTTAACTTTGTATCATCCTAATGCTGCTCTCAGCGCCTTCCCATGGGACCCAGTGCTGCTGTCAGCACTTGGCCTTGCTGTACCCGAGTTCACCATCGGTCAGTATCTTTCCTCACATGCTGAATCTTTCAGTATAGCAGTAGTGTGGCCAAGGCTTTGGAGCTATCCCAGGCCTCAACTACTAGCACTGGCTTTCAGCACACAGAGGACCCCAGGAATGGCCATGTCCTCTCCCCTTAAGCCAATCCCCAACATATCAGGTTTAGAACTGCAGAAAGAGATTATGTTCTGCATATCCTTGTGTGTTCTCATCACAGTCCTGGCTCTGTGGCAATGAGAAGGAGATCCTTTGTTGGAGAATTATCACTGCAGTGGTGCATTCTGCTTTATTCCCAGCAGAAGCTGGGCTGGAGCTGGAGGGTTTGCAGACGGTTTGGAGCAGATGATAACATTTGCACAGCAGCTGAACTTTGAACAGTTGGACCTGTTGGTTTGAGCCATAGTTCCTTGTTTGTCCCTGATCGCAGTGCACTGCTTTGCTTCCTGGGTACATTTCCATGAGTTCTCCTCTGCTCCCAGCACAAGAAAGCAGAATCAAAAAAATCTTGAGCTGAGATCCTGCAGGTCTGGTAGTGTAAATTCACAGGCAGGATATTGAATAGGAATTGGCCTTCCTCCTTTTCTCTGCATGTTTCCCCTTTGCAGGGAACCCAAGATGGATGGTTACAACCATGTGTGTGACCATTGAAACATCCTCTTTTTTTCCTACTCCTTTCTTCCTTACTCCTTTCTTGCCATTTTCATTTTGTCCCTTTGTGCCAGCCTTCAGTGGGGAAACAAAACTTCTGTGTTTATGTCTCGTTGACCTTTGTTGTAATCATAGGATAGCCCAGGTTGGGAGGGACCTTTCAGACCATGGAGTCCAACCATCAACCCAACTCTGACAAGAACCAGCCCTAACCCATATCTCTTAAGTGCTGTGTTTGCCTGTGTCTTAAATCTCTCCAGGGATGGTGCCTCAACTCCTTGCCTGAGCAGCCTGTTCCAATCCTTTCTGTGTCAAAATTTTCCCTAATATCTATCCAGAATTGCCTCTGGCACAACTTGAGGCCATTTCCTCTTGTCCCGTGACCTGTTCCTTGAGAGAAGAGCCCAACCCCTGCTGTCTACACCCTCCTTACAGGGAGCTGCAGAGGGCAAGAAGGTCTCCCCTCAGTCTCCTTTCCAGCTGAATACCCTCAGCTTGCTCAGAACTTCTCAGACCCTTCTCCATGCTCTCCAGACCCCTCACTAACTCCATTGCCCTTCTCCACACCTTCTCCAGCCCCTCAAGAGGTTTTTTTTTAGTGCTGAGGGACCCAGAAGTGGACCCAGCACTGGAGGCGGGACCTCACCTGTACAGAGGGACAGTCACTGCCCTTGTTCTTAGAACTGTCTGCCAATTGCAGTGGTACAAGGGGTTTTGCTCACCTTCCTTTGTAAAGATAAAATGTTAAAACCAAAGAAGCAGTTCTTCCTGAGTAAGACAGTGGGATCAGTTTTTCACCTTCTCACTTGTAGCCTCCTCTCAGTGAAACTGAGCAAAATGAGCTTGTAGATGGTATTTCAGAGAAAGCCTTCAGCAGCTGTCCTCAAAACATACCCTTTTATAAAATGAAAGCTGTGTATTTCCATATAAATGTGTGCATATGAGAATGTCACTGAGCTTTTGATCCAGACTGGCATTTGGGGTAGGGCCTGTACTTGTCAAGGAGCAAACCTGTGTTGGCTGGCATGGCATCCTTTGCAGGGGAAGGAGGAGATGGCTGGTGAGGACAGGAAGGGAGGGTTGGGTGTTCATCCACCTGGATTTCTCTTTGTGCCAGTGTGACAGATGGTTTTGTGGTGAAACTCAACAGTAGGGAGAGGAGGGAGGGATTGTGGGGTTGGGAGGGCAGTAGTCAGTGGGGGGATGCCATGAACTGAGGGTTGGGAGAGGATAGAGGGCAGTGGAGGCAGCACGGCAGAGCCCTGCAGAAGGCTCTAGAGTAGGTCCTGCAGTGAAACTGGGAGGTCCATACTGGTGCATGGGCAGCAGTCCCCCAGGTCTGTGGAGTCAGTGATTTCTCCAGAACTTTGTTTCTTCCTCTGGGACAGACTGGAGATGTGGAAGCTTTTTTTGGGTGCCAGCTGAGGGACATTGAGACTGAATCCAGTGATGTGGTTTCTTCGTGGGCACGGGGGCCAGCTGGAGGTGCCCCCTAGGCCTGCCAGGTGTCTCATTCAATGAGCTGTGCAAACAAAAGGTAGTTGCAGAGATGTTTGGTGGATGGAAAGGGCTGTGAGAGTTGGCAGGGCTGTCAAGATACAAACGGTGGCCATTAGAAATTCCATTTTGAATGTAACAGAAAAGGAAAAGCTAGAAATGAAGCATACATGTGACTGAGGAATCAGCATTCCACCAAAGGACTCAAATTCCAGGGGTGGAGCTATTGGAGCAGGGCCAGAGGAGGCATCTCTTCTACAAGGACAGGCTTAAGAGAGCTAGGGCTGTTCAGGATGGAGAAGAGAAGGCCCTGGGGAGACCTTCTAGTGACCTCTTGGTACCAAAGGGGACTACAAGAAAGCTGGGGAGAAGCTGTTTGCCAGGGCATGGGGCCACAGGACAAGGGGTAGTGGTTTGAAACTAGAGCAGGCCAGGGTTAGACTGGACACTGGGAGGAAGTTCTTCCCCATGAGGGTGGTGAGACACTGGCCCAGGCTGCCTAGAGAAGTGGTGGAGACCCTACTCTAGGAGACATCCAAGGCCAGGGTAGCTGAGGCTCTGAGCAACCTGATCTAGTGCAGGATGTCCCTGTCACTGCAGGGGGTTGGACTCAATGGCCTTTGAAGGGCCCTTTCCACCCAATGTATTTCATGGTTCTGTGTATTTTGCTCCCAACTGAGAAAGACCTGTGCTGCCAGCAAACATCACATGCCTCTCTGTCTTGGTCCTACCCCAGTGCTTGTGATGGGCAGGATGGTGGCCTCTTCTGCTGCTGTGGCTACTCTGTGGGGCTGTGCTGCTCTGGGGTCTGCCCTGTTACCTCCCTAGTGGCTATGCTCCCAGAGTGTGTTAGGGATGGGCCTGGACATTGAGCAGGGTAGAGGTGCCAGCTTTTGGGGAGAAAGAGCTGCCATAGGCTCATGTTTTGTTGAGTTATTATCAAAGGACTACCAGAGGCTGCTCTTGGTCAGTATATTTTAATTTCAGCCTCTGGGTTGGAGTGTGAGAGGAAAGGGGTGCAGGAAAAGGGTGGACTGCTTTGCCTTTTACTCTCCAGCTGCCTTTTTGTTACACTTAGCACCTTCTCAGTTAGTTTCTCTGAAGCTAATGTCAGTATTTCAGGGCAAAACAGAGTGCAGCCACTCCACTTTGGATCAGCTAAAATGTCAGTGTGTGCCCTTTTCCTGCCCTGAATGATTGCGTTAGTTTGATGGTGTTTCTCTTACTGCTTTGGTTCCTGAAGTGCCATGTGGACTGGAGGTACTTCATTTTCTTACCTATCGGGAGCAACATAAAAAAAAATACAAAAGGAGTGATCAAATCAGAAATCTCTGTCATTTATTCACAAATTCTTGAAAAAGAAAACACAACCAACCACCCGACTTTCAGAACAGTTGGGAGGATTTCTGCAGGATATGAAAGAGAAATGTCTCTTGGGAGGTGAGCAATCCCAGGTTGCAGATCAGAGGATCATCCCTTCATGCAGGTGGAAGAAGGTGGGTTTCCTGAGACTGAATGTGGCCTTTGGAAGGTCCAGATAGAGATCAGGATCTCATTCGCCGCTTGCCTTCTGGCAGCATCTCCTTGACTTAATCAAAGCCTGAGAGATACCTGTCAACCCGTTTACATGAAGACAGAGGCATCACATCATCCTTCCACCGGCTTTTGTTAGGTTTGGTTTATTTTTTGCTGCAGCAAATTTTCTTGTACAGAGCAAGTGTCACCAGCAGCTCGTGCTGCTACCAAGATAAGACTGGTGTCAGGCTGGTGGCATGAAGTGGGGGAATGTGACATTCCTGATGGGGGCTTGTCATTTCTCAGGGCATTTCTAGGGCCTGTGGTAGCTGTTCTTTGCTCCTGGTCCCCTTGTCAGTACTTACATATTCTTATGGGTCTGGAGGCAGCACTGGGAGTCTAGTGGGTCGGAAAAGATGCAGGTCCAAGTAAGCAGCCACTTGGGAGCAACCAGTCCAGCTTCTCAGTACTTTGCTTGTGGTACCCAACTGTTCCCACTGGTTGAGCTTTCCAGGGCACAGTTCTTTTGCTCTTTTCCTTGGCCACCTCTCCCTCTCCATCCTTTCCCCTCTCCTGTCCCATTCTGACTCTTTCTTCTTTATCTGCCTGTCACACACAAACCTCTGTAGCTGGATGAATTTGGGTGTTAGCTCCATTCTGCAGTTTAAACCTGGGGTTGGTTCTGGCCCTGCTTTCTCTTGGCATCCAACAGTGCCCCTTGCCCCTCTACTGTTGGCACAATAACTACTCTGCTCCTCTGTGCACTCAGAGCTGTGAAACCATGACACCAGCCTGGGTCATCATCCCCAACTTCCTGGGGCTCCTCACCTGGCAGAGACCCACAGAGGTGGTGTGAGTTGTGGATGCAGCATGTCCTAGAGCATAGGCTGGGGAGAGAACCCCCTGCCACAGGGAGCTGCCTTTTATTCCAAGACAGACAGATGCCTTTCTGGGTGTTCTGCCTCAACCTCTGCAAGTTACAGCAGGGTTTCTCTTTACTCCTGACCTCATCTCCCTTCTTTGGGACATCATCCCAGGCCTCTAGAGCTCACCTGGGCTCTTGCTCCATGAGAAGGAGTCTTCCCAAAAGTGATGTCAAGCCGCCTCTTATTGCTGGGGCCAAGCTCCAAGTCCTGCAGCCCCATTTGTGCCTGGCATGGCTGTGTCTGTGTGTGGGGTGTTGGCTGGCTGTGCCAGTGCTGCTGGCCTTGCTCAAGCCCGCAATGGCTGTCTTTTCCTGGCTTTTCTGGTGAGCATTCATTCTGTGTCTCCTTGTGTGTGCCTAAGCTCTTCCTTCTGCTGGCAGTCATGGTATGGTCTCTGCCGATGGAGGTGGCCCTTCAGGATCAGCAGGGTCCAGCTCAGATCAACTATGGACTTCCTCAGCCTCCCTCTGCACCCTCTACTTAAAACCATTGGAATTTCTCATGTGGAAATGAGGTAATGGTTTTAAACTAGTGCAGGGCAGGTTTAGATGAGAAGTTTTTCCTGATGAGGGTGGTGAGATACTGGCCTAGACTGCCCAGAGAGGTGGTGGAGGCCCCATCCCTGGAGACATCCAAGGGCAGGCTTGCTGAGGCTCTGAGCAACCTGATCTAGTGCAGGATGTCCCTGCTCACTGCAGGGGTTTGGACTAGATGGCCTTTGAAAGTCCCTTCCAATGAAAAGCATTCCGTGATTCTATGACACTCTTCCCGTCATGCTCCCACCATGAGCTCAGTGGGGGCTGACTGATTCTCTTCATGAACCCCCTAACACTGCCCTGTTAGGCTTCATGTCCTTTGTTTGTGTACTGAGGTGAGAGCAGTAGCCAGAGCCAGATCCTGCATCAGAGGATGTTGTGTGGGAGCCTGTGCCAGAGGCATGCATCCTGTAGGAGCACCCTCATCACATCTGTACAGACCTGCATGGACGTTTGTTCCCCAGGGAGTGGGACAGGAGGAGGCTGTTGGTGGTCTCTGTATGTCTGCCTGTGCTGAACTGGGCCCAGCTGTGTGTGTGTGTGCACCTGTCAGGAATGGATGCTCAACCTGGCTGTTGGACTAGGGGTGGATGATGCTCAGCATGGCTCTGGGTTGGACTGGGATGAATGGGTCTCCCCTCCCCTTAGCTGCTGGAACCAGCCTGGTTTCTCCTCTGGGGTTGTTTGGGCCTTCACCTGTGCTCCAGGAATGGAGAGGGTGGAGCTGTGCTTGGCATTGGGAGCTCACGAGCCTGCTGATGCACATTATCAGTGTGGTGGAGACTGATTGTGTTCCCTTGCCGCTCACTGACACTCCCTTCCTGAAGCAGCCAGCATTGTTCCTTTGCACCCAGTCCTGCCCAGTGCAACCTTCCTCTCTCCTGGAGCAGTGATCTCCCTGAACTGCCATACAGACACCAAATCCACACCTCCCAGTCAGGAGCTGCATTGTGGGCTCTGAGCCACCCTCAACATGAGGCCCATCTGGGCTGCCACCCAAGAATTCCCTGTCATTTTCACTGCCATAGGTGGGTAGCCTGGATCCCACTGCACTCCAGGGATCCCCATCCCTCCTGCTGGGAGGAGGAAGCCCCTGTACCCCCGCACAGCCAGGGCGGTGCCCAAGATCCAGCCAGAGGGGGAGAGGAAGGGATGCCCCATCTGTGCCTCTCCCAGCAGAGCCACAGCCAAGAGTTGGGGCAGAAAGGGGACAGGGTGGCTGTGATTGTGCCTGGGGAGAGTGACTGTTGTTGAGGTGCGGGGGGTGGCGCAGGACTTACTGTGGGACGTCGAAGCGGGGAAACAGAAGATGGGCAAAGGAATAGGTGCAGTTGATCCTGGGTAGGACCACCGTGGGAAAGCAGGGGGATGGGAGTGGGTCCCAGTAGTCCCGGGGGCGAGAGGAAACTTCGGCATCCTCCCGGCGGCGGTGGGTGCTCTCGGGGGAGTCGCGCTCCTCCCTCAACCGCTGCAGTGGGTGCCCCCGGGAGGGCTCCCGGCCTCCGCAAGTTCCCGCCGCAGCCGCAAGGGGGCGTCGTGCCCCTTCAGCCGCCATCACCGACAGTGTCCCCGGCGGTGCGGGGAGGAGCGGGGCCGGCGGGGGGTTCCCGGGACCCGGCCTAGGACCGGGCCTAGGCCCGAGCTCGGGCCGTTCCACAGGACACTTCGCGCGTCCCTTCCGGCCCGGCCTCGGACGGCTCCCCTGGAATCCCAGAGGCTCCGCAGGACCCTCCTGCCTGGTCCGGAACGGTTTCCCTGGGATCTCCAGGTCCCTCTGGGTCTCTGCGGCTCCCCGCCGGCTGCAGTTCCATCCCACAGCAATTTGCTCAGCAAAAGAGCATCTCTGCCACCTGCATCCCCCTAAACCCGGACAGGATTACAAGGCTCCCGGAGAGCTGGTGATACCAACGGCAGCAAGTGACTGATTATCTGCCTGGGAGAGGGATCTCCCGGGAATATGGGCAAATGGAGGGACAAGGGGCTGGAGGCACCCCCGGAGAGAGCTCTGAGGGGTCTGGGTAGGTGGCTCACTGGTCAGCAGCAGTGGTGTGACCAGGCAGCCAAAGTGGCAGGGTGCACATCACAGGCCAGTGGTGGAGGCCAACTGTCCCACTCTGCACCCTACTGGTGCAGTCCCACCTCCAGTTCAGGTGCGTTTTGGGGTGCCTTGATAGAAGGACATCAAACTATTGGGAGTGTGTCCAGAGGAGAGCCACCAAGGCGGTGAAATACCTCCAGGGCAAAGCTCAGGAGGAGCATCCAAGGTCATTTAGCATGCTCAGATGAAGAGCAGGTGGCCAAGGAGTGCCCTCACGTCAGCCTGCTCCTTCCTCCACAAGAGCAGTGAGGATGTCAAGCATGAGGGGATGGGGAGTTGGACTCTGTGATCCTTGTGGTTTCCTTCCAATTGTAGTTACTCTGTGACTCCATGATTTTAACCTGAGATGAGTTTGCTCAGCCTGTTTCTTATGGGAATGGATTTCTGGTTCCAGAGATTTTCTGTCCAATGTGTCAACCTGGAGGAACAGGGAGAAGTGTTTGTTGGTGATGAGCTCATCCCCTGCACCTGTGACAGCGTTCTTTGTCATGACACTGAGTTTTGACGGCTGGATTTCTCTGGGATATTTCTGCTGGACTCTCAGCACCTATGGCTGGTTTGGGATCCCCAAAGGCTGTCCTGCTGCAGAGCCACCCCTGCCACTGGTGGCTCTGGAGCTTGTATCTGCCACAGGAGAACCCCAGAGCCTCTGAGCCAAGACCCACCCAAGGATGCCAGATAAATCCAGGGCCACTGGAGTTGTGGCCGGTGGCCCCGCGGGAGGAGTCTCCCCGGGAAACGGAGAGGGGGGAGTCATAGAGCTGTCTCACCGACACCACCAGCCCCCCCCCCCCCCCCCACCCCACCCACNCCCCCCCCGCCCCCAAACCAGCGAGCCGCTTGTTTGGCCTCTGCGTGCACTTCACTGCGAGCCTTGGGGTTGGGATCCCCCAGGGTGTCGAGTGTCCCTTCCCACCCTCTGCATGTCCCCTGGCAGGGGGGTCAGTGTGAGCCCCTCCGACCGTGACGTCTGCCAGACCTCTAGCCTAGGGCAGCCGCAACGGGGACCCCGCAGAGAACCCTGATGTGATCCTCCCCCGGTGAGACCCCCAAAGGGGCACTCCAGCTGTGACCCTCTCGTGTGGTCCCCTCCCCCGGCAGTGCAACCCCTTCTTGCCCCGGCAACAACCTCCCACTTTGACGCATCGCAGCTGCGTCCCCCTCAGGTCTGACCCCACCTCCGGTCTCGCTCCCCCCACGGTGTGTTCCCACGGTGTCACCACGCCCCTGCTGTTGGGTGTCTCTGTGTGTCCGTCCGTCCGTCCCCCCTTCCCACCCCCTCCCGCACATGCGCCGTACACTCCTCTCCCCCGTGTGGCTGCCGGAGCCAGCGGCGGCGGCCGGGCAGGATGAAGGATCGGACCGGAGAGCTGCGCGCCGTGAGTGGGGGGCACTGGCCACGGGGGGTGTCTATGGTGGGGAGGGGAGAGGAGAAGCGCCTCTGTCCCTGCTCGGTGATCGCTCGGGGTGGCCTCGTCTTCCCCTGCTCCCGGGCCGCCGTACCTACGGTGGCGGCAGTAGGGTGAGGGTGGCCGGGAGAGGGAGCGGCCTAGGGGTTGGGACCGACCCACGCCCCTCAGACCCCTGCGGGTGTCGGGGCGGTACCGGGGTCCCCCGGGCTTCGGCCTCTCTACCTCCCTCCTCTCCCGGCGCCGGGCGCTGTCCTGGGGGATCTCATCTGCCCCGGCATCGACGGCCACAGCCGTCCGAGAGCCACCCCAATGGAGAAAATAAATAAATAAAAGTATGCTTATTTTTCTGCGGAGGATGCTGCGGGTGGGGAATGCTCCGCGGAGGGCAGGGCCCTGGCCGTGCGGGGTCGGTGCTTCCCCTCTCCTTAGGTGCCGCCTCGCGCCCCGGCCGCCCCGTGCTGCGCCCATTTTGCTTCTTCATCCTCCCAGTCCCGCTGATGTCACTGACACCGCACGGCCGGGCTCGCTCGGCCCTTCCCCCGCTGCCCTCCTGGGGATCGACCGCCCAGTGCCTCCTGTAGCTCCCGCTGCTCACCGGGCCGTGTCCCCGGTGTCCCGCCGAGCCCTCTAGGGGGGGAGCAGGGATGGGCCAGGCGACGGGCACGGTCTGTGCCTGCAGCCGGTGCCTGGGTCCGGGACGTGAGCGGAGACCCCCGGGGGGCCCCGGCTGAGCGTCCCCGCCTGCCGGGGGCTACGGGTACCGCCACTCTCATCGCAGTGGGGCGGCGGCGATGCCGGTGGGGCGAGAGCCCGGATTCCCAGGGCGCTGCTGTAGCATGCCGCCTCCCCTCTGCTGCCGCCTCACCAGTTAATTTTTCTTGTTTAATTAATTTTTTTTAATTTATCACGATTTGGTCTGCTTTCTGGTTCTAATGGTGCTGTCTGTGCCATCCTGAAGATGGGGGGAGCTGATGCACATGTGGAGTGAGGGGTGGCAGGAATGTCTGTGGGTGCACAGGCATTCCTCCTGCCATTGCCTCAGCCAGCAGTTTGGCTGGGTCTGAAAACGCCAGGATGGAGCTGAGGGTGTTGCCAGCAAGGGGCTGGCTGTGGGTGCTGGAGGAGGAAGGGGCTATATAAAGAACAAATGCACCCCCTCCCTCAGCTCAGTGCCTGGAAGGCATCCAAACAGGGGGCTCTTACTCCGCTGACAGTGCAGGCTGTGAAATTGAACTGGAAAATAGGCGCTTTTTAATAATAATTATAGTAAAACCAGCCTCGCAAATGGCCTCTTGGCAGCCACTGTTGGCTCAGAGGAGCGACAATGTGGAGTAATTTTAAATTCTCTCCCATCCTTTTCCTGAAGGAAAAATAAAATACGTTTTTGTCTGGCTCCTACTCATGATCCCTATTCATCAGCCTGATTCTGAAGTAGAGTGCAGCATTCTCTTCAAGGTTCCCTGCTGCATTGGCAGGGGGTTTCTGGGGATGGATGCCTTAAAACTGAGGGGTACCCTTGGTGGGGCAGGGAGCTGGGCAGCTTGGGGGAAAAGGAATCCCCTTTGATGTCAATGGTCACTAGGAAGGAGCAAGATGCTACAGTGGATGGATGATGAGGAGTGTTTGAGTTTGCTCCTATGCTGCTGGTAGCTGGCCTCATCAATAGCCTGGACCAGCTTCTTTTTGTAAAAAAGAGCTGACATTACTGGTCCTGCAGAGGAGATGGAGGGCTTTCGCTTCTGGGTGGACCAGGAGCTTGATGTCTTCATGAGATTTTTAAAATAGTACATGCAATACAGGATGCTAATCCTGTGTCTTCTCTGAATTGTGGGTTGAACTCAGACTCACTCCACCTTAGTGCCCTGGAGTTGGTGGTGCCTCCAGGTCCACTCTAGCCCAGGAACAGGAATTCAGCTTATGGCTAAGGAATATCCTCTTGTGGAGGAAGAGCAGCTAAGGACTGGCCAGGAATGATGCCCTTTGTGGGTAGGTGCCATGGCTCTGGCCACAGGTGCTCTTTCCTGCCCATTTGGAGTGGGTCTGGAGCTGGTCACTTTCCCCAATACCTTCAAGAGCAGCATGCCCTACTGCAGTGTTAGTGACAGAGCAGGGAAGGGACAAAAATTACCCTTCTCCTTGTGCTCCAGGCACCTAAAATGTCCTTATTATCTGTCTGCTTTGTCTGTGTTGTGTCCTCTAGAGCTTGAGGCTAGGCTGGTGCTGAGCTGCAGGTTGAGATGCTGGGATTTCTAGTGTGAGGGGTGGGTCCAAAATGGTAAAGTAATTATGAATGGTGTTTTGAGAAAGCAGGAGGAGGTAAGGGAAATGTGCAAGTGTCATAAGATCACAGAGCACTTTGGGATGGGAGGAACTTTCAGGGATCAGGGACACCTCTCACCATCCCAGGTTTCTGCAAATCCTGCCCAACCTGGCCTTGAACCCCTCCATCTCTTCTCCCGGCTGCACAAGCCCAACTCTCAGCTTTTCCCCCCAGCAGAGCAGTTCCAGCTCTGGGAGCATGTTGTCAGCCTCCTGTGGAGAGGCTCTGCCAGGTGTTTGTGTGCCTCATGCTGAGGAACCCAGAGCTGGAGGCTGCAGGGGGCTGTGAGGAGAGTGTAGCAGAGGAGGAGCATCCACTCCCTCGCCCCCCTGGCCACACTGCTGGGCTTAGTTTTCTGGGCTGCCAGCACGTGTTGACGCCATGTTGTCCTTTTGTCACCCACCAGCATGTCCCAGTTCTTCTCCACAGGATGTTCTCCCTCCCTCTCTTCATCCCTCCTCGTACCGGAATTGCCCCAGCCCAGGTGCAGGACCTTACCCCTTGGCCTGGCTGGTATTTGTGAGGTTCAGATGGATCCACTCCTTCAACCTGTCCAGGTCGCTCTAGTTGCTTCTTCTTTCTTCCAGCTTCTTGACTGCCCTGCTCAGCTCAGTCTCACTGCAAGCTTGCTGAGCCTACACCAGATTCCACTGTGTCATTTTTTGAAGAGGCTTAGCAGGCAAGTGGCATTTGGCAGTCCCTGGTCCCAGAATTTCCAGCAGTTTCCCAGCTGTTTCCAGCAAGACTCAGTTCTCTGGACTTGCCCCCTTTTGCTGAAGCAGTGAGAGGCTGCCCAGGCACTGCAGGCTGCTGTTGGACACCTGGTTGGGACAGGAGAAAGTGGATTTCTAGAAGGCATTGAAGATGAAGTGGTCCAGGGTGGACCTGAATGGTTTGGGTCAGGGTTACTCTGATGGGAGGAAATGCACACACTTGGCATTACTGGCCCTTAAAGAAGCTTATGACTGGGTGATGTCCAGACGAAGGGACTCTGTCAACATTTTTTATAGCAAATTAGCAGAATTTCCAGTAGTCATCCATTTGCAGTTGCCGGGCTCTAGTTGGTCTGGGAAAGACTTATCATTTGATAGATAATCTCCCCATTCACTACTAGACAGTGCTTGCTCAATATTTATCTTGTGATGACATGTTTGAAATGTTCCTTGAGATGCTGAGGTGGATGCTGCCTGGGCTCAGGTGCTGTAGGGTGAGGTTTGGCAAGGCTGCTGTGCTTGTGAGATGGTGTCCACTCTTTCAGTGCTGGCAGAAGCTCCCCCAGTGTAAGAAGGGCCTTCTCTGGAGTGGTGATAGGAATAACTATGACAATTTGGCCCTGGAGGTCTTCCAGCACAGACCTGGTGTTGTGGGACCCATCCTTTCTAAGACTGGGTGGCTATGGAGTTTGGAGCTCCAAATCCTCGACCGTTGTTTGCAACAAAGGCAGTGGATGAGATGATGGTCATGTTTCTGCTCTAAAGCCCTGGCTTGCTCAAATTAGTGTAAAGAATAAACACTCCCATCTTTGAAGACTTGCTCTTTATTTCACACAGAGCTTTAGTTCCTTGTCATACCTCATTTCCAAGGACGGAGCTGGTTCCCAACCTGTGCCAAGGGCAGAGGCTGGGTCATGGGATTTGACCTGCTTTTGCACCTCTCCTCTTGCAGAAATGGTTGTGGTGGTTCAGCAAGGCCCTTTCCTTGAGTCTCTGTTGCTCTTCAGGCCGTACCCTCGTACTTCCTGGCTCCCGCTGCGTGCCGCATCCTTGTTCCCAGTGCTGCCTCCTGGACATGGGAGATGCGCAGTAAAAATGAAAGGAGAGGGAGAGAAAGCAGAGTCAGCTTCAGGTCTGGCTCCTTGGATTCCCCTCATCACTTCCCTCCTGCAGCAGCTACAATCTGCAGTGTGCACCCCCCAGGACTTGCAGCCAGAGTTTGCTTATTCCCCTTTTGTTAATAATCCCATAGATGATTTCTCTCTCAGGAGCAGATACGAAGGCAGCCAAAGCTGCTGTTTGCAGCATGAGTCTCATCCATCTCCACCTGGGCAGTGGGGCTTTTCTGAAGCCACCCCTATGCCAAAAAGTCCCTGCTGATCCCAGAAATAAATTTTCTTATTAAAATTTTTGAATTCCTTTTCCTTTGTAACCCTCTAAGTTGCCTGGCGTGCTTTCCAGCTCTTATGTTCAACCAAGAGAGTCATATAAATAATTCAGCTTCTTCCCTGGCCCATTGGGGATCCAGGGCTGTCACAAGGCAGGTGACAGCCAGTGGCTCCATGCTGTGTGTGGCCTGCACAGCTGCTCTCTCTGGCTGGAGGTGGTGGGGTGGATGGCAATACCAAAAAGCTGATTTTCTGAAGGCTGGAAGGAGCAGAGCTCATGGGAAAGGCTGTGTGCCATGGCTGCCCTCAGAGAGGCTGGGCCTGACCCTTTCCCTATGTCAGGGTGCCATCTCCAGGACAGGGAAACTGCTGACTCCTTTGTGGTCCTGGATAGTGGGAGTGTAAGTCCTTCCTCCCTGGGCTCTGATAGGCATGGCAGCAGGTAATGGAGGGGATGGAGAGAGAACCCATAATGTCCACCATCATCCCTGTGCTGCAACGATGCTGAGAGCAGCAGCTGACAAATGCCTGGTTAGCACAACTCAAAGATCAGCCATGTGTGTGTTGGCTGTGCTCTGGCTGTAGGAAAGGGCTCAAGCCAAAAGAGTTTCAACTGGTTCCATTGTTTTAACTGGACTTGTCTCTGTGCGAGATGCTTGGAAGCTGTACAAATGTTTGTTTTGCTGTGTATCTCCCTGTTAACAAGATTTCTTGGGAAATATACAAAGTTATCACTACTAGCAGCACATGTACAGTAAGGTTCATTAAGCTAAGTACTGTGATAAATTGCTACTTGCAGAAAGTTATGTGTATTAGCAAAAAAGGAGGACAGTGAGCCTAAGTGGAAGACCCAGGAAGATGGAGTATGCAGTAACTTCCTGGCTCCAGGCAGCAGGAGGTCGAGTGGAGAAAACTCATGGTGGGGGATGGTCAAATGTCCTGAGAGTGCAGATTCTGCAGGATGATCCTTAGAGGAGAAGCCTCAGGGAAGGGGAAGGTGAGTGGANAAAGATGTTTACCGGGACTCGCCAAGGCCAGAAGGTTCCTTGTTGATTTCTACAAAGTCTCTGCCATCCATGTTCTCACGGTCTGCTTTTTGCTTTCCCAAGCTGTTTCAGAGATCCATAGCCACAGGCCTAAAACCAGTTCCCAACACTGAGGCAGCACAATTCTGTGTCAGGAGCAGAGCATAAAGCCTATGGGACTGGCCAGGAATATGTCCCACCAGCTCTGTCCATCCTGGGCTTGAGCCCTGGCTGGGAGATGCAGCCCGTATGTCTTCTTATGTGATGCTGGTGATGCTTGGGAGGTGATGGTGTGGACCTGGACACTGTTTCTGTTCCTGCAGAAGGCCAATGTGGGACACAGCCAGGAGGGAGGGAGAGAGGGGCTCAGGGCTCCAGCATGAGGCCAAGAAATTCTCTGGAGTGCTACCATCAAGGGAGTAACTCCTCAGTAAACTTGCTGATTTCTATGGAATGTGCAGTTCATGATATGAAAGGACCCCTTTGGCAGCTTGGGGAGGTGCCTGCGTCTTGCATCTCCTTGTCTGGGGATCTTGAAATCAGTGAGACCTTGAATCCCACACTGCCTGGTTTGCTATGAAGTAGACATTAAGACTAATTAGGACACTAATGTCTTCTGAAATTGTAGTTTTCCCCAGCATTAGAGGAGAACCCAGGACAGTGGCATCAAAAACTGTTGCAAGATAGGACCGGGCTTTCTGTAGTTACTGTATTATTTCAGTTTCTAGTGGATATTTATGGACTTTTTTAGTTAGTTCATATGAAAAAAAAATTAAAAATAATATCTGCTTTCAATGTCTTTTGAATTTTCACAAGTTTACTGCCACCCATGGCCACATCTTATTGTGAAGTACTTTCTGCTGCAGTGTCTCCTGCAGGTTTTTTTAGTATTAAGTCTTTATACCTGACACTGCTTTCAGATTTTTCATTAAGTCCCATCTTTGGCTTTGTCGTGTAGGAAACAACAATTCAGTTTGGTTTTTTCCAGAAGACATTTGCTTTCTGGGAGCGTCAGTGTCTCACCTGGGTGGTGCCAACAAGGTTCTTTTATATGGTCTAGACAAGAACACCAAAGATATTTTGTTCCCATGTTTGAGCATTTGTGACCATTTGAGCAGTCTGGTCTTGTGGAAGGTCACGGAATCGTAGTGTGGTTTGGGTGGAAAACGATCTAGAAAATAATCCAATTGCAACCCCCAGCCTCGCTTCCCACCAGCCCAGGTTGCTCCAAGCCCTGTCCAGCCTGGCCTTGAACCCCTCCAGGGATGGGGCAGCCACAGTTTCTCTGAGCAGCCAGGGCCAGGGGCTTGCCCTCACAGGGAGGAATTTCTTTCTAATATTGCATCTATTTCTTTTGCAGTTTAAAACCATTCCCCCTTGTCCTAAAATGTCCCTGCCTGTGGCAGGGGGATTGGAGTGGATGATCTTAGAAGCTCCCTCCAAACCAGCCCGTTCCATGAGTGTATGTTGGTGTAGGATGACTACTTTATGGGCTGCCTTGATTTTCACGTGTTGATCCTCTACAGGGACAAGGGCTGGGGGAGCTGTGGTGCCTCCTGTATCACCTCCCCAGTACAGACCTTGTGGTCAATGGTGGGTGTCACCAGTGCTTGATGTCAATTGTGAAGCACCTGGTAGACAACAAAGCATGGTGGTGATCCAGGTGGTGACCCAGGCAAATATGGCAGGGGGTTGGAACTAGATGATCTCTGAGGTCCAAACCATTCTGTGATTCTGTATGCAAGAGGGTGAGGAGGAGAGAAGAGTGTAGGGACTGCAGATGCATCTGCTGGCTATGTGAAACTCAGCTTTGAACAGCCCTACCAAAAATGGTGCCACCATCAAGAGGATGTAAATTAATTAATTTCAAATTAATTAAGTCTATCTGCTGTTACCCAAATAATTCTTTAGCTGCGATTGCAAATCTGTAAATTACTGACTGTGTAGTCTTGATGGCTTTTCAGTAGACCATAACACTGTCCATGTTCTAGAGCTGCAGAGGAGGTCAGTGAGCTAAACTTCTTGTTCTGTGCAGGACTAGTGGCACCGCAGTCACCTCCATTATTTGTTCCTAATAGCTCAGTGAAATTTTTCATGCCTGTTTCTAAAACACAGGGTAAGAGGTATCTATGTCTATAGCTCTAGTAAAAGGGTTGGGCTTCATGACACAGGCCAGTGTTAGAGCTCTGCAGCCATGAAAGCCAACACCTAAGGACATATCACTTGGAAATCTGGTTCTGCCTTGTAGTGCTAGTGTTTGAAATTGGAAACATCAATTGACTCATGCAGATATTGCTGAGTGCTGAAGTCACTTGTACCTTCAACATTTTAATGGAGCGATAGGATGAGGGGCAGTAGTTTCATATTATGCCAGGGGAGATTTTGTATGGATGTTAGGGAATCTTGACACAGAAAGCATTGTCAAGCATTGGAACAAGCTGCCCAGGGCAGGGGTTGAGTCACCATCCCTGGAGGGATTTAAGACATGTACAGACATAGAGCTTAGAAATATGAGTTAAGGCTCGTTCTTGTTACAGTTGGGTTGATGGTTGGACTCCATGGCCTGAAAGGTCCCTCCCAACCTGGGCCATGCTTTGATTTTGATTCCATGAATCCTGGTGTGGCTTTGCAGATGTATCCAGACACAGTCGAATTCATCTGTGATGCTAACACAAGAGGGCAGGAGCTAAAGCGCATGTGTGGCCACTGCTGAGATAACGGAGCCCTTGTTAGGCCCTGCCACAGCTTCCTTTGCCTTGCACTTTCCAGGAGAGAAAAGGCTTTGAGCGGGCTTTTTGGTTGATTTGTGTTCCTCTGCTGTCTTCCTTTAAGCACCTATGGAGGGAAATGGGCTAGTAATGGCAGCTCAGCTCTTCTTCCGTTGGGGATTTCAACCCCTGAGAAGGGACATGTTTAAGATGAGGCCCTAAAAGACACTGGAGAAGCTTAGGCTGATGTGTCCCCTTCATCTTACTACCCATGCTCGTAGCACTGGGAGCAGCACCTCCCGGAGCCATCTCTGCTGCCTGCCATGGTGCCCACTGAAATAGAAACTCCTGTGAAAGAAGCGTTATCTTTTTTCTTCATCTACCTTCTGCAGGGGCAAAAGCCTGGAAACCTGGGGTTGTCATAAAGCCTGGAGATTCCTAAAGATTAAGCAACTGTTGGGAGACGTTGGTCAAATCCATCCTGCTCTTCTGCTCTGGCCATGCTGGGGATGGAGCACCCACTCCCCATGATGGGGACATCATCAGCCATCAGCACTCCCATTGCTACCTGTGTGCCTAAAGTGGACAAATGCCAGTGACCCACTATGGCTGCAGAGCTGATTGTGTTAATTAACTCAGACTTGTCACCTCCTAGAAGCTATTTTTAGCATTGGTCTCAGTGCAGGTGCTCAGACTTGCAGCACTTTGCTGCATCTCTCTGTCCTCTCCCCCTGAGGCTGGAACCTGCCAGCAGATGTGCGATGGATGGATGGATGGATGGATGGATGGATGGATGGATGGATGGATGGCAGGCATGCCCAGTGTGCTTGTGTGTTGTTTGTGAGTCCATGCCCCTTCACTTTTTGCTGGTGAGCAAGCCTAGGCCTTTGAAGGCTGTGAATTGTTGTCTGCTTGTGTTGAGCAGTGCTGCTGGGCAGCCCTACAGCACAGTGGCTTTACGTGTGGCTTTGAAAACCTGGAGTGCTCGCAGCTGGGATGCGCAAAATCAAAATGCTATTGGCTGGGTAGACACTTTAAGATTTCCTTAAGAAAGATATTTTGGGTTGGTTTTTACACCAACAGCAGTGTGTTGGAAGATGCTGCGAGCCTGGGCCTGAAGTGCCTGCCAGGACTGGCAGCATGCCCAGAATGAGCCTGGGATGGGGAGAGATGCTGGATTCTTCAGCACCTTGCATTCCAGGGACCTGCCTGCTGGCATCTCCTGCCTCTGTTGAGCCCTCACTAGTCACTGCATCCCTGTCATGGGTGGGTGTCAACCAATCAGCCTGGTGTCACCTGAGGGCGGTGGCATGGCACAGAGGGTATTCCAGTGAAGTGGGTTTAGACAGATGGTGCCCTTACCGAGCCCAGGGCTAGACATGCCCTCCTGTCCAGCAGGCTCCATCATTGTAATTTCCTTTCTACAGGGCTCCCGGCCGAGTTTTTTTGTGCAGCACTCTCCACACTCAGCAGGGAAGTGCTGAGTTCTCTGCCTACCCTGAATAACCATTCCTTTACCTCAGGCTGACCTGCCTGAAAAGTAGAAGCCTTTTCAACAAGATGGTGTGTGGCTTTGGCAGAAACCCGCACCCTGGTGCAGCGTGTACCTTCCTCTGGGATTTCTGGGTCTCACAAATGGCAGGGTTCAGTGAGCAGCAGGATGGGACAGAACAGTGACGTGGTGTAGTGTGTGCAGTGAGGCAGAACTATTTCAGAAGTGGAAGGGATGTGCAAGGAGTGACAGAGAGACGGGCATATTCCTGGGAAGCGTGCTGACCTGCTGCCTGCCCAGTCACAGGGAAAGCAAAGAGGAGATTATGATCTGGTGGCAATTACAGATTCATGGTGGGACATTTCACATGGCTGGAATGTGGTCATGGATGGCTGTGTCCTTCTCAGGAAAGACAGGCCAGCAAGGTGAGGTGGTGGAGTTGCTTTTTATGTGAGAGAGCAGCTAGAACATATGGAGTGCTGTCCAGGGTAGATGAAAAGAGAATTGAGAGTTTGTGAGTGAGAATGAACGGGCAGGCTGTTGTGGGGGGTCTATTACAG
>VZTY01014344.1:0-40509 GCA_013400935.1 Turnix velox | reverse complement strand
TCTCTACTCAGCTCTGGAGTGCTGTGTCCACCTGGAGTATTGTGTCCAGTTCTGAAGCCCTCAACATAAGAAGGACATTAAGCTGCTGGAGCAGGTCCAGAGGAGGACCATGAAGATGATCAAAGCGCTGGAGCGACTACTTTCTGAAGACAGGCTGAAGGAGTTGGGTGTTCAGTTTGCTGAAGAGAAGGCTCATGGGGGACCTCATAGTATCTTATCAATACCTGAAGAGGGCCTACAGAAAGGCAGGGGTAGGACTTTTTAATAGGATATGGGATGGAAGGACTAGAAATAATGGATGTAAATTGGAAGGGGATAGATTCAGGCTAGATATAAGAAAGAAGTTCTTTACGTTGGGGGTAGTGAAACACAGGGAACAGGTTGCCCAGAGAGGTTGTGGATGCCCCCTCCCTGGAGGTGTTTGAGGCCAGGCTGGACAGGGCACTGAGCCCTCGTGGAAAGTGTCCCTGCATATGGCAGGGGGGTTGAAACTTGATGATCTTTAAGGTACCTTCCAACCCAAACTATTCTAGGATTCTATGATTATTGAGTCCAACCATCAACACAACTATGACAGGAACCACTAAACCATGTCATTAAGCACTATGTCTCCTCATTATTTAAATACCTCCAGGAATGACAATTCCCCCACTTCCCTGGGCAGCGTGATGCAATGCTTGATAACTCTTCTGGTGTAGAAATTATTAGTAATATTTAATCTAAACCTCCACTGGCATAACTTGAGGACATTTCAGTAGGAGTAGATCTAGAAGGATGTGCAGTCTGACGTGCCCTCTTAAAGGAAGGATTAGCTCTTCAAGATTAAAGGGCAAATGTTCATATATAATGAGATCATACATTGGATTAGAAACATGATTTACAATACTGGAGAGCATTATGCTAGGTTTAATTTAGATCCTACTTGTAATTGTCCAAGGTTTTGTTATTAGCTGATGGTCACAGATGGCACCAAGTCTGTAAAAGGTTACCATGCTGTTGTCACCTCATGCCAAAATAGCTATGCTTTTTTGTATCATCTTTAAAATAATGAACATTCATTGTACTATCATTTGTTAAGTAACTTGGGATTACTTTGGAAATGCCAGAAAGCATAATGGGAAACAGACTCTATCAAGAAAAGGGTGTGGAAGAAAAATTTAATTGATTATTGGTCCAGAGACTGGAACCAAAAGAGAATTGCTGTGGAATATTGTTTGTTTGGAAGTTTTGAATTTGCCTTTGTCTTTTATATGGTAAAAACATCTCTGATCCCAGAGTTGCTTCATTTTCCCCCTCTTTCCAGTTTGCATTTGGTTTAGGAATCAAGCTTTTGGTCTAATATTTTGGACAGGGTATCAGAGTTAGGAGTTTTCATTGTCTACTTTATGCCTTTCTACCAGCAAAAACACAAAAAATAAGATCAGAGAGTTACTGACATCTGACCTGAAAGAGCAATGACAGACATGGATCATGGAATGAAGGACACCTTCAAAAGAATGAACATCTGCTTGCCAAAGTGAATGTGAGAAGCCTGTATGTAAGGAAGACATCAGACTTGTAGACTGACCAGTAGGACTGGAAGCAAGACAGAATCTTGACTCCATTTCTGCCATCTTTTTCTTGAAGGAAAACAGTTTCATTTGAAATATTTCTGTATCTAACAGCTGCAAAGATTTAAACACATAGAGATTCTTAATTCAGTGTGGTTGGGTGCTTAGTGATGAGAAGAGCAGGGGATTTTCCCAAGAGTGATGTTCAGCTTGAAACTGTGATTGCAATATTTTAAATTATGTCATTGTTTATTATGATCTGGCTAGTTTTAGTAGTCAAATGAGTTGAAATCAAAGAGAAAAAAAAATCTTCTCTGACTCCTACAGGAAGGAAGCAACACTTACTTCTGTTATGTGCTTGTTAAAGTTATTCAGCCTTATCCTAAGAGCCACTAAAAATGAGTCTTCTGGCACTTTCAGAGGAAGTTTGTTACAGTATTGATTCATCGTCTTAATATTTTTTTTGTAAATTTCTTTCCTCTTTCTTGGTAGCATTGTTTCTTTCAAGAGGTCTAAAACATTTTGGATGGCCAGAGGAGGAGGAGTTTGAGAAACAGTAGATGAAAGGCCCAGAGTTGTACAGTATCAGTGGGGAAGTAGAGGAACAAACACGTGAAGGATCCATGGAGATTTGAGGAAATGGGACAGCAGAAGCTATGAGATACAGTGACACAGAGACCACTCAGTGCATTCTTAAATGTGGAGAGTCATGTCAGCTTTGCCTGTGCTTTGACATGGCTGTCTACAAGCAAGGTCTAATCTGGGAACCATGTAAACACAAAACAAACTAAACATCTATGAATCCAAGTGAGTTGGCTTCAGCATCATGCAGATGGATGTATCTAGCCATAGCAGACAACTTTTTTCTCTTTAATGTGTCCTTTTAGTTTGTATGGCAAATTCAGTCTATCTTACCTCTCCGCACTTAGTTTAAGGAGAGAAGATACCATCTTAGCCCAGAATAACACATTTTATAAGTTAAAACAGTTAACTTGCGTTTAACTACCTTGGATAACAGGTTGCACAAACACAGCTCTCCAAAACTGACTTTCTAGACAACTTAGTTTTAACCAGGTTGGTCCCTCTCCCAGTTTCCACACGTGCTCATTGTCAGGATCTTGGTGTAAGGTGAGACTAAAACATTCTCAAAACAGAGCAGATCAAGATCCTCCTGGAAGAAAGAGTTAATGCTGGAGAAGGAAGTGTAGGATATTTTTGTGCTGAGATTTTGGGTGGAAACAGAGATAGGGTTTTAGGTCTGTTTCTGAGGTGGGGTTTCTAAGTTGCAGGATCAGAGTAACAAAGCTTGCATTATTAGGTATAAAATATTACATGTTGACAGTCTTTATTACAAGATAGTTTATCATACTATCTCAGACCTTTAAAAATTGTGTTTTTTTCAGAACATAGGAACTCTTATGTCTAAATTGTGTTGCACAGAAGTTGTTGCTCTGCTCTGCTTTGTATTTCCCTAGAGGTAAGGAAAGTACAAGTCATTATGTCAGATATGTTGTAGCTGTTGTTTATATAGAATTAATTTTGAGCTTGTGATTGATAATGTTATTACAGATGTTTTTGCCTAGTGATGTAGTTGAAGGCATGATTGCTGAGAGGGAAGACTGATACTCTGTTGTAAGCTGGTATTCACACAGGTTTCTGTAAAAATAATTAAATCAGTCTGCACGCACTCTTTGTGTGTTTTTATTCTTGTTGCAAGTCAGGGTGTAAGCACTTAAATTGCAGAATGGTCTCATTCATGCAGGTACTTTTGGTGGTCTTATCAGGGTTCCTCAGTATTCCTGCTGCTTTAGCAGTAAGACCAGAAGTCCTAAAGAGGTTGCAGCTTGTTGTTCCTTGCACATGAAGAAAATGGTGATCAGGTCTTCTTTGAGAACTTGATGTGCTGGTTCTCTTGTTGCAGGTCTTTGTTGTTCTGATCTCCCCTTCAGGGGCTGTGAAACGAAACCAATGCTGTGTGAGCAGCTCCTTTTGTCTGAGCAAACTAGTTACAGCACTTTGCTGGAAAGCTGATTTTCTTGTTAGATTTTTTTTTTGTATTTCCCCTTCCCCCAGTGAACAAACTTGTATGCTATTGTGCTGGCACGGAAGGTACTGATTGGTTGACAATTAGATAGGCTTGCATTTTCACAAAGATTCTTCTTGACTAGTTTTGATGATGATTTGGCAGTTATGGGGAAGACATTACATTGCTTTTATTTGTTATATTTAAGAGATGATTGTGAAGAAAAATCACATTAGAATTGGACTTTCTCTTTTTAACTAAAGTTGGGCCTTAAAGCCCGGCTATTTCTTTGTGTTCAGTACTAGATAATGCTCTTTAGAGTGAATTAAATTTTTTTTAAGAAAAAACTGAACTAGAAGTGAGGATCTGTAAGGAGTGAACCATTCAGAAAGCTTGCTTTTGAGTAGCTTCTAAAAATACGAGCAAGTGGAAGATGCAGTGAGGTCTGGTTTGATTTTCATGGTGAGATGGACTTGGACTTTGACATGTAGCTTTTCCACTGAACAGAAGAAGTTGCTTTCTACCCAGGATATGACTTTACCATCACCCAAAAAGAGAAGTGTTCCCTGAAACAAACAAGCTGGGGCTTTTGTTTGTTTGTTTTTGTTGTAATCTGGTTTGTGTCAAGTAATTTGCCAGTTAGTTTAAGTGCTAATCTGAAGTCTGATTAAGTTCCATTAGGTCCAACTAAACTTTGTAATACAGGGACTATTATCTTGCCAGTTGTGAGGAATTTCTGTTTTATGGAGCAGTACTGACACAAAGACAGCACTGTGCAAGCCGTCTCTGTAACTGAGCACTTTCACACTGCGCTTTAGGAGGCGTGCAGTTCAGGAAATTGCTGGCTTCTGCTGGAGCACACTTTTAACTCCAAAGAAAATTTTATTCGTCACTCAAGTAATTGGCAGTTTTAATACCTTGTTAGTAACTGCCTTATAAACAAAGTAATGCAAGGCAAGGCTATATGACCTGTTATCTAACTCACAGTCTTATTTGGCCAGTGGGACTGACACATAGTGGTGATGTTTGTTGTTGTTTTTTATTAAAGTAATTTGTTTCCATTTATTATAAATACTTTCAGCTAAGATCTAAAAAAAATGCAGTGTACCTCTACCAGACAGCCTGAGGAATGAAACATGATATGAGCGCTGCATTGGAGGGGCCACAAGATCACTTACCCATTCCCATATGTGGTCAGAAGGCCCATTAATTCAACTTCTGGTTCAGTTTTTGAGTGAGGACTTTTTTGTCATAAGCACTAATTCTCCCCACTCCCACCCCCACTTGAATATGTGAGGGCTGTGCATACTGTCCTAAACTCGTGTCTTGCTATTTGATCCAGACGAAGTCTTTCCATAAAGGTGAGAAAATGTCTTTGCCTGCAATCTCTAGGAGCCAGGGAAAGCTTCTAAATTTTGATCATTCATCATAGTTGGTACAGAATGTACCATAGCCAGAAATGACTTGAGCTGCCCAAGGTAACAAGAGTAGTTTTGGGTTACATTCATTCAAGTGGTTGTGATCTGCTTTCCCTATTCCCTACCATTACAGCCAAATGAGTAATCCTATTAATGTTGCTAATATGCATGCATGATCCTGTATGTTACGCAGCTGCAATGGAAAAAATGGTAGGTTGCTGAATATGAACATGAAATATGATTGCTGGAGAAAGTACGTTTCTTCAGAGGTGAAAGAAAGGGGATATTACTTCCACTAAACTAGGATACTCATGTCTTTTCAATAGTTGCACAGGTTTTGTTGTGGAATTGGGTGCGTTGCTTGGCTGGAGTTTGATCAGATGTGAAGTCTAGAGCCTCTGCAATAACTGCAATAAGCAAAAAATTTATTCTTTGATAACAACTCAGGATGAAATACTACATGAGCTGCAGAATTAGAGATGTTTCTATGAGGGAATATGCTGTCATTCATCTCTTTTGAGCTAATCCTTTTTCTGGAAATTCAGTCTGATTTTCATGCTGTAGAATTTTTAAAAAAAAGGAAACAGTGTCTGGCTACTGTGATGGTAATTTGCTTAAAATAAAAAACAACTCTAATCTCATTTCATTACAATACTGTGGCATACAGTTCAATGCAAATACCAGTTATTTCTACTGCTCAGGGATAGAAGATTATAGAGTTTTACATCATGCTTTAAAAACTGTAAATTACTGTAACTGGATTATAATGAATTTTTTAATCTTGTTTGCTGAGGACGGGTCTTAAATTTTTATGAATAACTTTATTTAGAGCATTCATGATTTGGAATGTCTAGAAATTAGTGCGATGTCTAGAAAACATACTTTATTGGTTTTCTTTGAGTAGAACTAAATTTCATCAGTCATATGCTGTTAACAGGTGTTTACTCTGTAAATAAGTGTTTTGACTACTGTCCTCAACTTTCAGGACCAGTAACAAGATTGCCAACATCTTGTTGGAACATCTGAAGCCATTTCAGAGTCTAGAAACTTTGGACTTGAGCAACAACAACATATCAGAGCTAAAAGTATCATCATTTCCATTGTTACAGCTAAAACATCTGTAAGTCAGACTTTGTTACTCTTTATTTCTTTATGTTACTCTCAAAAATCTTGTTGGAAAACTTCAATTGGGAGCTGCTTGTTAAGGTACTAGATCTTCTTTCATACGGTATCTACTTGTACTCTTGCTGAGTTTTAACACAAGGTGCTGATTTGTATTGCTGTAGTGAAATGTAGTTTGTAAGAAGCAAAAGCCATTATTTTGAGATTAAACAAATAGATACATCTCTCAAGATAAGTAATTATGTAATAAAATGAACTTAAGCTTCCCATGGTTGTGCTAATTTTTTAATTCTATGGGGCTTGGGGGACTTTTTCACATCTACTTTAACCTTTATTCAGTAATACTGTTATGCTAGAGCTTTACTGATTGAGAACAAGGTTCTGGGGTTGCAACATGCTGTCTTCTGCCAAAATTACACTCCTGCAGGGCATAGCAAAATATTGGTAATGCAATGCTATTTGACCATAGACTGAGATGTCAAGAACTCTAATTAATATGATAAATGAAATTCCATTTTTCAAGGAGTAGACAGAGCAAGAGCTTTGTGTTTCACTGCTTGGTATTAAGAATTTATTAAATAACTGTAAATTTAACCTTCTAGGTGTTGTTTCAACAGGTACATTAACAGTAACCGAATAACCTCCATGGAGCCTGGTACCTTTGACAATTTGTCTACCACACTTCAAGTATTGAAACTGAACAGGAACAAAATTTCAGCAATCCCTCAAAAGATGTTTAAACTCTCCCATCTGCAGCACCTGTAAGTGCAATCTACAATTGACTAATTGTTTTCAGGTTTTCCAAAGCACTGGCAGTGCTTGAACTTTAACCTTTAATTTAACCATAGGCAGAGTGAGACAGGCACAGAAAACATATTGCTACAGCTCTTACTAAGTGCAGCTTTGTGCTGAACAAAAGTAGTCTTATATATTAGTGAGATGTGAGTAGTCTGTGTTTAAAATTGTGTTTGCCTAGTAAGAGAAAAGCTGGAGGAGGAGTAATAGTCATATCCCCATAAAAAAAATTGGAAGAGGTGAAGTAAACTTAAGTAGTTCACTACAGCAGTTGCTTATTTATTTTGTGCTTTCACAGTGAAATGAAGGGAATCAATTTGCTTTCAGATGGTATGACAGTAAGCAATATGCTCAAGTAAATAGGCCTCTTTCAGTGTTGCTAATAAAATGCTGTCTATAAATGTTTAATACATGAGGTTATTTAATGTGGAAGAGGATGGGAATTGAAAAGTATTTTCCTATGTTTTTGGTCATATCTTGAGTAATTGTTTTCTGAATTAGGTATTCAAGAGTTAAAAATTATTAACTCTCTTAGGTTCACCTTGAAAGTGAAAGGTCATAAGAACAGTGGAGTGTTAGAATGTCTGGGAACAGTGACTTTCTGTTTTCTGTATACAAATGCAGGAAGAGTTTGAATTGAGCCTTAGTAAAGAGTATGAGAACAAAGGGTATGAGACCTGCATGAATCTTAGTATAGTTTCAGATCCTTAGATTCAAATGAAACTTTGGAATTTGGTGGTATTATTGCCTAAAAATGTTCTGCTCATTAACAATTTAAGGTGTAGTTATGACCTCGTTATGTTTTTGATTGACAATGGAGGTAAAAAATTTGTGTTACCACCTGAAAGAACTGTTCAGAGGAGGAGTGGGGAAGAACTGAAGGCTGCTCTTACTGAGCATTCTTCACTGCTTATGCACATGTAAACACAGGAGGAGTAGAGTTCTCTATCAGGTAACTGTGATCAGAGTTCCTATCAGGGTATAGGAAAGTAAGTTTTGAAAGGAGAGGATTCTTCTTGGATGCAGACTGATAGATGTTCTTAAAGGTGCAGATGATTACTCATTGTATGAAGGCCTTTTCTTAGATTGTTTAGTTCTGTCTCTTTGTATTATATATAAATTGTTGCCAATAAATGTAGGTGTTAATTTAGCAAATGATATTTCAAAATTTGTGGTTTTAAAAGCAGTTAATATTGTTCTTTGTGCCTGTGTGACTTCTGTTTTCATATAACTCCTAAAGTCAGAAAGCTGCTTGATCCAGGGTTCAGAATTTAAAAGTACCACAAAACCAAGGCTGTCACAACAGCTTGCTCTCTGACAAGTTGTGCTTTATAACTTTTTTCCAAGATGCAAGTTTTTGATCTGCAAGGGGTGCATGTAGTGGCAGAGGAGAGAGTGTCAAGTTTGAGAAAGAGGAAAGAAACGATTTGTAACTAGTTATGGAGAATGAGGGAGGAATGTGTAATGAATGTTTGACTCCAGATAAAGAAAGGGATCATCCAGGATATTAAATTTTGCCCAGATGCCACAACTAAACATTTTAACTTGTTTTTCTAGATGATTATTGTTTTGAATTACAAGCTACCCTTAAAGGCTCTACATATGAATAGACACCAAGAAGTTGCATTTGCATTTGCAAATTGGACTGATCATGAACCTTGTTCTAGGTTTATAAGGAATCTTTAGATCCGAAGGTCAAGGAGCTACCAAGTACTTTTCCTCAGAATCAGAAAGGTAGAACAGTGTTAGCTTGGTTAAGCATAATGTATTGCAGTAAATTATTTTGGGTTTATGACATCTTGTCTCTGCTGCATTTTGCGCAAGATTTGTTTCCAGGGGGGGAAGAAAGTTTGCTGGCATCCAGGTAAATTTACCGTGCTGTAACTGTAATTTTTATTGATGCAGGGAACTGAATCGCAACAAAATTAAAAAAATAGATGGGCTTACTTTCCAAGGACTTCCAGCTTTGAAATCCTTAAAATTGCAGAGAAACGGGGTTACTAGACTCATGGATGGCGCTTTCTGGGGATTAGCCAACATGGAAATCCTGTAAGTATTAACTTCTACTGATAGATTCTGATGAAAACGTAATAAGTAGAATTGTGTGAAATGAATAGAACTACTTGATAAAATTTAAGGATAATTTTAAATGGAACTGTTCTTGTATGGTTTGAAAAGCAGCAAGCTTTTCTTGTCTAGGATGGCACATTCTGAATGGATGCATACAATTCTATGTGTAAATTGAGGCTGCAAATATCTAGCCTATTTCATGAATTCAGATGTGGACTCATGGTAAAGCATGCATGCAGCTGAGTTTCTGAACCTTGTGTCTTTTATCTTTCTGTATGTGTTTTTGTGTGTGTTGTAGGCACCTGGACCATAACAACTTAACAGAGGTAACCAAAGGCTGGCTTTATGGCTTGCTGATGCTACAGCAGCTCCATCTCAGCCAAAATGCCATTAGCAGGATAAGTCCTGATGCCTGGGAATTTTGCCAAAAGCTCAGTGAGCTGTAAGTAGCATTTATTCTATTCTAGTTCTGAAAGTCGGGTGCATGCCAAAGCATGAACTTCTTACCACTGATCTGTGAATTTTTCATAACAAAGTTTCCAAGGTGACAAAAACTTCTTGGCATGTGGCACAGCTGTATTTTATTGAAAGTTGAAGCCAACTGTGACTCCTTGACTTTGCTAAGGCAGTTGTACTAAAACTGTAATACCGTCCTTTTCAAATGAAAAAAAAATAATTCTGTAGTAATTTTTGAATTATTGGAAGTTGTATGTCAAAAATACTGTAGTATGTTTTATGATGGTTGTAAGGGAAGAAGCTTTTTCTCCCCCTGAAAATTCACCTGGGTTAAACTGTGAGCGATAAGCATTGCAGCATAAACATTGAAATACATTTTCTCCTTGAATTTACAGAGATTTGACATACAATCACTTAGCAAGGTTAGATGATTCAAGCTTTGTTGGTTTAAGCATGCTTGTTGGACTATACATTGGAAACAACAAAGTGAATTACATAGCTGATTGTGCCTTCCGGGGACTTTCCAGTCTACAGACTTTGTAAGTTGACAAACCTGATTTTTATGGCCTTAAGAAGACCCCTTAGTGTTTATAGGTTTATGGGTTTCTTTCCCTTATGAAATATACAAAAACTTTATGTTAAATTTCCCTAATCAGCATATGTTTTTCTCACAGTAGAATTTTTTTCACGGTAGTTGAGAAGAAGACTTCCTCTTTCATTAAGGCTATGTACAGTGGGTGGTGGTAATAAAAATACAAACTTTTAGCAGCATTATTATGGAAAAGGCATTTCTCTATTCAAAAGCACATCTTCTACACACAACTTTATGGTTCTGGATCATAGCTGTGTTTTAACCAAATCAGCATTTCCCTTCATGAAAGGAATAAGAAGAAAAAACTCAAAACTGTGTATTACTGTGATTGATTGTTATGACTATGCAGTTGTTTCAAGCATTTGAGCATTTTTTTTGCAGTAGCATTTTCTAGTGGTAGGGGAAGAAACTAATTTAAAAGTATTCCGCTCCAGTGAAGTCTTCCAGTTGTGTACAGTTGACCTATCTGTTAGCCAGATGAATGAAGTGGTTGCCTTTTCCTCTAGGATTTGTGAAAGATGCTAATTGTTACTTTAATGAGTTTGCTTACATACTCAGACTTTGTGCATGTAGCATAGCTGCAATTCAGAGGAGTAGTCTATGCCTGAGATTTAAAGAATACAGAAACAAGAATACCATAAAGAGAGGGATTCAGGGACTTCTGAAGTGTCTATGAATTGTGTAAGATTTTCCTCTTAGATTTTTTCCTCCTCTAGCCCTACCCCTTTGCTTCCTTGCTGACACAACATTATTTCGCAAATCTCTAATCTCTTTATGCTTCACAGAAAATTAAGTTATTGTTGTGGATATTGTAGAATGCAAAAATGATATGCTGATCATTGTATCTCAGTGTGTTCTCTTTATGTTAGTATTATGAAGTAATGAGTGTGTTTGTTTTGAAGGAGCAACAGTTGATCCCTTTCCCTCCTATGACACTCCTTTTCTTAATGCAGTATCTGAATACCCTTGTAGGGGTATGTCGGTTTGTTTTCTAATGACTCTTTAAATTGTTAGGTTTGGGATATTTTTAGTTATCAACAGAAAAAGTACTAATAGTCTTTAAAGTATCTCAGTAAAAAGTAAAATGAAATGGCTAATCAGGAGAAGCTCCTCTTAAAAAAAAACAAAACAAAAAACAAAAAAAAATCCCACCAATCCAATTCCACAGATGAAAAATAGCCCTCAAAACAACAAAACTCAACTTACTAGAAAGCTATTTTGGTAATTTTTTAAAATTATACATGCTTTTGAAGAAGTATGTACCTTGTTCTTTTCAAAAGCTCATGTGGTTTGATTTCCTCCTTAAACAGGGATCTAAAAAACAATGAAATATCATGGACTATTGAAGACATGAGTGGTGCTTTCTCTGGCCTGGATAAGCTTAAGAAGCTGTGAGTATTGCTACTACATTTGTATCTCATGATTCCTTAAAGACAATTAGCTTGTATTATTTGCAGTGTTTCAAATTGCAAACCCAACGTGTAATTTGTATTTTCCATAGCCAAGGTGATTTTTATTTCCTCCCTTACTATTTTGTCCTTATAAAATCTTCCTTTCTACAAAAGAAATTCCAGACTTTTCAAGTTGTACTCATTTGAAATATTATTACTATGTATGCAGACATTTCTGAAAGAATGAGTGTTTCCATAACAGGAAGTAGAAAGGCATAATGACAAGAATACTCTCTGATGACATAATGCAGCATCCAGCAGAAGTGGCTTCATTGCACAGGAATTTTTAAAAGCACATTGATGAAATAAATCTTATGTGTTTGCATTTAGAACAATCCATATCACTGAAGTGTACAAATCAAATGTCTTATTAAAATAACTGTAAAATCTTGACATTTAGTTAAGGGGAATAAATGACTGTCTTTTAAAGATGAGACGTTTTGCTGCATTGAAGAAGGCCAAATAGTGAATATTAGTCATAGTTTAGAAATAAATGACAAAAGTGCATTTCTTGAGCTCAGAAACATTCCTTTATTTTATTGCATCTGCTTTGCGTCATGTTCTTACATTTTCCAGGATACTCCAAGGAAACAGAATTAGATCCATTACAAAGAAAGCATTTTCTGGCTTGGATGCACTGGAACACTTGTAAGTAGCATAAGTTCACATTTAACCCAACATTTCAAACAATGAAATAAAAGTAGGACTAACTTAGGGCTCTGAAAGAAATGCACTTCCCCCTGGTGCTACTGTGATCTTGAGAAGGTTGTTTTATTTTTGAGTTATGCTGAATATGAATTTTGGAACTAATACAGGAAGTGTTATGTTTGAAGCATGCTAAAAACTCTTGAATCCTGCCTCTTTAGTTTTTGAGATGGAGGGTACTTTGTATATTGCTAATGTAGCAAACTGTTCTTTGAGTCTTAGGTACATTCAGTTTAACAAATTGCTCTTTCCTCTAATGTTACTTCTTGTCTTTCCCTAGAGATCTAAGTAACAATGCAATTATGTCAGTGCAAGGAAACGCATTTTCACAAATGAAGAAACTCAAAGAATTGTAAGTGTCTATGTAAAGACATTACCTCTATTAAATATGTCTTATCTATATAAATATAGAAAAAGGAAAGCCTTTTAAGATGTTGCCTGATTCAGTGATAAAACTACCATGGTAACCTCTCTAGTGTCACTTTAAAAGACTGTCAGTGTTTTGTTTTTTAAATTTTTTTATGTGATCACTGTGTTTATAAGTGAAATGGTGTAGATAGGAGGTATTAATTTTCTGCTACATTTGGTGTCTAGAGTGTTTATTTTAAATCGGCTGATCTCTAATAGGTAGTAGATAAAGGAGACTTTGATGTAGTGTACTATAAGATCAGAAGCACTATTGCTGAGCTAAAGCTTACTGGACCAGTGAAATGCAGAGCTGTAATTCTTTTTTAAAGACCTGGTTGTCAGAGCTTGTAATTGGGTCCTTCTAAACTTTGGTAGCAAAGGGGAAGATTTTCAGAGAAGTCATGAAGCGGTCACTAGGAGGAATGTAATCTTCTAGTGAGTTTTTGGGGTGACTTCTTTTCTCTTCCAACCCTCTTTTTTTCTGTTGATCATTGCAGAAAAATGCTATTACTTTTCCTTTTTGAGCACAGCCAGCTCCTCTTGCGTATGTCTTAATGTCTCCTCTACTAACATCAGTCTTCTCTAACCAGATCTGTTTTCCTGAGCTGCGCTGTGGATTGTTGATCTGACAATAAACTCAAGAATTACATGGAGATGCTGCTGTCATTATGAGTAGAAACTAATTGGTGCTCTTCTCCTGTGTTCTCCAAACTCCTGTCAAGTATCACCTTGGCAGCTGACTCTCTTCTTAAAATCTTACAGTATTACTCCATGTTAGGTGCCATAGAGAATGAGACGTGGAGCCTTGGGTATTTCATAGAATCATAGGACAGCCAAAGGCTGGAAGGAACCTCAGAAGGTCATCTGGTACAACCTTTCATGGAAAAGAGCCTAGATGAGGTCTATCATACCACCTTGTCCACTCAGGTCTTGAAAACACCCAGTGTCTGGAGGCTCTACCATGTCCCTGGCGAGTTTGTTCCAGTATGTGATTGTTCACACTGTAAACTGTTTCTTCCATCCATACAGTATTCAGTATATTTTAAATTCAGTTTGAGGGTACCCATATCCTACTGTAGCTGTGGCTGCTCTACAAAGCAGCAGCCACACTTCTACCCATAGCCAGGCATTTTCTGCTTTTCCTCTTCCTTTCATCAAATTTGGATGTATTGCTGGTTTAGTTTGTTAAATTTGCTCAACCAGTTGCTGGGCAATTGCTAGATATGTCTCAAGAGAAGCCATGGTCCAGACCGCAGTGCTGAGAATTAGGAGGTTATGCGGGTAACATGAAGAGTGGTCAAATGTGATAGAATAACAGGCTAGCACAGCTCCGTGAGATGTAAGATATGACAAGATACCTGACTCTGAACATTTCATTGAAATAACTATTCAACATCTGTCAGGGTCTTTTTCTGTATTCTTCTTCACATATCTCATGGAAATCCATTGTCTGAGGAAGATGGAGACAGATGGTAGAAACTACTTTCACAGTAAATTTCTATCTAGTAATTTAGTTTTGAGGCCCCTGGAGAATAAGACTGAAAATAGTATGACAGATACTCATTGTGTCAGGGTAGCAAAAAATTCTGTGGCTTCTCTGGCTCCTAAGAATAACAAGAATGTCCCTAGAACTTCAGTCAATGATAACCTGTTTCATCTCAATGTGAACTGGCAAGTTGGCATCCATAGGTTTTATCTGTCTAGTGTGAAAAAAAACCAGACTTCCTTTTCTTCAAGAAAAAATCAAGAGTTGATATTTCTTTATGTATATGTGAAGCTGGATATTTATTTTTATCTTTATTAATTTGTTTTTTACCTTGATCCATAAATTATTTTTTCTCTTCCTCCAAGAACACCTAAGATTTGAATAGAGGAATTTTATTGCTGGCTGTGGGTTTTTTAATGTGTTTTTTTAAGGATTATTCTGAGTTTTCAGACAAAAGTGAGAACTCCTACTTCAGCTTCTGATTCTAGTTGCTTTACAGAATATGTCTTTGCTTTTTTTTTTTTCCTTTCTGAATATACCTAATTGCATAGCTGATAACTGGTTTTGTCTGCACTTGTTATTTAAACACTTGATTATTCTTCATCTCCCAACTCCCCTTTATAAATGTCTTCCTCAAAGTAAATTCTGACCAAAGGGGAAATGAGGGGGTGAAATTGGCTCACAAGTATTTGATGTTAGTTTCATGAGTGTCTCCTTTCTGGGCTGTTCTCCCACCTGTCCATTCTGCATGTCCTACTGTTGTCTGTGGTTTTGTGCACAGGTGCCTGACAGCCTAGATTCATATTTGTAGGATAGGCTGGGAGTTCAGGATCACACATCTTCTTTGTAGAATGTCAGAATTGTGACAATTGTGTCACTGCATCGGAGCTAAACAATATTGGTGTATTTCTCTTGTGATATGCATATTTAGCCTAAAAATTTAGGGGTTTTATTGATGTGTACTCATATAGATCCATATTACAAACAGAAAGGAAGGAAGCAAACAGGCTCTGAATGTGATTGTTTTCTCTTAGGCACTTAAACACGTCAAGTCTCCTGTGTGATTGCCAGTTAAAATGGCTGCCACAGTGGATGTCAGAGAACAACTTTCAGAGCTTTGTGAATGCCAGTTGTGCCCATCCTCAGCTGCTAGAAGGGAAAAGTATTTTCGCTGTAAGCCTGGATGTTTTTGTCTGTGGTGAGTATATATAGACTCTATTCTTTATTTCATAGAACAGATTTTGCTGAATTCATTGATTTTTCTGTTGTGGTTTCTTCAATATGTTTTGAATTCTCTGAGAGGATGAAATAAAGAGGATTTAGTATTTGTTAACATTTCCTTGTCTGGGCCCAAGTTGTAATGTGGATGCTCAAAGACTGTGGCTTTGTACAAGATGGGGAATGGTAGTTTTCTGACTTTTATTTAATGTACAGGGTGCTTACATAGTACATGGTATAGCATGCAAGTGAAAGCTGAGTAGCACGTGGTAATAAATATACACGCCTCTCGATTTAGAAGAATTAAAAGAGTGTTTAGATAACTGTCATTTTTAAGTGAGACATATTTTGGCAAAGTTAAGTTTCAATTCTTGCCTTTCATTATTTCTAAATTATTTTCATACTTCATCAGTCTTGAAGTTATTCCATAGCTGAGAAAATTTCAGGATAAAGGACAACCCTCTGCCTCAGCTCTGATCCTTTTTTATGTGTGCATGTTGCCTACTTTAAAAATAATTTGGACCATGTACTTACTGCCTGTATGTTAGTTGTATTTTAAAGCATCCGATATTGCAGTTATGCTACTGAGATTCTATAGTTTAGTATGCCAGGTTTTTTTATTTTAAGACTTGAGAATTTGAGGTGATAGAGTCCACTGTTAATATGAAACTTCTGCACATTTAGTAAAATTAACTATCACCTATGTGTTGTGTCCCCTGTTTGAAGCAAAGCATTCAGAGTAAAGATGTATGTTTGAGCATTGTGTTGCATTAAGTGGGGAACTAAGAAAATATCAGAAAGTTAAAAGATAACTAGATTTCATGTATTTTCATGTATAAGTTTTTCTTACTAAAGATAACTCAAAATTTATATTACTTGAAGACGGAACAGTAACCTTATTTGTCTTCTCAGTAACTTTTTTCTTTTAGGAGATAAAAGTGGTTAATTTTTATTGTTGCAGCTTACATATTTTTCAGTGGGAAGGCAGGCAAGGACTGCACAATGGTGCAAAAATTGTTATTTTCTCCTTTCCTACTAGCAGTCAAGTAGTTAATATATCAATGTTAAATAATTATTAGTTAGTCCTTAATGTAGGTACTGCTGAAAAGGAGAGGTTGACACAGTGCAGGAAATTGCAGGTTGCTCAATAGTTAATAGAGTATACATGAATTATAGTTCCTTATTTATGAGAAATTCATTCTGGCAAGAAATTAAATTGAGGTATTTAAATACATATCTCTTAATTTTTTAAACCACAGAGCATGGTGATCTTCATCTGCTGAGTGACATTTTTAATGTATTAATTTTAAAGGCTTAAACATATTAGCAGAAAGGGATTAACTACAAGAAAGTTGTTACATTTAATATGTAAGGTAATTGCTATTCAGAAGTGACTAGAATATTTTAAATGCAATCAGTGAATGTGCTGTCAGTGTTTGTTAAAACTTCAAAGTGTGTGCCATCCCTAGGCTCTGGATATATACACCTTGCTTTAGAAGGTTACAATGGTTACTTTTGCTTTTATAGAACTTCCAAGGGGGTGTGTTAAATCCTGTCTGAAAATAAAATAAATAATCTATTACATACAATTTATTTGAATGTATAAATCCTCCAAAATGTACCAAGTTACTTTTTTGAAAACAGGTAGGAGAGGAGTGTTTTTCTTAAAGGAAAGCACATTTTGGTCTAGGGTTCTATCTATCTCTGAAATTAAAAAATAACAACCAATCAGAAAAATCTGTGCAATTTACTCTTGCTATATCGCAGCTTTCAAGCTGAAACTTACAATGAGACATGTTGTACTAAAGATAAGGTGGAAGAAAAATAGAATAGCTGCTTTTTGGACCTGCATTAGTTCTTTCAGGTTAATACAATGGTGCTAAAATATCTAGGTGATGAATAACTTATTTTCTGTTACATGTTAGTCAAATGGCTTCTATTAAATGAGAAATGTATGTCTAAGAGAGATTGTATGAGTCTGCAAATGTGTTAATGTATCTGTATGTTATATATGTGTGTGTTTCTTTCATACATGTATTCAAATATACTCAAAAGTTACACATTGCTGGTCTTATCCTAGAGGGTTCTCCTGTGTTCCATAGTATCAGCTAGAGTGACCTTTTTGTCCCCCATTTCTCCCAAATAATTGAAATTTTGAAGTATTTTATTATTTCATTCAGTGCTACTGGAACAGAATGAAGCATGTTCTCTGGTCCTAACACAAGACTAATTGAAGTATTTACAATATTTCACTTAGTTATCCCTGTGCAAAGGCAGTGAAAGCATCAACTTAACTTGCAAATAATGTTGTTTGCCACTTAAGGCATGGGTAGGAAACAGAAACCCAAATGGCCCAGGAGATTCTTAAGTCCCATTCCTAGGGTACTAGACTGAGAGATCCTTGTTGCCCTGGCGCTGGCCCAAAGCTGCATGCTTTCAGGCAGCTCGAATTCAGACTCTCTGGACCATGGAGGCTCTTGGAGAAAGTAAGGCTCTGATGCAGGTACATTGTTTCCAGACAAATGAGAGGTAGGGAGGCAAAGCAGCTGGTTAATACCTCTGCAGTGCAGGCAGGATCTGTAAGTAAGTAGTATTTGAGCTTTTCCTACATTGTGAAGTTTGGGTCTGTGGTACAGTCAGGAGATACGTGCCGTCTTGGAAATAGGGAAAATACATGAAGGAGTCCAGGCTTTGGGGACACTCAAGCATTTTATCACCCATTCCTTTTATACGTGAAATGTGCATCCCATCAATAGAATAAATGGTTCAGGGGGCATTTAATGCTGTAAGTTCACAAAATGGCAGTTTGAAGGTAACTTCCAAGAGTAAAGGGGTCTGGAGAAGCTAATATTTTTCATTCTTGTGTGCTGCCTTGCTTAAGGGATCTTCAGTATTGCTGCGTTTGTAAGGTGGACCAAATAGCCACAAATCACTTGAGTACATGATTGTTTTTTGTTGATTTAGGAAAACCCCCCAACTTTAACTTGCAGTTTCTGATGGCAGAAGAACTGTTCTTTGAATAAAGAAAAACTCATAGCAGCCTGAGGTGTTGTATAGATGAAGAGTAGGCTTTGTGACTGACATTCAGATTAGTTCTTATGGATATAAGGGTGTAGTTCTCTCCTCTTAACTATTGCTGTTGAAAAAACTGTATACATGCTCTGCTTCTAAATGTGATTTCTCCTCAATGAGAGATGACCTGGCACAATAAACTCATAAATACAGCAACTTTAATTGTCCTAAGGCTAGTGAAATTTAAAGTGGAAGCATTCTGTATCCATTTTATAAATAGTTATCTGACTCTTCTCTCAAACATACAAACAAGACTTTCAGACTCCTAAAAGAATCCTCAGGCCTCACATATGTTCTTTTTTTTTTCTTCTGGCTTTGCAGATGATTTTCCTAAACCACAGATCACTGTCCAACCAGAAACCCAGTCAGCAATCAAAGGCTCCAATTTGAGTTTTGTGTGTTCGGCAGCCAGCAGCAGTGATTCTCCAATGACTTTTTCATGGAAGAAAGACAATGAATTACTGCAAGATGCTGAAATGGAGAATTATGCACACCTCCGGTCACAGGGTGGGGATGTGATGGAGTACACAACCATCCTTCGACTGCGCAGTGTTGAATTCAGTAATGAAGGGAAATACCAGTGTGTTATTTCAAATCATTTTGGTTCATCTTATTCTGTCAAAGCCAAACTTACAGTCAACAGTAAGTATGTTACTTTTTGCTTGTGGAATTGAAGTAGAATGATTTTGATCAAGATATGTAAACATGGCTTTTTCTATTCTCATCATCATTGTCTTTTAGGAGATCCCTTAATAAGATGAGATTATTTGTTAAAATGTATCTACTTCTAGAATCACCATTTGGTTTTACATCTGGCCCCATTATGCTGAAACATAATATATGAAAAAACAAATAAAAGACCCAATTTGTAGTAAATCTGACAAAATCTATGTAACAAGATGGGAAAAAATTTTTTCATTACAGTATGTAAGTGTATATTTTGTTTCTGGGTGCTATGGATAGGGCGTGTAGGAGGCTGTTAGCAGAAATGAGATTTTGATCTAAGTGGTATGTAATACTTCACAGCTCCCTGCCTTTCTCTTAGCTGGCTACTGGTAAGTTTAAGTTTTATGCTTCTCCACGTTTGTAGGCCCAAGAAGGACATTAAGAATATGCTGTTTAAAAAAAAAGGTGTTTCATTTATTCATTTTGGTGTCACTAACTTTTCTTTAGTGCTGCCTTCATTTACAAAGATCCCCATGGACTTAACTATTCGTGCTGGTGCCATGGCACGTTTAGAATGTGCTGCAGTTGGACACCCTGTCCCACAGATAGCTTGGCAGAAGGATGGTGGAACAGATTTTCCTGCAGCGCGCAAAAGGCGCATGCATGTCATGCCTGAAGATGATGTATTCTTCATTGTGGATGTAAAGATCGAGGACACGGGTGTTTATAGCTGTACAGCTCAAAATACTGCTGGAAGCATTTCAGCTAATGCAACATTAACTGTACTAGGTAAGACATTGTCAGCCCTTGATGGCATAATCTCCTTGAAGAGAACGATTGCTGGACATTTCTAAAATGAAGTCAGCTGTTTGAAAATAGAATAGTTATGAAAGTGCTTTATAGAAATAAGAATACTTTAAAATAATTAGTGTTGACACATAATTATGAATTAGAAACGTACTCCAACACATGACCATTATATTATGATGCAAAAGAGTAACAGTTACATTTCTCAGTGTGTATGCAATATCTGATATGCAGGGAGGGGGAAAAAAAAGGGGAGAAAGGGAAGGTCTGTTATTTTTGTTAGAGACAGGGGATTTTGTTTAACCTTTTTGTTTCCTGACATTTTGTTGACCGTTTTTATTTTTAGTCTAAAAAACTGTAGTCACTTGAACGTGTTTTTTCTGAGAGTAAGTTTCATTAGACCTAGTGGATGCATTTAATTTAGCTTTTCCTCTTGAGCTATGAAGGAAAGGGAAATATTCTCATTCTTATATTCTCATTCTTATGAAGTCATTTATAATATAAGGCTTATGCTTGTCTTACAGAAACACCATCATTTTTGCGGCCTTTGTTGGATCGAACTGTAACAAAAGGTGAAACTGCAGTCTTGCAGTGTATTGCTGGTGGTAGCCCTCCACCTCGACTGAACTGGACTAAGGATGACAGCCCTCTCGTGGTAACAGAAAGACATTTCTTTGCTGCAGGCAATCAGTTACTAATTATTGTGGATACAGATGTAGAAGATGCTGGGAAATACACTTGTGAGATGTCTAATACTCTTGGAACGGAGCGAGGCAACATTCGTCTTAATGTAATTCCTACTCCTACCTGTGATTCTCCTCAAAACATTGCCCCATCACTTGATGATGATGGATGGGCCACAGTTGGCATTGTGATCATAGCTGTGGTTTGCTGTGTGGTGGGCACTTCCTTGGTGTGGGTGGTCATCATCTACCACACCAGAAGGAGAAATGAGGATTGCAGCATTACAAATACAGGTGGGTAAACTGAAGGTTTGTCTTGGAAAGGAAAAATAATGTTTGTGGTTACTTTGCAATGACTATATTGTAGGAATGCTTGTGTGCTTTGACTCAAGTGTCAGAAGAATGAATTGCTTTCTACCTGCAGTGCTTTTCAGACAGGTTTAAAAATGCTTCTACAAACTCTGAGGTATACTGATTACTTTGTTATGTGTGTTGCTTCCCCACAGATGAAACAAATTTGCCTGCTGACATTCCAAGTTACCTGTCATCCCAGGGGACACTGGCTGAGAGGCAGGATGGATATGGTTCATCTGAAAATGGCAGTCATCATCAGTTCCTCACGTCTTCTGTGGGAGGGTACTTCTTCCAGCAGAGGGACAATAATGGTAGGTGTAAAAACACTAAGCAAGTTTTCCATGTTGCTTGAGTAGCTGGTGTTCAGCCATTGTCTTTGTAACTGGCAGAAATAACACTAAAGAAACATCTTTACTGAAGTGTGAGAGGGTGTAAAATTTATTGCTTGGGAGATATTAACAGAAACTTAGTTCTTTTCATCTAAATGACATGACATTTTTACTTAATTTATGAAGTTTTTCTCTAGTTTTATTATTAAACTGATGGTCACATTCCCAAAACGGGATAGTCCAAAAGGAATTACAGCAGCATGTCTTCCTCTGTTACAGCTTGAAAAGGATGCTTGTTATGGAATGCAGGGATAGGTGGTAGTGGTAGTATTAATAACAATGATAACAACAATAACAACAATAATAATAATGATAATTTAATCTTTCCTGTCAAAAAAGTCATTAAGGTTAGACTGAATAAAAGATTTAAAGTGACTGTAGTAATTAATATTTATCCATCAGGCCCCTGAGAATCCAGAACAGATTCTGGGCAGGGAGGCAAAGGCTCCTTGCTGGGAAAGGATTTGGATCCAGATGCAGTCAGGACTTAGGGCAGGTGGGAATGGAACAGTGGTGAGATGGTTTTGCAGTTGCAGGATAGCAAGAGAAGCAGCCTCTTTGCAGAACAAGAACCAAAGACCATGTCCACATCTTTTAGTCCCAATTAAGCTGAAAGTCAGCATAGCTGTCTAAGCAGTCAGTTACTATCTTTAGACTCTTCCATCCAGGACTTTCTCATTAGCAATCTATGCTCCAAGAGCATGAGCTCATTAAAGCACTCATCCTTGTTCTGATCCCTACGATCTGGCTTATTCTGTTATTTGGGGACTGTATAGTGAAGCAAAGTGTGGCACATTTGCTGTCTAGCAAATGTATTGACCACCTGCTAGATCTGGAGTTGTCATCAAAACTGTTGCTTGAGTTAAACTCAAGCAATTTCTAAATACACTGTGAAATGAAGTTGAACTGACAAGGTTCTTAAAAGAACTCATCTTTCTCAGAAAAATGTAAACTGAAGCTTAAGGAAAAACCGTATGCTGACATGATCAATTTTATTTTTAAGGCATTTGCCATCTAGATAACAGCAGTGAAACAGACTTGGAGGGTGTTGCAGATCCATTCTTGTGCCACTATCTGGGGACTTCAGGAACTTTGTATTTAAAAGGAAACACAAATGGTTCTGAAGCCTTTGAAGCATACAGTGCAAGTAAGTGCTGTGAGGGAAAAGTTTTAGTCATAATTTGATCTTGTGTTATGACAAATCAATGTAAAACCCATTTTGTACTTTCTTTAGGTTGCAGCCCTGACCAAAGAACAGCATGCCTGGACCCTTATGAATCTGGATATCTAAAGAAAAATGAATGCACTCAATACTCACCTCCCCTGGAAGATCCATTTGATCAATGTGTTGGCATAATTGGGATGCACACTACAAATAGCAAATTGATGAACTCCATTTATACTCAAAATGAAGGAAGTGGACTAAAAAGTAGAAGTCTGAACTCAGACATATTTGATTTAAACAGAAGTTTGGAACACTCACATCTTATCAGTAACAGCACTTTCATGGGTATGTTCTACCTGTTGTTTTTTGTTGAAGCCAATAGTATCTTTACTGTCTTGTTTCCTACTTCCAAAACTAAGCAAAACTGATTCCCATCTTTTCCCACTCCTCATAGGAGCAATTCTGTAGTACAGTTTAGATGCTCATGTAGATAGTGTTATAAAAAATCTTGTACAGTTTTACATTAGCTTCTTTGCCAGTTTCTGTGAATTTACTAAGAGAATACAGCATGGGGCAAAAAAAAATATTTTGGAATGGAAGAGCAGATGCAGTCAGGACTTATGAAGAAGGGCAATTTGAGAATTGTCCTTGACTTGTTATGTGTTCTTGTCTTTTTGTTTTCTTCCCCCTTCTTCCTCCCCGAGTAACTTGCGATACTTCAGTATGTATATTTTTGAAAGTTGTGTAACTGAACGGTACATATAGGTATACTATCTCTCCACTGTAGTGCATGAGGACAGTTGGATGCTCTAGAACTCAACGTGCCTTTAGAATCTTACCAGGAGTTCGCCAGGAGATGGGCTTTATCCTGTGTTACAAAGGGTTGGAGTCTGGGGCTTGGTCAGAAGCAGAAGTGACAAACATCAAAGTAGTCCTTGGGTCAAATGTGGCAAGCCAGTGAGGTGGTTTGTCTCTGGGTGTGACTGTGAGCCCTCTTCTGCTTCTTGGGAAACATGATTTTTAGGGACTGTTAAATATGATGTCCCAGGTGTTTGAAGGTCACAAGCAGCCAAGCAATTAGAGTAAAGCTGCAGATTACCACAAGATCTTAATGGCTCATGCTTGCATAAAAATCTCATCACTAGTGTGATTCTTACCTTTTGCCTGAATTTTCCTGAATGTTAGGATACTTTCTTAAATACACCTTAACAAACTTCAGGCAAACAAGTTTTGCCTGGGAGACAAAAGGTGTGCAGGGTCTCAAGGAAGGCTTAGGGCAGGTGGAGAGACCAATATATGATCCATAACTATTTACCCTTCAAAGCAAACACTGTGGAAAAAAGCCCTCTACCTCTCCTTTGTCTTTCGTTATGGTCTATATGAAATAGAGTTTGGTTTAACCAGAAAGAGCTCCTGAAGCTTAATTTAGCACTTAGAATTTTAATCTCAGCTGGAGGGAGAAGTGGAGAGGAAGAAGAATAGTGTTGCTTTACTTTGAAGCTCCCTAAAATTTGGGTATTGTTTTGGCTGGTTGGTTTAAAATGTACATGAACATCCATATTGCTTTAATTCCTGTGACATCTGAACACCAAGTGCAGCACTGGTACCATGGATTGTCTCCTGGCTGGTGTATCAACATGGTTGATTAAGGTCTGGGTTTGCTGGCTCTGCAAGGGGGCCCAGGGAAATGTGCGTGAGTTGGGCGCTTTGTTCTCCAGGGGTGGGCAGGGAGGCATAAACTCTGAAGTTTTTCCTTCTCAAAAGCCAGATGTTTGGACTGTAAAACATGACATCTGGCTGAGGCTCTGGGCCTACACATGTTCTTCTGGCCGCCTGCCACTGTTGCTGTGATAGGACCATGTAGATAGGACTTTACCTCATGTCTCCTGCACTTCTACTACATGTAGTTGTGCTCAGGAGTTAAGGCAACCTTAAGGGCTCATATTTTTTCCCTTCCTGCCCTAAAAATCTATGCAGAGTTAGTTTTTTTGGGGTCAGTTTTCTGAGTTACTACCCCAAGTAGTACCAAGTAGTATCAATACTACCAAGTGGCATCATCATTGCCTTGGATGCTTCATAATCATTAGTGCTCTTCACTCAGAGAGTCTGTGGTTAGGTCTTAAAGGTGGTAGCTGTAGAAGTCCTGATAGACTTCTCCACTTTAGTTGTGGACTTCTTCAGTATCACTATCTTCAAATTCAGGTCCCTTTTTACCTCTGGAGTCATGAAGAGAAAAATAGGTGGCATTAACATCATGAGCCAGAAAACTCAAATTTTAGTTTTTAAAGACATGATTAATTTGTAGCTTTGGAGCTGAGGCACATCCTTTAATATTGTTAGACAGAAAATTGCTCAGCAAATCACTGATGCAAATACAGACCTTGTCCAAATCCATATTTAGTACTTCTCAAATTATCATTTTACTTGAAATCTTTGCTTCTAGCAACTAAACAAAACTAGAAGTAAGGATTTTGTGTGCAAAATTTATTAACAGTCATAGTGTTAAGTTACTAATAAAAACAGAGTTTGTCAAAATAATCCTGTCAAAATAATTGTCTTCTGAAAATAGGTCTTTTCAGTCTCACTGTGACTAGTGATAGCCATGTCTTTCTTCAGTGAAAAGAGGGAATGTCCTTCTTGTGGAAAGGTTGACAATAACACCTTCCCAATGGTGAAGAGTGACACAATCATTTTTTGGCTAGTAAATCCAGGTAACTCTTAATAAAAATTAAGTCTGAAATGCCACACACTCTTTGGGATAATCTGTTCTAGACAGTTGTAGGCAAAGAGCTGAACAGATGTGACTGCAGAATTTGGCTGACAGGACCTTTATTATTAATGGGAGATGCTACTCAGAAGAAGATCATTTTAGCATTTGGGTTGCACAGTGGGAAGGAAGATGCTGAATAACCCTGTACATGTTAGAGGATGGGTATTTTAATTTTTCATTCATTTGTTTTTGCTGAACAGTATGGCAGATTTCACATGCCATTCATTCACTGAAGAACAAAAGAGGGACACTGTTCTGACTTTCACATTGGAGTGTGTCTTTTGATATGTTTGCAGTTCGGTCTCTATATCCACCTTTCCCCTCACCATCCTTCCCAAAGCAAAATGGTCATGGGGGTTGTCATAAAAACAAAAGTAATGAAGTTTTGTTTACTTTGTAAATGTTTTGAATGTCTCAGATGGCAGAAGTGATTATATGGATGTTTTCTGTTAAGGGGTAAAATAACAGTTAAGTAAAATCTAACTTTGGTTAGTTTTTACTTGGGTCAATCCTTCGTTTGCATTCTAGATTGCAGCCCTTACTGAAACACAGAACTGTTAGCATCAGTATGTCTGTGCTCACTCATTCACTCACTCTCTTTCAGGAACATTTGGAAAGCCTTTATGGAAGCCTCAGCTGGACTCTCTTTCAAGTTGCAAACAGCCAGCAAATTGCCAACCAAAACCCTCCCATAGTAATCCTCATGCCTCATTGGACTTTAATACAGAGGCAGATGAAGATGCAGAGGAAAGGACAGCTCCTAGGGTAGCAAATAGCATTTATACTTGCAAGCAGTCCTTTGAAAGATTTAGGACTTCAGCTTTCCAATCCTGTGATTTGGATACATAGCTTTGTTTGTACCTGCCATTGATTTCTACAACCAAAGAAATTCTTTGACATACATACAACTACCTCAGTGTGGAAATTTATTTAAAAAGGGAAGAAAGAAAGGAAGGAAAGAAAGAAACTACATGATGCTATGAATTCAGAACAAAGAAATGAGTTTTTATTCAAATAAAGCATAATTGCCAAAATACTTTACATTTTTATATGGGGAAAACATTCCTTATGAAAAAATACTCTATTTCTAATTATTTTAAGGATTTGTTCAATGCATATAATATCTTTTGTAAATTAATGATGTAAATAACACAGCATATGTATTTCTATGTCAGACTTCATTTTATTGAAATGAGCAGTAATCATGCTAATTTTGTACTGTTACTTGTACCTTTTTGCAAATGGAAACTCCGTGCTGTTTGCAGTAATCATGCATCTTATTTGCACATGACTTTTAATAAAATATGCTGCCATGTGGTCTCTGACCAACATTAGTGCCTAAAGAATTGTGAAAAGTGTGAATTCTGTAGGTAGGCAGAGGAATGTGCCTTCTGTTGTGTGTCTGAACCTTTATTTGACTAAAACTTGAATCTCGGGTTTCACCATGTTAAATAGGTTTAGCTATTAAGAGTTGGTGTGGTCCTGCCACAGCTACTGGTAATTGGTAAGGTAGGTTGTAGCTATTTGTGCCAAAATAAGTATGCAATTCTTCTACTTTGTGAATTTGCACTACCAGCTGTGTGTGCACATAGTCTCATTTTCACACACATGAGGCTGTAGTACCATGTCTTTGTGGACACAGTGTGCTTGCATGTGGTGGAGAAAATGCATAGTAGGTGCACAAATCCATATCAAGCTATTTTACTTAAAGAAGAAAATAGCCTCTGGATGTTTGCCTGCTAGCATCATTCTTCTCTAAGTCGCTTGCCAAATATGCAAGTGCATGCCTGAGTCTTAGCTTTCCCACCTTTCTCCCTCCTTTTTGCTTTTACACCCAGCTCAAGAAGGTAATCCAAGTACAACATAATGTTTACTTTGATTTAATTTACGCTTCTGTTCCTTACTCAGCTGCCCTTTTCTTGTTAGAGATGAGATCTGTGCTTTATTCAGTTGCTCGGTCAAGCTGAGCAATTGCAAAGTCTTGCTGAATTAAATTTGCATTAACAAACCCAATGCCTTTAACTATAGAAAGTTGGAGTAGGAGGATTGCTCACTATAAAATAATAATTAAAACTAAGTAAAAACACTCTATTTTGGTTTTCTATGTGCAGATACTTACTCTTTTAAAAAGTGTGAATTCTGTTGTCATTGCCGCATTAAAACAGTGAGACTCCAGAGTTGTTAATATTACAGTACATTGGTTTTTTCCATCTGTCTGCTTTGAAGGTGCAAACGTACATATTTGCCAAATTGCTTCTTTTAAGCTAAATTAAAAGCAGCTGTTAGAGTAGCCCATCACAGACATCATGGCTCAAGCCAGAGGAGAGGTTTCGCTGCCTGGTGTAGCTTTTTGTTGCTTGTAGCCAGAAACCTGGTACCCAGATTGCGATGCAATTTCCCTTTAATTTAGGCGCCAGTATTATAGACAGGAAGTTAATCCATCCTTAGTCACTGGTGGTCTTAAGTATAGAAATGGATTTTGCATGCCTTAGTTGTTCGTATTGCCAGATTTTCTGAGTCTTACTGTTAATTTGTCTTCATTGCTGCCATATGTGCTGATGTGGTGACAGACATTGATATGGGTATTTGATTATAATTAAGTGCATTTTGAAAGAGATTAATTTTTCCTGAGTTAAGCACAAAGGATGTCAATAAGGCAAGAAATCTTAAATTTTATTCACTCTAACTCTCCTTTTTCTTCCCCGAACAGTCACCCTAGCTTTTTTAGGGAGAGATCTGGGGGCCATGATAGCATGTGTTTGTAACCAGACATGGTTTTTTGACATATCTAAAAGAGCAAAGAAAGCTAAAAACAGTAAATACATCTTTCTTTCCAGAATTATTGTGTATACTTAAGACTCCATGTTAGAGGTCCATCATGAAAAACAAGCTTTAAAATTTATTTTTTGTAGCAAGGAAAGCTTGGGAACTATGGCAGTGTCATGTTATTCCTTTTTCATCTTCTCCCTTAAATATTATTTCTTTTACTTGCTTTTGGAAAATGTAAAGATCCTAATCTTCCAAGGACATGAGTCTCTGTACCCAAATAAATGTTCAGGGTCAGTGACTAAATTTAAAATGTTCCCCATCAAGTTTCATTTAGCATCCTAAAAATAGGAATTACTAAAATTTGCATTTCTGGGCATCTTTGTGCCTGTGCAAGTTTTCATGTTGATTAATTTGATTGTGTTTAAATGAGTGGAAATCTATAAATTGCAACATAAATTGCATTATGTTCATAATTCTTTTCAAGACTTCTGATGTAACCAAACATCTGTTTTAAAGGTTTGCATTTCCTTTTTTTTTTTTTCTCCTTCTGATGACCACTGTGCTCTAAAATGTCCAAAGCAGCCGTTGTACTAGAGTGTGTCAGTTGGAGAGTTGTGTTCTACCGCATCTAAAATCTCTTTTTCTGGTAGAAAAAAATTCCAAGATCAATTTGTTATTCTGTGTTTGTGTTCAAGACTAAATGTTGCTGGTGCAATACATAGCTTCCCAGAGTCGCGTGGTCCATGGGGTCCACTGTATCAGACTGTCTGCGTTCAGTGTGACTGAAGAATGCCATGGGACAACAGGACTTGAGAGTGAGGCTGGTAGTTATTTAAGCTCACTGCTCATGAAACAGATTTAGGCTTTGTGACTTGAGTCCAGAATTTTATTTCCCACACAAGAGAGAGCAGATCCTCTAGATTATGGACTGCTGATAGCATGATCACTTTTCCTCAGTCATCAACAAGGGCTTTCATGTCGTGTTATTTCAGTTTGACTGTTGACCACAAGCTGTTCACCAACAAACAAGTGCAATGCAATCTCAGCATCTGTATTTACTATGTTCTGAAGTTGATGGTGGCTAATTTTAAACCCTGTGAATTTACAATACAATGGTAAAGTAAATTAAGATTTTACTTATCATGGCTGAGGAAATAAAAACTTCTGAATAGACACCCAGCTCAAGTTGCATTTCCCAGGAGGCTGGAGTCTCCTATCTCAGGTGGGATCCCTGAGGGATGATAATCAGTCCTACACTGAAAATTATCTTCATAAGTGATCTGGATGATGAGATCAAGTACACCCTGATGAAGTTTGCTGATGACACCAAAGACTGAGTAGGGAAGTAGACACTTCCCTGCAGGAAGACCTGGATAGGCAGAGGATTGCATGAACATGAACCATATTGACAGACATAGGTGAGCAGAGAGTACACACACAAAATATATTTCATTCACTGTTACCACATAATAACAAATGATATTTTTGTTCAATAGGATTTTAAAATCTGTGGCACACCAGCACAGCAAAGACATATATAAAGAAGCCAGCTCCTAGAACTGAAACTAGCTACTCCTGACTTAAACTGTGCTTTCACCTCTACCTGCTGCAGGCCTACAGGCCAACAGCATAAAGAAAGCATCAGTGTTACAGCAGACAACTGTCCAGAGGCCAGGTTTTTGCCACATGCTGATCATATTCTTTATTAGTGTAAACTTCTTTCTTGATTAACCTTCCATCAGGAAAGGGGAAATGTGGCCCCCATCATAATTAGCTCCCACAGCCTTGCGTGTAAGCTGGAAAATAGAAAGTGTCAGGGGCGCTCACAGCAGCCTTGTGGGTGTTTGCTGTAGGCAGGGAAAAGTTGAGTCTGCTCTCAGATTTGGGCAAGGGGACAAAAACCTGTGTTAGAATGAATTAAATTTCACATAACTCTGACCACACAGTAGGCAAAGTAGTGAAATGATGGCGATGATGGAAAAAATTACTAACTAGAAGGCTTTATTAATGAATAAAATTCTTCTTTTGTATGGACTGAGGTTCTTAAGTACCTCACTTAAGAAAATGTGTTTGTTCATTGTTCTGTAGCTTGTAATAACTCTTAATTCACCTACCAGCCCGCTCTGAGTTAAATTTAAAATATCTTCACTCAATTATTTTTGAAAGAAAAAAGAAAATCAGAATGAAAAGAAGCTCTATGAGACACTGAATGTGTTTTACTAAATTACTCAAATCAGAACATGAAAAATTTTCAAAAAAAAAGTGGAAAACTTTGATTATTCACTTTGAAACTATGTGTTGATACAAAATGTTGTTTGATTTTTATATTCTTGCTTTTCCATCCATAACCAGAGGACAGAATGTAGAGTCATTTGCATTATGAGCTCAAGACAGAGACTGGTGTGGTCAGAGGTGTTTCTTGTTCCCTCCCCATTAAATTTGAGTTTGGCAGGTCCCCATGAATTGATTCTCATTGCTTTTAGAACATGTTTTGCTGACTTCTTAAGAATCCTGACAAAGAGTTAGGCTTACTATCTTTCTGCGCGGCTAGAAAGGTACTGCCAGTAGGAAGCCAGTCCTTCCACTTTCTGCATAACCTAAGGTGGTTTTGCATCTGAATAAGCCCCAAGTGGACGCTTTAGTGGTGCTGCCACCTGTGCTGAGGACAGGGAAGTCATGATGGTAGGGATTACCCCCACTCCAGGGCATACCTTGCTCCAGCAGATCTCAATCAGCACCTGGCATTTAGAAGCTGTATGAGTACCACTCAGATCATCCCACTTTTTAAAACGAGGTGCAAGGCAGCATCACCTAGTTATCTCTAACAGGGCAGCTGAGGAAACTTCTTGAAGTTTATAACATTTCATCTACTTAATTTCCTCTTAAAGTAAGCCAAACATTAAACAGCAGGATGATGGAAACCATATTCTGCATTCCCAAATACCATCAGCTGTCTTTCCTGCTTTCTTCAGCATTTTACTGTCTGGCACATAAAATATTTGATAAGCAAACAGAAAAGCAAGTTTTTGCTGGTGCAGAGGCAGCAGAGAATGATCTGGGAAAGACATTCCTACCTCTTTCCTCCATCCAAATCTTTCTTGCTCTTCATTACTATTGGACTTCTTTTCTTCTTACATTCTTAACTGGAAAAATAGGCATTTGTTCATGTACTTCATAGCAATTACGAAGTAACTATTATACAAATTTGATCAGATTTTTCTTTTCTTTTTATGAGGTCTTTCACAAAGGAGTTTTGAGTCCATGTGGGCATTCTGTTTAAGTGTCATATTTTCCTCAGAAAAATAAAAACAAATGCAAACAAAACAAGAAATAGGTCTGCTTTTTTTAGGGCCAGGTGTTTTATATAGCTACGTTAAAATATGTCTGAAAAGGCTGTGGTTATTCTCCTGTCTGAAAACTTTTCCTTTTTTCCCCCTCCTCCCCTTTTTGTTACAGTTTAACATACATCCTTTTAAGCGTGTTTATTTCTGGTGTTTTCTGTTTGTGAATCTCCCGCCACCATTTGTTTCTTTGAAACACTGTGTTCCAAAGTGGGCATTGGTTTCCTCCTCTTCCTCAAACTCTTTTACTGATGCTTCTGTAAATCAATTATGAGGCTGACATAGCATTTGGCTGCCTGACAAACGTGCCTTGCAAAAATGCAGCTCAGTAAAATGTGGAATTTCTGAGGTACAGCCTGTAAGTTTTTCAGTGTTGTTGTAAATTTCCAGCCATGTCAGTGCAGGTGGAAAGAAATTATAAATAAAGTGTGTGTGTCTGTGTGTGCGTGCATGCATGTGTGTATATAGAGGGTGGGGAGTAGAGGTTGCATGTGCTCATTCTTCCTAGAATTCCATAGATGGTTCACCACTTCCATGATTTAATGCAGTTGCTTGAAGTGAATTAAGAAAATAAATCCCTTCTTTAGAATCAAAACGATCTGGCTAACTAATTTTCAGAGAGAGAATGTAATGTGTGTGTGCAAACTGAAGCAAGTGGGTTGCTGCTGCTCTGGGTATGAGCCTGCCCTGCAAAAGCTGTGCCAAGCTTCACAGCAGCCCTTTGGATAATGATGAAAGAGCCATTTCAGTTACCCACCACAAACTTCTACTTCTCAAGAGGGCTAAACTAAGCTACTTCAAATCTTCAAGAGAAATCAGCAGCAAGCTGGAGCATTATGCTGATGGTTCACAGTGCTGGACAAAGACTTTTCCCAACATCTTTACTGTTTCCTCATGTGACTGCTTCCCAGACAACTGGATAATTCCTTTTTACTTTGTCCTCAGGCCACTAAAGGGTAGAGTCATGTTTAGCAATATTGCTAATCTAATTGAATAGTCCATGCTGATGAGGTGGCCCCCTTCCAGCCTGCATGGTACCACTGATCCTTCTGCCTCCCCTGCAGAAACTGGCATTCACCTGAGCACATGCTGAGCCTGACAAGGAGTTAGAAAAACCCTCCCCCCAAAACAGATAGTTTCTGGCTGCTCCCTTTGTATCTGTGAGTGTAGGACTACCTCGGGAGCTGCTACACATTAGCTGAGAGCTAAACATTTGGAGGTAACTTTAAGATAATTTGATGAGCTGGTTTTGCTGAACAACTTAAGAGGGAAATGGAGCTCTACGAACCCTGATTTTGTGAATATTTCCTTTTCTTACAATCAGTGGTAGGTACTATTACTGTTGAATAACCAAATAATATCAGACCAAGAACCTTTTTCTTAGCTATTATTTCTGCTATCACTAGAGAAACATGGTTTATAAGAAAGTAGTAAGTTATGGTTAACAATATTTATAGTCCACAGACATATTGACTAAATTTGAGCTGCACACAAAACTAGATTAAAAGAGCATTTATTTTTGCAGTTACAGATTTTTAAAACCAGGTATTGCTAAAGGTAAAAATGAGCACTTGTCCTCACAAATGTTACCATACACTTTCTGTCTTTGGCTGCTTGGAAACAAGCCATTTCTTAATGGTGTGTTGTGTTTTCCCTTCTTAAATTTATTTAAAATACAGTGCATTCACTAATATGCAACAGGATTGTCATCTGACAAGGATTATTAGATTTTAAAGTTTGCAGACTAAATCAGGTAACTTAATTGGAAAATTAAACAGTAAGATATATTTTTCTGATATCTACTGTTTTCTGTTTATCAGTATTTATAGCAGCATTTTCCAGACACAGCATGCTTAAACGTAGGACCTCTCATCCATCAAAATATTTTATTTAAGAGAAAATTTGTAACTCTGTTCTCAGCAGACTTTAGAAATCAGCTTACTGCTGAAAATTGTTATTACCTTGCATGTTGCAAAATTATATACTTAAGACCTATGTCTTAAAACCAATTGGTCCAAAAAATGAAAAAAAACAGTAAAGTTTCTCTGAAACAGTAGCATCTTGTTATTGCTGCTAGTCCTCTTTTATCAACCCTGAGAAGCCACACAAGACATGCTCGCACTTTGCTGATGCTACCGCCCTGGACCTCCACTTTGCACAGAGAAAGCAAGGGTTAAAATATGAGTGTGGTGTTCTGTGGGTGATTTTTTTTGTTGTTGTCAGGAGCTTAGGGTCAGAGGATTTAACAAACAAGGAGGAGACAAAATAGAGGAAAAGAGAAAGGGAATTACCAAGCAGGGGCAAGTAAAGGAGGAACATAAGAAGTGAGCCATGTAGATGTCCATGGACGGGGAACCAGAGGGATGTTCAGCTATCAGAAAGCCCTGAGGCAGAAACAGCAGAAAAAGTCTGACTGGCTCCTCCCTGAAGCTGCCCCCATCAGCTTGAGGCTGGGAGGGAGGAGACCAGAAAGTTAGATATTAACCATAGTGACAAAAGGAGAGTCTGCTGCATACGTATTTGAGCTCTTTTGAACAAAATAACCTTCTTTGCCATGGATCATTATGAAAAAGGCTTTGACTCTTTTGCATTAGCATTAGACCAAGCATATTCCTTCTCTGCCTCTCTCTTGCTGGGCTAAAAAATCCAAATTTTTTTTACTATTCTTTTAATATGACTTGTCTTTTCCTTAATCAGCTTAGTATCCTTTTTGGTATCTCTTTCATCTAAATTTATATATCCAAGCAAACATCACTGTAAATTGATAATGGCAATAATTTGAAAATAAATTAGTTTTATTTTGAACATTGATTTAAATATTGAAACTGGTCTAGGAGAAGAATAATAAAATTTAATATAGCTCTATCCTTTATGTTTGATCAAAGTCCCTTTGTTGAGTCTACCAAATCTATAATAAGGCTCTAATGAATTTGGTAGACCTAGAAGAACTTACGTAGTCAGATGAAGGAAAAAATTAATTTCTGTTGAGCAGAAGCACAAAAAGACAGAGGCTTATTCTGTGACAGATCATGTTACTACACTAGGTACAAGTTGGCCTCACTTGATATCAATGGTAACATTCCTACTTCTATTAAGATTTTATTAGTCTCATGCAATGAAGTTTAAGACACCTGAGACTGGTAACAGTGCAATGGAATACTGGGTTTAGATCTTGCTATTAAAATGATATAATTTGTAATTAATGCAGCCAGAAATAAATTGGTACTTGGATCTAATGAAAATAAATCAATTTGATCAATGTTCAAAAAGTGTCATTTTTCAGAAACCTGAAATTTAATGAAAAGGAAGAACATGCTCTGACACTTTAGCTTGTCTGATCTCTGTTCTCTTCACACTATGTGTAAGTTGTTTAAAGCATGAGAATAATTTTAATTACCTCTACCAATTTAACATTCTAGCCTTAAACCCAAAATTATATGTGAGGCATTAAAAGGAAAAAAAATCAAAGCTTCAGCCTTCCCCAGAAAGCAACTAACTGAGCAAAGACAGTCATGGAACCCTGATCTGTATGTCCAATATTGTTGTTGTTGCAATGACATTTGCATCTAAGGTCAAGAATGCAACAAAGCACCCCAGCTGCAGACTATCAAAAGGTTCAGGAACCATTCTCTCCATACAATCAGTGTATGACTAGGTGACATCTTTTACATCAAGCTCAAATGTTGGAATTTAACTCATGCTACTTCTTCTGCCCAGCAGTAAGGCATCCCTGTAACCATCCAACCTTTCCTCAGTGATAACAGTGAGAATAACCACTGGTGCTCTTCAGAACCTTCCCCACAACCAGCACTTCCAGGAGGAGATTTAGCCACCCATACTCTCTCCCTACACACATGGGGAGTGAATGTGTAACTGTTATATGGTGAAGCCAAGTGAAATGAATTCCAAAACAAATGGTAGATGGTTGAAAATTCCCTGAAGTTAGTACCTACCAAATCTGACCTTGAGTGATGTATTACTGTGGATCCTACTTGTATTTAGCAGAAATATTCTTATTCTTAATGTATTTTCACAGAGTTCAAATCCCTTCAAAACTTATTAGTCATGTTTTTCACATTTCATAGAATCATAGAATCATAGAATAGTTTGGGTTGGAAGGGACCTTAAAGATCATAGAGTTCCAACCCCCCTGCCATAGGCAGGGACACCTCCCACTAGACCAGGCTGACCAGTGCCTTGTCCAGCCTAGTCTTGAACCCCTCCAGAGAGGGGGCATCCACAACCTCTCTGGGCAACCTGTTCCAGTATTTCACCACCCTCACTGTAAAGAATTTCTTTCTTATGTCTAGTCTAAATCTATCCCATTCCAATTTATATCCATTGTTTCTAGTAAAAATATTATATCACTTTTGCTTCCAATAGAATAAAAAGGAAGAAATGGAATGGTCTTTTCTCCAAATTGATTTCAACCTGAAATTATAAATTTCTCTGGTATCCATAAAACACCTCATTGTCTGGCTGCATCAAGAGTAGTGTGGCCAGCAGGTCGAGGGAGGTGATTTTGCCCCTCTGCTCGGCTCTGGTGAGACCCCACCCAGAGTACTGTGTTCAGTTCTGGAGCCCTCAACATAAGAAAGACATTGAGCTGTTGGAGTGGGTTCAGAGGAGGGCCATGAAGATGATCAGATGGCTGGAGCACCTTCCTTATGAGGACAGGGTGAAGGAGGTGGGGTTCTTCAACCTGGAGTAGAGTAGGCTCAGGAGGGACCTCATAGTGGCTACTCAATACCTGAAGGGGGCTCCAGAAAGGCTGGAAGGAATTTTTTATAAGGTCCAGGACTAGGAATAATGGATGCAAATTGGAAGAGGGTGGATTTAGGCTGGATATAAGAAAGAAGTTCTTTACTATGAGAGTGGTGAGACACTGGAACAGGCTGCCCAGAGAGGTTGTGAATGCTCCCTCCCTGGAAGTGTTTAAGGCCAGGCTGGGTGAGGCACTGAGCAGCCTGGTCCAGTGAGAGGTGTCCCCTGCCCATGACAGTGGGGTTGGAACTAGATGATCTTTAGGATCCCTTCCAACCCAAACCATTTATGATTCTAAGATTCTATGAACCTAAGGCCAAGCAAGCAGAAGCAGGTTATTCTTTGAAAGGCTCATTCTTTCAGTAAGAAGAGGCAGCTTCACAGCTGCCTGCAGAGCATTCCCAGTTGCAGGTTGTTTCACCCCTCTGATGCAGCTTAGTGCACATGTGATTCTTTTCTATCTTCCTCACCCTCAGAATGATTTCATGAGTAGGGCTTGCTCTGCAATTGCAAGATTAATCTATGTTAGCTCAATAAGTACTTACTCCTAGCTTTTGGTTTGGTTTTTGCTTTTGTGCGTTTGGTGGAGGGTTTTGTCCTTGCGTATTTTGCAGCCAGCATCTTCAAAAAGGGATTAGTCTACTCACAGCCAAATGGCTTTGTTTGTTCTTAATGCTTCCATAATTGAAATAGTTGTTCAAATTCCTCATCAGCTGAGCACAAAACCTCCAAGAGATATAAGTAATTGCTCAGATTGAGAAAGAAAACTGAAAGAAAGAAAATTTAGTATCTTTCATCTTTTTTTGTTAATTAATTCTATCATTCCTGAAACACTCAATAAGAGTGCTTTGAGAAAAGTATTGTCATTCTTGTTCTGCAGAGGCTATCTGAGATCATCAGGTCCAGATGGCCCTTTCAAAGTGCCTGTTTCTCTAAGGACAATGAAATACTCTTGTAGCAGACTCCTGGGGAAACATCTTGGGTAAGCATGAATTGCTCATGAGCTTTTGCCTTGCATTTCTCTTCTGACACAGGATGAAGATACTACTTTATCACTAACATTCATTAAGAAATGTATGAGGTTCTAACAGGTAGGACTTCATTGTTAAGTTGTGTGGAACTATACACTCTTTGTTTAATTGTCAATATGAAAACAGGCACAGTTTTTGTCACATGCTCCCCAAAGACCTAATGTCTTACCTAAACCTACCCTGCTCTAGTTTAAAACATTACCCCTCATCCTATTGCCACATGCCCTGGCAAATAATCCTTTGCCAGCTTTCCTGTAGGCCCCCTTCAGGGAATTGTAGGCTGCTATGTGGTCTCTCTGAAGCTTTCTCTTCTCCAGGATGAACAGCCCCAGCTCTTTCAGCTTATCCTTGCATCATCCTCTTGGTCTTCCTCTGGACCCTCTCCAATAGTTATAACTTTATAACTAATATAACTTTATAACTCTCTCCAAATCATAAATTTATACATACAAATAAGCGAAGGATGTTTCTTAAGATACAGAATGGAAAGAGAGATTAAGATTTTTTTCCACAGAAAATATTTTTCCACATCAATAAATACTGAGGAAATTGTTGGTCTTTTGAAATAGATGCAGATGAAAATAAAGGTAATTTACTTTCTTTGCTTTTTTCTTAAGTATGTGTCTTCAATTTTAGTTTCCCTTTGTGAAATTTTAAGGTGCTTCCTAACCGTACATTTCAATTTTTCAGAAAAATTCAGGCATCATTATTAATTTGTCTGATGGACTAGAAATCTCTGGTGCTCTGATACTTCAAAAGCCACCTACATATATGAGAAACATTCACTCACAGCATCATTAAACTTAAAAAAAATAAAATTTCCAGGTTGGAACCCTACAGAGATATGTCTTGATCTCTTTATTGTTAACCTCTTGGCTTCTGTCTTGATCTCTTTATTGCAGTGAAACAACCAGTTCCTTCTGGGATAAAACTCAGATGTGTTTCTGGGGATGATTTTTGTTTGGGGTTGTTCCCAGTGGTCAGCTGGGGAAAGAGCAAGGCCACTGTTCTTCCCTGTAGAGCCTTCACACTTGGGTTCAAGTCCAGTGCTTGCAACATGCACCCTTGATGTCATCACATACAACCATTGGCTTGATAGACTGCAATACACTTCTAACACCATTTCAGGACATTTTATCTGGGAAAAGAAAGAACAGAGGTTATGGTGCAGAAAGAAATTTTAAAAATTCACCGAGTAATGAGCCTTAATTCACAGAGGTGGCAAATGGAGGTGCTTACAGAATTTCCATAGGGCTGCTTCCAGGGGTTTGTAGCAGAGCTTGTCCTGAGCAGCGTGCACACAAGCCATCCTGTGTCACCTGATCAGGAGCCAAGGCATTGGTCCCTAGGATAGATGGCTCTGTGTAGTGAAACGAGTACCGGCATTTCACAAGCGCAATTTATTTCTTTGACTGGATGAATTCACAGCCTGATTCATATTAAAAGCCATAATAATTGTCAGTGTGCAGGGGAGAAGCAGGAATAGGTCAGGACATTTATCAGTTTGGGATTATGTGCAGTGTGTTTGCATCTGTTTATTTTCACTTATTCAACAAGCCTCTGGGGAAACTACATGATTACACTTTATTTTTAATAAAGCTGTGGCAGTGAAAGTAGTAACAAAGATTTCTATTCTCGTGTGAAATGAGAAAAGGAAGAGAAAGGGATGCAAAAAATCTCTTGGGGAAAAAATAGGGAAGAAAATACATCTACAGGGCTCAACATGTCAGCAAAGACAAAGGGAGGTTTGTTTTGGTGTTTTAGGTTTTGTTTTTTCTAATTAGGAGCTTTGCTAAGTCTGGATAAGAATGCAGTGGAATTAGTCTGAACTGGCTTGAGCTGGAATCAGAGGAGTTAATATCCAAAGCAAGGGATGGAATTTTTCCACTTGGGGTGCTGTTGTATCCTGTGCAGTATTTCTGCAGCACGCCAGTACAGCACATAGGATGCTATATGGAATGTTTTTTCATTCAGTTCCATCAACACTGAATATCTTCTCATACTTTGCTTTGACTGTTTGCCAAATATGGCAGAAGCTTTAATTCTTCCTATTTCAGGAGATGTGTTGTGGTTCAAGTCCAGCAGGCTGCTAAATACCATTCAGTCACTCACTCACTGCCCTCAGTGGGATGGGAAGAGAATCCGAAATGTAAAAGAGAGAAAACCCATGGGTGGAGATTAAAACAGTTTAACAAGTAAAGCAGGAGCTGATTGCACAAGCAAATCAAAACAATTCATCGCTTCCCATCAGCAGGCAGGTGTCCAGCCATCTCCAGGGCTCTGTGATGCCTAACAGTCACTTGAGAAGACAAATTCCGGAACTCCAAACATGCCCCTTCCATTGTTCCCTTGGCTTTATTTCTGAGCATGACATCATGATGTATGGTTGGTTAGTTGGGGTCAGCTGCCTTGGCTGAGCCCCCTTCCACTTTCTTGTACCCACCCCAGCCTGCTCAATGTGTGTAGTGTGAGAAGCCCAAAAGCCATGACATTGTGCAAGCATCCCTGTGTTACCAACACTGTTTTCATCATGGATCCAAAACTTAACTCTATCCAATGTCAAAACCACTATGGGGGAAAAGGCAGCATGAGGCCATAATTGGGAAATATTGTTAAATTCATCTGACAACATTCTTTATCGGTTATTTTCTAAGTGCTCTTCCTATTCTTTCCCATTGCCTTCCTGAATTGTTTACAAGATATGCAATAGGATATCTTGCCCTTGCTGAAATCAGCTAGCATTATATAGGTCAGGACTTAACCCAAAAAAAAATTAACATATAGAAAAGATTTTCGTAGGTAAGCCTGTAAACCTTTTACTATAGTCAATGACTTTACATAACCAGTATCATATGATTTGGGTAAACAAATATGAATTCTGAATTCCAAACCTTTTAAAAGCTGACAAAAACTCTTTTAGAATAAAAACGTTGCAGAAAATAAAAGTTGTGGTCTCAAAATCTGGAAATCAGTCATAAAATCTATACAGAGATCTTCTGAGAGACATTAATTCAAAAGAAAAATAAATTAGATTCACGGATATAATTGCCTTCAGGATACAATTTGATGAGTTTTCTAGTTAGCTGGAATTAATTTGACAAAAAAAGAGCAAAACCAAATCATGTGAATGGTATAATATTTTATTTACTTTTCCTTCTTAGTTAAAATGTTCACATATAATTTTTATTGGTAGTAATTTGGTGTTAGCAGATAACCAAAAATTTATTCCAAAGTTCTTACCATATTGCTTCTCTAACATGCAGAAAGCTATTTCTTTCTTTTTATTTTGTTAAATGCATATCCAAAGCAGTGTATGTTTTGAATGTACATATACTTTTAAATCTGCCAGTGCTAACCACCACCCCTCACATGCATTTAATATTGAATGATGGGAGCTGGGAGTT
>VZTY01014340.1:174962-186958 GCA_013400935.1 Turnix velox | reverse complement strand
CTAGTCCTGCCATCTTGTACCCTCCTATGATTATCAGGACCCAACTGTAGATCCTGCAGTGTATGGATGCAGCTTTTGAGCTTCAGGGTAGATTCCTGCAGTCCTAAGATTAGGTAGTCTAAATTGCTGAACAGTTCTTTGAACTTAATTGCTCAGAAGCAAGTGAAAAATGTTATGGAGAGATTCTGAATATTGTGCCTATTTTTCCTTCTTACGTGTTCTCTGTCAGTCAGTTGGAGTCAAGATTTCTTGTGTCTCACTGCTGCAGTGTAAACACTGGTTAAGTGAAGAGATGGAAGTATTTAATTGTGATAATACGAGGCCATTATATCCCATTGATTGTAGGTAGTGGCTCTAGGGAATGCACTGTATATGCATCTGAAGTGCTTTCCAGATACTAATTATTATTACAAGGCTATCACTCCCATTTGAAAGTAGGGAAATTAAGGAACGAATCAGTAATCATTTGGGCTTTCAAACATGACAAATCCTGGTCTAGTCACTGAAATCCATACTGAAAATTTCCAACTATTTCAGCATTTTCCTCTTTCCAAGGCTGATGGAAACCTGACAGGATTTACAGAGATATTCGACAGATCTGAATGAAGCCTCTTGATTGGGCTAAGTCATCCTTTCCCTTAGCTTTTGATTGATTCTCTTAATGCAGACCTCACGGTAGTTAATACAGCTTGTGTGATTTAAGGGCAAATCTTGGAAACTGCTGGGGTGAGAACTGGGAAGTCCAGATTCAGCCTCCCTGACCTCCTTCCTTTCCAGCTTTCCATCCCCAGTAGAAGGAAGCCACACTTCTGGTCCAGCACAGTTCTGCTGCAAGGCCAAAAGGCAGCTGAGGTAGTGAGGAGGAACATGGGCTCCTCTCCAGCATGTGCAGAGATGTGTAACATCTTGCTAATGCATTTAAATTAATGCACTTGTAGTTTCCTAGTAAGAACAAAAATGTCTTGTGGTGCAGACACTTTCCCTTTTAGTGAACAGTGATGCCTCCAAAGAATGAAGTCTTGAGAGTCTGAAAGAATTAAGTCTCTTTTCAAGCAGAAAGGTCAGCTACAGGCAAAGGAGCTGCGATGAGAATACCTTCAAGCTGCTCTGTCACTTACTCCACAATGAATTGCTGGGGGCCCTTTCTCCAAGGTTAAATATATTTAGATTTACGTTGATAGATCATTCTTTTAAGTGCAGATTGATTGGGCCAAGGTATGAGCAGACCAGCTGGAATTTAGCCTAAATGTCAGCAGTGACCTGGCAAAATGGATCCTCATCTGCAGCTCTTCTCCTTAGATCATTTTCCTGTAGTAAATCAGCCTTTGTCCACTGACTGCTCTCTCTGCCAGCCACAAGGAACAAGAAAATGCCAAGAAAGACATTGAAATACATATAAATCTCTTAATTCTCTCTAATTAATGCCTCATGGCATTCCTCTGCTATGAGGACAGACTGAGAGAGTTGGGACTGTTCAGCCTGGAGAAGAGAAGGCTCTTGGGAAAACTCATAGTGGCTCAGCAGTACCTGAAGAGGCCTGTAGGAAAGATGGGGAGGGACTGTCTGTAAGACCACAAAGGCAAGAGGCAATGGTTTTCAACTAGAGAAGAGCAGGTTTAGATTAGATATTTGGAAGAAATTCTTCCCCATGAGGATGGTGAGGCATAGAAACAGTTTTCCCAGATAGATGGTGGAGGTCCCATCCCTGAGACATTCAAGTCCACGCTTGATGAGACTCTGAGAAACCTGATCTAGTGCAAGATGTCCCTGCTCACTGCAGGGGGGTTGGACTAGATGACCTTTGAAGGTCTGACTAGGTCACCAGCACTTTCTGTAATTCTAACAGGGGCTGCAAGCTTCTGCTGAAGTGGAGGGTGCAGCACGCTCCTCTGCAGACAATAGCAAAGCCTGGGGGTGGATTCTGCTCCTTGCATTGTCCGAAGTCTCTGCCCTGCAAAGCACAGTGATTTCCAAGACCTCACTTTGCAGCACTAAGAGAAAGTGGTCTTTTCCAAAGCAACCAAAAGGTAAATGCAAAATGCATAAAACTTTGTAACTTTTTAAACATGATTTATTTTATTTTTTAATAAAACCATATTATTTGGTTTGAAGATCTTTTCTGAGGCTGCAGATGGGTGCCTGGTTCCTGCTCTGGGAAAATGCATTCTCTATGATCACACATCTGGAGTGGTAAATCCCCACTGTAGAGAAGTGAGGCCAACAGATCCTCCAGGCTGTGAAGTTGTCTGGTTTCAAACCAAAAAAATTGCATCTTTTTGCCTTGGTAAAGCAATGATCAGCTTAGGTAGCCAAAAACTATGGCTACAGCAAAGTCAGAAGTAATTTCCTTGCAGAATTGAGCTCATTTGTGTGCTAAGGAGGAAACCACATCCCTCTGAACTCCAGTTGCTTGAGCAATGCCCCTCAGCAGCCATGGTGGGTTGGTGGCATTTTGGGTACCTGGGTCCATTAGGATTGTACAAGTACACCGGTGGACTGATTACACAGGGAGAAAGAGATGCCACTTGGGCAAACTGGTTGCTGAATGCAGACCAATGCTGTGAAAAAACCTAATGCAAATCCAACTCCATTTAAAAACCTCAGGCAGCTTCAGCGGTACTTCAAGTGATCCCAGGAAAACCTAGGAAGTGTTTAAGTCCAGGCTGGATAAGCCACTGAGCAACCTGGTTTAATGGGAGGTGTCCCTGCCCATGGCAAGGGGTTTGGAACTAGATAATCTGTAAGTTCTTCCAACCCAAGCCATTCTATGATTCTATGAAGGACAGTGAGAGCAATTTGTTTCTGTCTACTAAAAAATGCCAAAATTCTTATTTTATTACTACTGGTTTGAAGCTCTCTGAGTGAACTGTGAAATGGTAAAATAAATACTTTAAGCAAACCTTAAAATTAGAAGTTTTGGCACTGTCTAAACTGCTGTGAAATATATAAAACACTACGTCACACCAGCTCATCCATATAACATGTTTTGAGTTTAATACAAAAAAATAAGTTTCCTCTCAGCTCAGCTTGAAACCTCATCATGATCACAAGAGGCAGAATCAAGAGTTGGAAAGTTTTGTTCTTTCAGCTTTCTAGAAACATGTATCAAAAACTTCAGTGTGAGTGTTCATAATGAATCTGGGTATCACAAATGATCTGCCTGAAAGAGAAGATCAAGAGTGGTCTTCAGTTTTGCCTTTTACAAACCAATCTCCAGCTACACTCAAAGACGAGGCACCTCCTCTGTGAAAATGAGCTGGGACAACAGAATGAACAGATGCCCATGCAAAGGAAAAAGATTTTGTTTTACATTGAAAAGTCAGAGAATAAAACTGATGCTTTGGTTGGGAGCTCAGGAGGTTATGACAACCTCTGTAAAGGTGAAACTTAGCAACAGTTTGAGGCTGTCTGAAGATTCAGACAGACATGGAGATATGTGGCCTTATGACTGAACCTTGGTTAGAAATGCATCAAATTTTGCCAGTTATCAGCATCCACAAATCAGCAAAAAGACATTTAACTGGCTGGGAACAGCCTGTTTGATGCATGTTCCTCACTGATGCTGCCCTGGCCAGCCAGGCATGTCCTGATGTCCACCCCAAGGAGAAAGCAGTGCCTTGGTGTCAACCTGCCTGAAGCTCTATGCATGAGGAGCTGCTCAGATATTGAAACTTTGAATTATTGAAACTTTGTTCAGCCTGTAACAAACTTCTTGCCAAACTTAGCCACCTTGTTGGTTTTATTTTTTTAATGGAGAAGGAATAATCTTTCAATCTATTTTTAGAAATTACTTTATTACAGAAAGTAATTTCCTTTCTTCTCCTAAAACTTGTTTACAAAAAAGCATAATAATGATAAAACTAATTTATTAACTGTTGGTTAAAAACAAATTTCCTTTTTAATCAGTTCATACTATTAAAAACCCCAAAACTCAGTGATAATCTCTAACTTACTGCTGAAAGATTTCCATGGATTTTTGTTGCTAAGCAAAGTTTTCAGGTGTCAAACCACTGTTCCCATGCCTGAGATGTGTCCACTCCTCAGCAAGCCTTGAACTAAATTACTGATGAAATAAATGACAGTAACTTCAGGCACTGAAAGAAACCATCTGGTGGAGATGAGGCTAACAGATGTGCTTTCACTGTTGGTACCTCAGTCCACATTCTTAAGAACATCACTGCTATATCCCTCCTCCCTCACCTGCATATTCATAAGGCAGCATTTCTGTTCATACAGCACTGAAGGAACCCATACATCATGTCAGACCTTCAAGTCCCAAAACACTAAAGCCCAAATGCTCCAGTGAGCTTGGTGCACTTGTCTTGAAAGAAAATGAAGCACAGGACCAAATCTTAAGGAATCACGACAAACAGCTTCTACCTGAATGGGAGATGGAGTAACACTGATCACAGACCCACAGGGAATAAGCAATAGCACGAGGAGAAAGCAAGGTCTTCTCAGTACTTCCCCTACATATTAATGGGCAAGTCAACTCTCCTCCTGAACAGAAAACAGCAAATCTTATTCTTTCTTGCTGTGTCTTCTAGATATATAGTCTCAGATCATGCTTTTTTTCAATAATCCATTCTGAATTCAAACTAAGCAGTAATGGGATTTTAGAAACACATCCATCTCATTGCTGGATCCACCCAGACCCATGTTAGCAATGCTCCAGCCAATAAGAGTTGCTGGGCCAGGCAGACCATTGCTCCAAGACAGCCTTGTGACCTTTTTCCTATAGCCACATGCTAATAATTTTTTTTTCTTTTTAACAACAGTGAAGATATCATTAGTAGAAACAAGGTGCTCTGACAGGGCATCACTAAAGGTGGGATGTGTGAGCATTTGCTGTCCAAAAAGTGGAATAAATATTTCTTTTAGCAGGTCCCTGGTGCATTCCTTGCTCTCTAAGCTAGAAGAAGCCTTGTGCTAGAACTGTGAGCTGCACCCGAGTAGAGCCACACCACCAGGATTCTTGCCTGAAGTTGACCTTGATACTGCGCAGAACAATCAATATTTATGTCTGTGCAATAATTCTACAATCAATGATAATCCATTTATCCTACTGAAAACTAGGTGCAGATTATGAATCAGAAAGGTGACATTTAAGAACAGCAGAAAACCAAAGATTAGGGAGCATCATTCAAAGGTATGGGTCTGTTCAGCTGAAAATCAGGTAGAAAAAATTTGCCACCTCCTGGGCAAGAGAGCTGTGTCTTCTTGTGTGAAACACCATTTGCACTGAGAGAAGCCCCCCAAGAACAGAAGTGGTGTTGACTTTAAGGATTTTCCTGGTCTTCTAGAGCTGTAGAATTCAGGAAGTCTGTAAGGAGCTGCTTATCAGAGATTGCTTCTGATGTGAAGGAAAAATTGCCAGTGGTTTTTATGTCATCTCAGAGACAACTGGGCAAGGAAAGAGAGGCTGGAAATAGATTTTTACTTCTAAATCTGCAAAGATGGAAGCTATCCTAAAACAGGACAGCTATACTTGAGGAAAGTGATAACTGGCATCCTTGAAAGACTGGATTGAAATCCTGCTGCTACAAAGACAATAGGCAGGAACAATTGACAGCCCTCAGGCTCTTTCAAAGGATGTTCTCAAGGACTGAATGTGAAATAGGGATAGCTTTGAAAACTAGAGTTCATATGTAAAGGGCTGATAGTGAAGGGCTGTGAATCATAGTGCGGTTCTGGATTAAATTCCTTGAAATTAAAACATACGTCAGATACTTCAATCAATCTTTCTGTAGCTAAGTGTTCAAAAGTCAGAAATAAGGTAATAATTGTAAAGTTTCCAGCTTTGGATATATTCAAAAGGGTCTTGGGCAACCAGCTCTAGATGGACCTGCTAGAGCAGGGAGTTGTATCAAATGTCCTCCAGAGGTCTTTTCCAGTCTTAAATCATTGTGAATATCTGAAGACTGTTTCCTACCCATCAGGGTGAGCTTCAGCTGAAGTTATGAGGACTGCAGTGGAATATAATCATAGAACCATGGAACATGTTGAGTTGGAAGGGAGCATCTTGCAGTTAATCAGGTTGCTCAGAGCCTCTCTGAGCCTGGTCTTGAATGTCTCCAGGGATGAGGCCTCCATCACCTCTCTGGCCAACCTGTTCCAGAGTGCTGCTGAAGGAAACAAAAGTAATCTTAGGAATCAACATTATGTAGATTTGGTGAACTTATGTTTCTTTCTGTTAGTAACAGACTTTTGATGCCTCCTTGATTTCATGTCAGCATTTCTCTGTTTACCAGCTCCTAAATGACCTGCAGCAGCAAAGAACAGAGGAAGCTACATTTATGTGCCTGCTGCTCTTCCCATTTGCTCTGCAAGAACCTGAATGACTTAGTTACCTTAAAAGAAATGTAAACATCATTCCAGTCAGTAATGATTCCACTACATATTCTTGAGAGTTGCTGTCTGTAGTGACGGCAGTTCAAAGGTCAGGATTTCGAGCTGATCCTGTGGTGTCCCCACACCTGTATGTGTGACTCTCACTTCCATTCACTTACAGTCATGAGAGGAAGTGAGAAATTTCAAACAGCTCAGAAAGAGTTGATAAAACATGAGATTAGATGAGGGAAAGTGAAAGACCTGGGAAGACTCGTTTTTATGTTCTCATTTTCCTTCCCTGAAGAACCACACTATTTTTTCAGGTGGACCTTTGATATTTAATGTTTTGCTTCAATCAGGACAATGTCACAGTGCTGTTGTGCCTCATGTGCTGAAGGGACATGCCTGGAAATTACCCAAAGTAAGGTAAATCAAAAAACCTGAAAAGGTTAAGCATACAGTTCTCAGAAGATTGAGAATAAAAAAGTTTAGTACAACTATTTTTTCAGGAAATTTAAAGATTAGGACTGTCAGGGCTTGGTACAGAAAATAAGAATACATGAGTTCATTGTTTGGAGCTCTAGACAAGTCCCATACAATCCATTTATTCATAAATGAATAAAATCCCTCCTCCTGTCTCAAAGACAAGGATTGTACAATATGATGGGACAAGATCAGGGATACACACATGCTTTCTGTGCTAGTGCCATGGATTCAGTAAGGAGAGTGAATGATGAATGCTCTTTTGATAGGTTTGAAATGATCATTTAATGACATTGAGGTGGCGTGAAGTTACAGCATATTGATTTTCTTTTGTCCGTGAAATAATTTGTAGTGGTGGAGATTTATTTTCCTTTTTATGTTTTCCATGAAGGTAGCAGGCAGCAAGGCCAATGACAGCTGGCATTTGGTCTCCCACTTCTGTGGATGGCACAGGCAGCCACTTCTTGTGCTCAGAGCATCATTGAGTGCCAGGGGACCAGCTCAGGGAGAGCAGAACTGGCACAGGTGACTCCTCTGGACTCATTTCCATTGCTGACAGGCAGTGATATGTCTACTGGGTCAAAGCTGCTGCAGTAGCAACCCAGGGAACGTTTCACCTGACAGCTCACAGACCAGAGGACTTGTCCTGCTCAGTCTTTCCCTCAAGTAAGGACTGTTTCTATGAAGGTATTTTATAACTAGTGCTCTACTTTGGTGCTTTCTGTGTTGTGCCTTTTTTTTTTTCTTATCCTAATGAGTTTTGTGCAGTTTGGGATCAGCAGCACCAGTTCCAATTATCCCAACTTTGAAAGGGAGTTGATGTAGGCTCTGGTCTCCAGCTGCACCTTGTTGCAGCAGAGAAAGAAAAAAACAGCTTGAGGCAGCAGTTACTTTACATCAGCTTCATCTGCTGTCTGGGGAAGGAAGAGTGAATGGGAATGATGATCTTTTATACTTCTGCACAGCTTTGAGATTTCATGTCCATCTTCACCCCTCTTCAATCAGCAGTTTCAAGGAGCAGACCCTGATTTCAGACGCAGCAATAAGACTATTGTGTGCCTTTCTGCCTGGCCTGGTTTTGTGGAGTTCATGAAAAGATCTGGAAGGCAGAAAATGACATTTTGATCACTTTGACCATCTGCAGACCACAGACTGCAACTCCAAGATAAACTAGGACATGACTTTTAGAAATAAAAGATCAAATCTCCCACTCTGACTTAAGAACAAGTTTGGGAGTGCTTTGTGCTTGACCAGGCTGTTCAGTTGCTCAGCTCTTAGGCTTCATTTCTTGTTGCTTTTGAAGGCATGAGCAATAGTCACATCTTAAGACTCCCTCAGTGCCAAGTCCTAAGAACCAGCCCCTGAAAAAAGGCAGCATGAGGAAGATGAGCTGTAAAGTAGGAGGACATGGATGCAGAAAGACTAGCTAAAAATTAGTTTTGATCTTTTCACCCATTTTGATTGATAAGATAGAGGAGACTGTGGATGGATGGAAAGAGAGACAGTAAAATTCAACACCATTGGTGGGCTCATAGTGATACTGAGATCCCACCTGCTCCCCTGGTCATACAGAATCACCCTCCATGTGCTGGGTCTTGCTGCAGACTCCTAAGACTGCACAGTCATGAAGTCTTCAAGCTTCCAATCTTTCAATTCAGAAAGAGATCCTTGGGATCTGTTCTTCAGCACATTTCTCAAAGTGTGTCATATTAAAAGAGGACAATATGTTTCAATGGCAGCTTTACCCTCATTATGGGCTGTGCTCCTTTCTGCTCACATATCCTAAATATCCTCCTCCCCATTTTTTCAAGTGCCAGGTCTCTATTCCTCTGTCACTGAAACTCAAGAGCAGCTGATGCTTATTTTGTCCAGGAGCTCTTGCAGTTTTGTTTTTTCTGTTTTCACCTTTCCTTCTTGTAAACATGATCCAGATGTTCCAGCTGAATCATAGAATCATAGAACTCATTGGATTAAAAGGAACTTTCGAAGGTCACCCAGTCCAGCCCCTCTGCAGTGAGTAGGGACATCCTGCACTAGATCAGGCTGCTCAGAGCCTCATCAAGCCTGGACTTGAAAGTCTCTAGGGATGGGGCCTCCACCACCTCTCTGGACAATCTGTTCCAGTGTCTCGCCACTCTTGTGATGAAGAGATTCTCTCTAATGTCTAATCTAAACCTACCCTGCTGTAGTTCAAAACCATTGCCCCCTGTCCTATCACTGGATGCCCTGGCAAACAGTCCCTCAAATGTATGAGTGGCTCCACTAAAACATACTTTGTGTGTGGGAGTGTGGTTTATCGAGCAATCCTGTACTTGATCAATCATAACAATCTATCTTATCTTGGCCAACAGATATAATCACTCCCTGTTTTCCTCTGATTTTAGGCTATATCCTCTTTGATGGACCAGTTTCCTGATTGACAAGGGCCAGCACAACCCACTGGGAGATGCTTATCACAGTTCCCTCTGCAAACTCGAACAGCCTCCTGGCTGCAAACTCCTGCTCAGCAGAAGCACTTACTTTTCATTATTACACTCATCTCTAGTGTCAGCCAAGGAGGTGGATATCAAACTTGTGCACATTGGGTGCTGCCAGCAACACATCATAAATAATAGTAATAGAGCATAATTACTCATCAAGCCAAATCATAGCCTGGAGTGCTCCATCTGGCCAAACTCCCTTTGACGTCAGTGGGAGCTCTGCCAGCAGGTGTGTGATAGGAGTGAGGTCCCAAGCAGTGGTTCCAACAACAAAGTCTTGCAGCATCAGTGCTAGGGTTTGATACAGATCTTTTTGATGGTGCTGTCTTGATGCTGATTTAGAAGGCTTTAGCTAACTCTTGTCGTGTTACACCACTTCCCAGCCAGTACGACTACATCTGCTCAATAGTTATCCCAGATGGAGCACGGAGGAGGAGAATTCCCGACACTGAGAGATGTGATTTTAAATTTGGAAAGGAGATGGAAACTCTTTCCTGTTAGGTCTTAAAATGTGGTTTTCCCGGGGGTGATTTGAGACTTGAAAATGTCTGAGTGCCTGTCTTTTGGAAGATGCAACTGAAAAACCCCAATATGTAGCTAATGCTGAGAAGTGTTGTGTCCCTGAGGTAGGTGCTATAAAAGCCACACACACTGATGTGCCTGCCCATCATCCTCCTATTGCTGTGTGACACCAGTACAGTCCTCTGCAAGTGAAAATAATTTACTGCCCCTCCGCCTCCCCCCTGTGGAAGTTATTTACCATCCCCATTTTGGTTCCAACATTTACAGTTGCGGTTCAAAGCCGTGATGAATCGGTTAGCTGTAAATTTTCTTCCCTTCCCCCTTCTCCTCCCACCTCTTCCCATGCGGTGCTGGGATGAAGGCTGAGGCACAGGGTGTTATCGGAAGTAAGTGCTCTCTTCTCAGTGCCCCATATATCCCCACTGATGCTTATGGCTCCCCTGGGGCACTGGGAAGCATCACCGCTATTGTGCTGAGGTGGAAGAGAAGCAGGAGAGAGATAAATGGCCTAGTTATCAAAACTTCCTAGCCTCCCACAGCCCTCCTTGGGAATACAGCTATAAATGACATTCAAATGATGCTGATGGATGTTAGCTAAACAAGGAGGAGAACGCGTGCCCTCACGGGGCTACACTCGGGACAGGCACTTCTTGCTGATAGTGTCATGGAGGTCTCAGGGAAGCTGATACTGGCTGCTGATGTGGTGGCCGTGAGGGTGCAACACTGTGCTGTCTGCTGGCATCTGCTTGAGGCATGCTAATGCTGGAGCTCGCAGAGCAGAAGGCAGATGTGTGAGCCACGAGCCAGGAGGGGAACAGTAGCAGGGCGAGCTCCAGTCTAAGAGCACCATTTTTTCTTCTTTGGCACAGAATCTGCTCGGCTTGGATCCCTGAAGGATCTAAATATGAGGGAGGAAACAGCCCATTTTCCACCCAGCAATGTGATGGTAGAAGTGTCATTTTTTGTGTGACCTGGGACAACTGCAGTAGTGGTCTATAGTCTGATCCAAGGTAGTATAGGTCCAGCAGCCCTGTGGTAGGTCCAAACATCACTTCCAGGACCTCCTTTACTATACCAGTTCTTCCTGGTGAGTGAAACAGAAGGAATGCTCAGCTCGCAAATCCCTTGTGGGAACAGAGCAGGAGCAGTGAGAGTAGGTGGCAAATCTGCTTCTCTTTAGAGTCTGGGAAGGTTCTTGGGTGTCTTGGCATCTCCTCCGGAGATACCAGGAGAACTCCCCCCCCATCTGGAGGAGGAGGATCTCTCACAAAAACAGCCAAGGCTTTGTCTTTTTTTAAAAATTATTTTTTATTATTATTCTTATCTGATGAGAAAGAAAGGCTGGATTAGACCCTTTGTGTCTTCCCAAGGTGTACCTGCGTGAACACTCAGCCCTGCAGGCAGGTTTTCATTCCAGAGCAGTTCTTTCGGGAGAGGGTTATGGTGTTTCTGGTGCTTTGTGGTAGAAAGCCCAGGGCACCAAAGGTGTAGGGCACACAAAAGCTGCCTCTTCCAGACATCCCTACAGCCAAATCACTGGACCTTCAAGTCTGAGGCAGGATCGAGCGCAGGGATGGGAGGCTGCCGTTAGGTCTATTGGTCAGGGCAGAAACCCCCCACCCCGGGGCTGCAGCAGGGCTTAGCCCCCCACGCTGCTCCTTCGGGGAGACCCCGAGGCTGGTAACCGCAGGCGGGGATGGGGCAGAAGCAGCATTTCCCGCAAGATGCTGCAAAAAAGCAGCTCCCCGATGGGGCTGGGGCTGCCCGACCTTGCTGTGTGTGTCCCCCTTTTCCCCCCACAACCCGCGTTCCGCGAGCGGCGGCTCTATCTCGGCTCGGAAGGAGCCGCATCGTCAGGCAGCGCCTCCAGCCGCCCACCCGCCGCCTCTCCCGGCATCCTTCATCCCCATCCTCCATCCCCATCCTCCGTTCCTTCCTGCTCCGCTGCGGGAAGCAACCCCCCGCCGGGGGGCCGGGGAATGCCCTCCCCCTCCCTTCCCTCCCCTCTCCTCCCCTCCAGCCGCAGCGGGGGAGGGGGGCTGTGATGCTGCAGGGGGATCCCCGGGTTGTCGAGCGGGGTCTCCCCTTCCGCCGGCTGCCGGGATCTCCCCGCTCGGCTCCGGCGGCCCCAGCGGCGGCTGTTGGGGGATGGCAAGCGGGGTGGGGAGATGAGGGGCAATC
>VZTY01014340.1:113662-174407 GCA_013400935.1 Turnix velox | reverse complement strand
CGGCGGGGCGGCGGCGGCGGCGGCAGCGGGGCGGCGAGGGACGGCGGGTGGCGTTGGCGACCCCGAGCAGGGCTCGCTAGCCCTGGGCACCGGCGGCGACCGCGACGGGACGCTGCTGCTGGAAGGCGGAGGGAAAGAAGAGGGAGGCAAGCGGAGCCCGCCGGGACTGGGGCTGCTGGCCAAGACCCCCCTGAGCCGCCCGGTGAAGCGGAACCACGCCAAGTACCGCCGCATCCAAACTTTGATCTACGACGCCCTGGAGCGACCCCGCGGCTGGGCGCTGCTCTATCACGCCTTCGTGTGAGTAACGCGGGCGCGCTGCCCTCCGCGAAGCGCGGAGCGGGGCATGCCCTGGGGATCACCTCCAGGAGATGCTCCCCGGGGACCACCGTTTTGCTTTATCATTCTCGGCGTAAAGCGCTCGGGGGGAAAGGGGAGGAAGGGAAAGGGCTCCCCCGGCAGCAGTGCAGAGAGTCTTATTACGGGGAGTGCTGCGGAGTGGGTCGATTTACCCATCTCTTTATTTATTATTTATTTTTATGTCGTCGGGTTTTCCAAAATGAGCAGCTGCTTTTTAAGTCTGCGACTCACTGCATTTGAGCGGCGTGTCCCAGCCCCCCCGGCTTAGTCCCTGGAAAAGGGATGTTTTAAGGCTCGAAGTGCATAAGGGGGGACACCACCGACTCCAGTTCAGCTGAGAGCGTTGCACGCTGGTTGGACTGGCTGGTGTAAACCCCGAGTGAGCTCACGCTTTTCCATAGTAGTCAAATGAAAACCGGCGGCGTTCTGTCCAGTGATGAGTAGCTTCGCCCCTCAGTGTATGAGGACCGAGCCTGAGTTAAACTGGCCAAAAGCGGACCGAGACCAAACAAACTCATTTTGTGGCCCAAAGGTGACAAGTCAAATTAAAAACTGCCGTTCTGCATCCCGAAAAATTCTCTTTCCCTGAAGTCTTTATAAGGAATGTAGAAAAAAAAAATCGTAGCATAGAATTGAATTGGCAGAGTCCTAAATGTCAACTTTAGTGTTGTGTGTTTGAAAAGCCAAGGGATTGTCGGTGACCATGGTGTTACGGTTTTTCTTTAATGCAATGGTGTGTGCACTGCTCTCTGGGATAGAGGATTTAAGCAATGATTTCTGTTTGTTTGCTCACGACAAACAGGGTGCTCTGGGCTCACAGCCCAGAGCTGGATATGGGGAAGTCCTGACCATCAACACAGTCCTTGTGCATGCAAATAAAACACCTTTGAGTGTAGGGCTGTGATTTTTACTATCAGACAGATTTCCGGGTGATGTTTGAAGGGATTTAGCTCTGGGCAGCCTTCACTCCTGAGCTCCAACTGTGTGCTGGTCGCTGACTGCTGTTCCCTTCTTTTTAGGGCTTTCATCAAGTCCATCTTGGGACACGAGTTCCAGCTTTCCAGCTTAATTTCTGTGAAAGTGTGGACATTGGGTGCTATGACATCTTTTCAGTTCTTTCACTCTTTTCTTTTTTTCCTTAGAAAACCTTGTGCTAGTGGTAATGTTTGGGATGTGTTATGCTGGGAAGAGTGTTTGGTCCAAAACTCAATATTGTGTAATGCTGTTTCTTGCTGCAGAGGGGTTTGGATAGGGAGGGCTCCCTGTTCATCCTGCCTTGGTCAGCCCCCCTACACTGCATAAGTGAAGCTTTATGCGTAGTTTGGCATCTCTGGTTGTGGGCAGCTGTGGCAGCTGGGTCAAATCCATGCCCAGGCTCATGTCTGGCTATAAGGAATAGGATGGTGGATGAGTCTAGAGAGGCTCGGATGAGCTGAGAGGATGATGTCAACTTCATTTGAGATAGGTCTCCAGATGTGTAGTTAACCTTAAGATCCTTATGCAATATGGGTCATAGAATGAGAAAAAAGTTCATTATGTTGGTAAAGTCTGATCCTTCTTAGGAATGGACCCGATGCTCAGTGACTACCATAAAATCTGAGGTGTGAGCCTGATGTGCTCTCACAAAAGTCAGTAGCAGTCTTGTAAGACAATCAGTGCCAAATTCAAATTTAATGAAAAAAAACCCCAAAAACCCAAAAACCAAACACACTTTTTGGAGTCCTTATCCTTAAAGGGAGTAAAATACTCAAGTCCTGGTCTGTCAGCTCTGTCCCTCACAGGACACTCAGGGGATCTCAGCAGTACAAGGCTACCTTTAGCCACACTAAAACACACTGTGTTTCTGTGCAGTCTCAGCTCCTTCTGAACTCTGTGGAAGTTAGTGGTCTCTTACTTCCCTGTAGGATCAAAGTCTACAAAAGAACCCAGCCAAAAGTGATGGAAGAGTGTGCTGAGATGTTGCTGACAGGCTTCAGAGCTTCTTTCTCCTGCTGGAGAACGATGACCTGCTCGAGAGCAGGAGTAGTGCTGTGGGGAAGTAGCACCTAAGGTGACATCCAGGCTTTTTGTTCTTGCTTTCAAATGAATTGTCTCTTAACATTTTTTCTTCCTGTAAAGGAGTTTCTGTCATGTTGGAGGTGCTGCTGTGACACCGTGCTGTGCCATCACAGCAGATCCCCCAGTGCTTCATTTCTTTTCACATTACAACAGTTTACACTTTCCCTTGGATAGGTGAGATATTGCCAGCCTTGCCATAAAAAACCTACAAATTTGATGCTGTTTTAATTTTCAGGAAGGGTCTCATTTATCTTAATGACATGCTACACTTTGTCTCAATCTTTTGAGTAACTGTGTGATAAATACCATGCAGCCAAAAGATGGCTGCTCTCAGATCCAAAAAACCCCAGAGAATAAACAGCTGAAGGCCAAAAGGGTTTGCAGCGTGGGTGGATGTGATGAACTGCTTATAGATCCAAGCATTCAGAGACGTGTGATGAAGAGATGATGCTAAGGGCTCCCATGCTCTGTATGTCCCAGGATTTAGGAGGTGGGAAGCTGCTGATTGAGGAAAGTTCAACTTTCAGGACACTCTGAAGGCGTTGGGTGGGGGGAGGAAGGGGCTTTGAGAGGCCTTTGCAAAAGCTTTAGACGCCAGAACTTTTAAAAGGGTGGTGCAGATAGGATGTTGCTAAATTGTACAGTGATGCCCCTATGGCTGTAAAGGGGTCACAGTACTCTCTGTGTCTGACTGCTTTACTGTGCACATAAATATGGCTTGATGCAGTGCCTGTTGTAAACACTCACTTTAGTTTTGGTGGAGTTAGATCTGCTGCAATCCATTGCAATAATTCACTGAGAATGCATAAAAGTGATCAGACCCTAGAAAACAAAGGTGCAAGGGAGAAATTTCTGATGACAGTTTTAGTGCTCATCTTTCACTGGCAGTGATTTTCAGAGAGTGACATGAGATATTTTCCTTGTGATTCTTCCTTCTTCTTTGTTCTGTGCAAGTGAGTTTGTCCAAGCCTATCCCTATAGCAAAGAAAGAGGTGATATGGTCACCATCTGAAAACGTTTATTTTCTGGCAGCTCTGCTAGACAGAAGACTTACCTACCACCTGTGAAGTCCCCTCTGCTAGGACACCAGGGTTCACAGACTTCTTGGCAATATGGCATTATCTTAATGGCATCATTGGGAAGAGAAAATTGATTTTCCCAACAAAAAAAAAGTCTGTAAAGCTAAACCGCTCTGCATGTTTTTAGTAAAAAAACAAAATAAAAAATAAAATCTGGTTGAAACTTTGAGGTTTTGATTGTGCCTTGTGGGATGTGTACTTTGGCCAGGGAGACCAATTTGAGACGCGTTGGCCTCCATGAGCCATCCAAACATGTTATTTTTTACACATTATAGTATTACTCAAGCATAAAGGAATAAAATGAAAAACTGAAAATAAATCACATCTTTATTTTTCTGGTTTATTTTTAATTGTAAGCACAAAATCTTTGGGGAATAATGGACAGAAAGGTAACAAAATACAGATGGAGTTGTGTAAAATTTTCAACCTGACTTAAGGAAAAGAGAGGTTGAAGGAGTGGTAGCTAAGAGATATTCTTAGTTTCATATCAACCTCTGAGACAACTTCAGCCTTTGGTTTCATGGAAAAATAGGATAGGAAAAGGCTTGAGATTGGTTTTTCTTTTTAGGGAAAGTTGCTACATTGACTGCAGTCTGCTGATGTGGTTCACCACAGTGTACCCAGTGCTGGGAGAGAGAAACCATGGGGAACACCTGAATCCCCTTCCCTATTTGCCCTGCAATCTTATTTCAATCCCTTTTAGTACCTGTAATAAAAGAGGAGGCAGAGTCATGCGATACATCAAATCAGTGTTTCTAGGATGCAGCAGTGAGCACCTCTTGCATGACTGGTTGTGGGTGGGCTGTTTGCAGAAAAGAGTGTTGAAGGACTTGGGGCATGGGTTGAAAGTCTGGACACTTTCCATTATTTTCCTCATCATCCTTTGGGAGATGTTCCATAAGGTGCGTTGATCCATCAGCCTGTGTCAGGCGTCTGGGCTGAGACGGGAATGGGCTTGGGGTAAGAAGGACAAAAATGAATCCTCCTTTGGCCTGTCTGACACAGACTTGTCTCTAAGCAAGTCCCCAGAGCAGCAGAGCAAGGCTGGTCCATTAGTGAATGCCCTTTGCTCATGTGTTCACCAGTGCGAGTCCTGCTTTAATTATTTATGCTAATCCATCATAATGCATGGATAAATATTCTGCAGTATACTTTGTAAAAAATAATGAAGTCTTAGTCATTGGAGACCTCGCCACTCACCTCTGCCACTGCATCTGCAGCAAGGCTTGTGGAGTGTGCCCTGGCTTTGTCTGTGGTTTAGTGAGATGTGGATGTATCACCCAAGCTGCTGGGACCAGCCAGCACAGAAGGCTGTGGTCAGGGCTTCTGACACCTAGGGTTTGCTGGTAGGAAGGAGAAGGGGCAGCAGAAGCTGGGGAAGCCACAGGATCTATAATTGAGAGGCTTGCCACCCCCAACCATAGCATAGCTTTAGAATTGCTTTGGAAGCTTGTAGATGCCCACCTTGAGCACCTAAGATGAAGTTAGAGACCTGGTGCTTTGCTTGGGAATAGGTGTTTTTTCTCCTACAGTCTATAACTCTTCAATGCTGACAGTGAGACCCACTCCCATAGTGAGTACCCATGGGTTGGGTTTGGCCAGCTCTTGTGCTTGGTGTTGCCATGGCTACGCTGCTAACTTGCCGAATTTTGGTGCTGCTTTGTGCCTGTTCAGTGGGCTCACAGAAGCTGCACAAGGCTGCTGGAGCAAAACTGTGCATCATTGTCCCCCCAAGCACCCCAGAAATGCAGGTCCTTGTGTGTTCTTCTGCAAGCTTAATCTGCTGTGCACACCACATAATGCAGCCTCATCTGGATGGGTGTCAAGATCCACCACAACTGGTGATGTGCAAGAGTGGGTGTGATGTGCAGGGGAGTATTGGTGCCAAAAGCAAACACTCAGCAGCTGGTCTTTTGATGCCAGCAGCTCAGCTGAGGAATAAGCCCCTCAGAAATAAGTCATATCCCCTGGTGTAACATATATAAAACTCAGCAGTCCTAAATTTCACATTTTGGAAAGAGGTGATACAGCAAAACCACTCCTGCAGCCAGGAAATGATGTTTTTCTTCTCTTTAGAGGAACTTTGTGGTGAAAAGTAGCATCATCTCAGTGCTGCCCCAGTAGTCACGGAGGCACCTTCAATGGTAAAGCCCATGACTATATCACATTGTCTCTTGCATAGCAGCCGTGGGTCAGGTTGGAGGTACCACTTGGCTTGCAGAAATCATCTCAGTTTCTTCTTTTGCCTCTTGCTCCTCACAGCAAGTGTCATCAGATCATCATGGGGAATAGCAGGTCAGGGCTCCTCTGGGTTGGCTGTTGGATGAAGAGGCTGGGACACAGACTTTACTTCTTGTTTTAATCTGGGATAGAGATTAATTAATTTAAAAAATTAATTTGGAAAGACATTCCACTCCTGTTTCATGAATTTTGGCGCAGAATGTAGAAACGTTCAAAACAAACCGAATGGAAATAACCGTCAGGTTATTAGGACCATTAGGGCTATGCATATTCACAGCTGAATTAAAAAATCCTCATATAATGCCACTTACATACCACTGTGTTCTTGAGTGAACATGAAGGTGCCCCAGCAGTTCCTGCTTCTCCCAGACATCACCTCAGAGGCATCTACTTACCCTGCATCTTTCTGTTTTCCTTTTTTAGGGCTTCTTGTCTTCAAACTTAATTCTTTTTTTTAATATATCTTAGCCAACATACAAACCTATGTGTGTATGTAGAGCACAGTTCTGTACTTCTTTGTCCTTTCCAGCATCAAGATGATATATGTGCAAGATCAAGTGATGCTTTATCGAAGGACAAGGTCTAAACTTGAGTAACTTTGTATCTAATTTAACAACTATGAGACACTTCACAAAAAAAATCAGTCAAGTGAGCGTTAAGGTCATTTATATCTTTTTTAGAAAAAATAATAGGCTGGTGACCTTTGATACAGCCAGGCAGCTGGGTGGTTGGGTACTGCTACCATCTGCCTTGCATGGTATAAATAAATTATAATCTTTATGATTGTATTTAATAATGCTCTATGCCCTTCTTATGCATGGAACTTTACAGAAGGTAAGAAGGCATGGAGATACTGCATCTGCTATTGCTTCTGGCAGGTGCTGTATTAAGTGGGATAACTTAAATATTAATGGCTTCACAAGGAATATGGTCCACAAGAGCTGTTAAATATATGCTGCCTTCCATCTTAGGATGATAGTTGGGAAACTTGGCACATTCTGTGGAGAGCGGGACTTGCCCAGGGATATTTAGGTTCCTGGTAGCCTACTTTGGAAAAAGGCACTGTGGGAGAACTCTCAGTCTGGAGATCTGGAAATTGCCTCTCCCAGCCTTAAGCAAGAAAACTACTTAAGAGTGTGTTTAACTTGGAGCAAGTGAGAGATCCCACTGATGGTAGGAGGAGCCTATCCAAGGTGATGCTGAGGAGCATGAAGCAGAAGAGCGTGATTGAGATTTTGTGGAAGGCAGCACTCAGGTATCATAATCTTCCTCTGCACAATCAACTTGCTGCTCTTGTTGGGCTGTGTGAGTTCCTCCTATGCTACAGTGCTCCTCGGGAGCCATCACAGGGCTTCATCCTTCATGTACCTTAATAGCCACCATTTTTATAGTCACCAGGATAACATGTTACCCTCCTTGTGGGTGCTGCCTTCTTTTGCTCATTTGTGAGGGTTTTAAAAACCATACCCAAGTCGAATTGTCTCTCTTCAACACAGCTAAACCTCAGCTCCAACAGATGCTGAGACCCTGACATGAGAAGCATCCAGTGTCTCTCGGGGTCTCTTCCCTTCTGAATGCATTAATCTTGGCACGATCTTGCCTACTTAACCTTTTCTAGATGTGTCGTATGTGGTGGCGGAAAATTATAGGTCCATTGTATGGCTATGGAGGAACAACAATCCTGTATGGGCTGGGTGTTTGTCTTCCTTTGATTATACAGGCTTTATTTCCTTTTATAAATATGTGCATCTCGCTTGTCCTCTCTGTGTTCAGTTCTTTCTAAGAGCTGCATGGATGTGTTTTGCATTTCCTTTGCTAGGCTGTATTATTGGTTTATTACTGCCCTGTCAACTCTCCAATGGCATTTTCTATTCCCAGATGCTTTTCATGTTTACTTATTTCTGTCCTCACTAGTATTTTGATCACCTTCCAGATTAGTACCTTGTAATTCTGTTAACATTTAATTTAACTCTTTTTTATAGATCATTAAGGAAGCACTTTATAAGACCAGAACTAAGAAAATCCATTCAGCATTTCACTAAATAACAACTTCCCCCTTCCTGCTTAGTACAGTGTCATTTATTACGGCTTTATTTATAGCTCTTAAGCCAGTTTTTCATTTCACATAGTTTCTCCTGGTCATCTGAATTAATACCAGAGCTAACATTTTATGAGAATGAAAAAAAACCCCAAAAACCCAAGTATTTCCTCATTTCTTTTTATTCAGACCTGGTTGTTGGGCTGTATTTATCCATTTAGTTCAGTGATGCACATTTAATCATTATTTTCCCATCTCATATACTTCATGCTTTTGACATGGTAAGTGTGTATGTAATATAATAAAGCAATTCAGTGTTACTAGTGCCATCCACGACTAGAGTAGATCTAAAGTGATGTTGAAAACTTGAATGCCCCAATACATCCAAGTCCTACTTCTTGTGTATTTTATGGGGGATATTAGATTTGGGTTATACCTTTTTTCAGGTGAAGGACAGAGATGTTAACCCTTAACCAGCAGATTTTTTTCAGGCCCTTCCCCACTGACTGTAAATACAGAGAATACAATATTTTCTGTTTTCAGTAGGGATGGAGGAGATGCAAGTGCAGCTGCTGAGGGACTGATAGTGAAATCCCTGAAGCGCACAGTGGGGAGCTGCCCACCAGACTCAGTGGTGCAGCATCAGCTCTGCTTATCTTTGTTCCCCTCATGCCTCTCCATGCACTGCTCAGCATGTTTACCAGGAGGGATTACACCCTGAGGAGGGAATGTCAAGAGCAGCTGATTGAAATTGCAGGGGAATTAATTTAGGAAGGTAATTACAAGAGCTGGAATTTGCTCTTCTACCTTTGCTAACAGTGCTCTGCCTGTGAGGTGTGCTGGGAGAATTTCAATGCACACAACTGTTTGAAGCTCCCTGATCAGACCTCACACATAATCCGTGCAGTGACACCAGATGTATTAGGTCACTGGTCAGCATCATCCTTGCACTGCAGATATGGCAGCAGCTTTTCTCATGACTAGAGTAGTCATTAGCCATGTCTAGACTAATTGGCAGAACCATGCTGGGAATGTTGTTGGCACAATAACACAACACTGCTGGATGACCTCTGCCATGGCTTTAGTCTGAGACAAGTGACTGGGCACAGATCAGGTGTTGCCACAGGCCTGGGACCACTTCCAGCACGAGTCTGTAGGTGGCTCCTTGCATTTGGAGGTCAGCAGTATGGATACCGGTCACACCAGCTGGCCTCATGGACAGAGAGGATCTTTGGGTTACTAGATTAGACATAATTGTTATATGTAAGGTCTTGCTACTTTGAGGATATTATGGACCTATGGAAAACAAAAAAAAAAAGGCACTCTGCTTTGGGATAACGTGTTTCACTTAGATAGAAACCCCAGAAATCATAGAATCGTAGAGTTGGAAGGGACTTTCAAAGGTCATCTTGGTCCAAACTCCCTGCAGTGAGCAGGGACATCCTGTACTAGATTAGGTTGCTCCAAGGCATTGTAGATGTTGCTCCATTATCTTGTCAGGCTCTGGGTGCAATGTCACTGCACAGAGGTGGGGACTGGCAGATGCTTCCTCCTAGCAGTTTCTGCTCTCAGAATATGGCATTATCACATATTACAGTCTCAAATACACTGTTCTCTTCAGTGCTGAATGACTTGAAATGATTGTCTTTCCTTGCTTTTCCTCAGGGCTTGAGACACCAACTCTCGAAGTTCACAATGGGATTCATCAATCTAGTGCCTTATCTGAAGTAGCTGCCTGGACTCCTTTTATAGCTGCTGAAGGAAATAGGAAATGGAAATTTCTGGAATGTAATTAATCTTATCCTAGAGATGATTCTAAAATATGTGAGATTAATCACCTTTTGCTGTGCTCGAAAATTTTTGCTGACTGCTAAGGCGACCTCAGGTGACTAATTTGGATTTGGATATTTACACTGAAAACACCTGAGAGATGGGAAACTTTATGCCTGATCTCAGAAGCAGGACTCAAAGCCACATTAGTGTTACTAAACTTAGATATATTAATGTATGGTTCTGTGTATGCAATTGACTTTTAAGTTCTCTTTATAGTCAGTAAAGGTCTAGTCAATACAGACAGTAGATTTTACAGTGCAATTCATCCAACCAGATGTAGGGGCCTACTTTACATGGAAATAAATTACAGCTTCAGCCTCGTTGAGCAACTCTCCATTGTCTGTAGCAGATCCAAGGTGACTTGAGACATAGTAAATGACAGCAGTAAAAGTAATTTTCAGAAAGACGAGCCCTACCTCTAAAGGCAAGATGAATCTGTGTCTTACTGTTGCATAGACTTTTATTGATATTAGGATCAACATAAAATTCTAATTCCATTTCCTCAAGAGCTGTACATATGTGACCATCTATTATCACAGGCCATGACATGTCATCTCTGACATTAGGCCAAAGAAAAATATGGCAATGTGGGCAATGTCCTCAGTTTTATCATTCTACTTATGCTGCTGAGTTTTCCCCAACTGAGGAGTTTATCTTTCCAATTTCTCTTTGTTCTCAACTTTGCTCCCTGAGTCATAGAATCATACAATAGTTGGGTTGGAAGGGACCTTAAAAATCATCCATAAGCAGGGGCACCTCCCACTAGACCAGGTTGCTCAGTACTTTTCCCAACCTGGCCTTAAACACCTTCCTCCTTAAAACCTGTCCTCCCATGAATGTGCTTCTGATTTATCTTTGGCTGAAGTTGATCTTGAGGTCATACTCAACCCCAGATATAACTGCCTCTTGTACTGAGCTTCAAGTCCAAAAGCTTGACTCAGTTCTTAACTTCAGCCTTTTGTGGCCATTCATGATTTACATGGGTACAGGAGTTACTGTGATGGAGTTTGCCTGTAGCAGCCAAGCTTCTTCCTTTTCCTGACTTTCTGCTTATTTGCATTGCTTCCCTCCTCTCCACCACTCAAAATTATCTCTCCAAATAACAGACAACACCACTTTCTGGGAGATGTCTTTTAAGGACCATAAAACACTTTGTGAGTGGCTTGGACATTGTCCTTTTAGTCCGTAACAAATGGAGGGTAGTTTGAATGGCCTGGATTGAATGAGGGATATTGTGGGGGACATTCAGTTTAGACTGGGTTTTATGTGCTACGGTTTTCTGTGTAAAGCTGAAGACTTTGCAGATACATAAACATCAGTAAGTTTTTAGAGGATGCACTTTCACACACTGTCTGAATCAGTAAATGAGTGTAATCGAACCTAATACTGAAATCATCAGAGAGATGTACAAAATCTCAATGTATGAAAATGCCCTGTCATGAGGAAGCATTTTGGGGTGTTGGTGTATTCCTTTGACAGCTGCCAATTTTTGTTTTGCTGGTTTTTGCAGAATTACTAAGCCAGCAAACACTTTTAGTCATGTCAGTGCAAATGTAGAGTAAATCTATTAAAGTCAGAACAATCGGATTTGGCTGCTGCACCACGAACTTGTTCTGGACCTGCTACAAAAATATTTTCATTTTTAAACTCATATTCTGCTAATGCCAGAGGCCAAGACTAAAGTTTTGCACCTCTGGTGAGGTAATTCCCTGCCATCACAAATTTGCCCTCCCAGTAAGGTAAGACCCCTTGAGGAATGGGGGAAAAAGGAGAGATGGAGATCCCTTGACAAGGCATCAGGTGAGAACCAGTCTGTCCCAGAGTGGCCAGTGTTCACATTGTGGTGATTTGGGATTATTTCCTTCACTTTGGTAGATAGCTGGAAAAGGTGTGGATACTTTCCTTCTCTTCCTGTTCTCTGAAGTAGAGAGATGGGTAGATAGGGTACAGGATGGCAGGACTAGGAGTAATGGATGCAAATTGTAAGAGAAGGGATTCAGTCTGGATATAAGAAAGAAGTTTTTTGCTGTGAGGGTTGTGAGACACTGAAACAGGTTGCCCAGAGCAGTTGTGGATGCCCCCTCCCTGGAGGTGTTTAAGGCCAGGCTGGATGAGGCAGTGAGCAACCTGGTCTAGTGGGAGGTGTCCCTGCTCATGGCAGGGATTAGGAACTAGATGATCTTTAAGGTTCCTTCCAGCCCAAACCATTCTATGATTCTGTGTTTTTTCTTCACCTATAAATGCATTTATATTTAACAAATACAGTGCAGAGAAGCTGGGGAAGTAGTACAAGCTAAGCACTGTCTTCCTATTTCTTATTCTAGGTCTTCTTTGCTGTTGGGGCTGCAGGAATAAGTTGACAATTGCAACCACAAAACCATTTACTTTGGCAGAGTTTAGAAGTCTTCAGTGCAATCTGCAGAGCAGGGCTGACTTCAAAGTCAAATCAGGTTGAGGGCTGTGTCCTGTTCAGTTTTGGGCATCTCCAGGATTTGGACTACTTTATATTGTGGGGAGTGATAGATTTTGTTGTACTTCACAGACTATGTTTACACACTTTGCATAATGGGCAGAATTCTGGCTCGTGAGTTCTCTTCCCTTCCCACTCCATTAAATCCTGAGTGTGCATGGAGAAAAATGAGATGTAACATCTAGACAGAGTTTCTGGGCAGGTCAGCCTCCAGGGGGGAAAACAGCACTCATATTAACCACAAAATAAATTCCTTGCTGCAAGTATAACTAACACTAGTGTTGGCTATGTTTGAAGTACTGAGACTGAGAAATGCTAGGGATAACCTTTAATGTAGTCAGTAGAGTTCATTGAAAGTAGGAAACCCTTCTCAATTTTTTGCTGATGTTGTAATTGGGCATAGAATCATAGAATGTCTTGAGTGGAAGGGATCTTCAAAGGCCATCTAGTCTGACTCCCCTGCAGTGAGCAGGGACATCTTGCACTAGATCAGGTTGCTCAGAGTCTCGTTAAGCCTGGCCTTGAATGTCTCCTGGGACAGAACCTTCACCACCTCTCCAGGCAACCTATTCCAGTGTATCACTACTTTCAGGGTGAAGAACTTCTTCCTAATGTCTGATCTAAACCTGCCCTGCTCTAGTTGAAAACCATTTCCCTATCACCCTGGCAAACAGTCCCTCCCCAGATTTCTTGTAGGTCCCTTCAGATACTGGGAGGCCACTATAAGGTCTCCCTTTTTTATCAGAAGAACCACTCTGTCTCCAGTAATTTATCCCTGCTCTGAAATTCCTCCTGACTTACCCACCTCTTTCTCCCTGGCACTGGATCACCCCAGCTGTACTTTGTGAATGAAAGGCTGAGAGGCTGCACACAAAGTACAGTAGTTCAATGTGTCTTAAATTCATGTGGCCTAAGCACTGACAGCAGGTTGATGGAACTGAGGTGAGAATTTGTCTATTAAACAGATATAGCTGTATTTATATTTTATTCTTTTTTATCCTTTTTTTGAACTTGCTGGAGTTTGACATTGAGTTCACCTATGTCAAGATTAAAACTGTGCCTCTGATTCTCTCAGAGTAGAGATTCAACAGGAATGTGTCCATATGGTGTTAGATAGTTTAGATGCAGGAACTATCTCTAAATCACCTTGAGTTTCATAACCATTTGTGTTTCTTTTTTTGGTTGCACACCTCCCTGATGTTGAATTCAGCATTTGGTGATAAGGTACTCCCACTGGACCAACTTGTGGCTTTGGGCACTGCCCAAAGTTAGAGTCCCTATGCAAACAGCATCACTCTCAGAGAAGCTTTCAGAGTTGTGATTCAGACCCACGCACTCCTGAGTCACTGCTCCTGATCATTCTTTGCTCTAGGGGTGATGCTGGTGTTAGGGAGTGATTTATTGATGACCAATGTAGGTCATCTCTTGCAGTGACTCAGCTGTTCTCCATGGCAAGAGGGAACTTAAAGTGGAGGTGGACATCCATCTCTCTCTTCCCAGAAAAGGCAGGAACTGAGCTAATGTCAGCCCCTTGAGTTTATCCAAATTCCTGGGTCTAGCAGTAGGAGGAAGAGGTTTATGAGGACCTAGTCCATGGGTGCTCTTTATACCTAGACTCTAGTCCAAGATTCACTATTTTATATACAGACTCTGTTGCTCCCAGAGTCAAGGTAATAATGCAAGGTCCTGATTTGCAGGTCTATTTGCTGTTAGGGATGTTAACCAAGGAAAATAAAAGATGGAACTCCTGGTGTAGCAATGAATGGACAGCAACTTTCTCTACTGAATGAGCAGATAGGCAGGACCAAATGTTGTGTGTTGTGTGTTGCTGTGATTCACAACATTCCCCAGAAAATGGGGTGAGAACACAACACTGCTCCCAGAGAATAAAGCAGGACATTGTCATCTCCAAAGCAACATTTTGGTGGACACCACAGCTTTTCTGTTGTAGAGCAATATGCCATGGTTTTCTGTAAACAGTAATTCTAAAGAAAACATCATTAGTATGGACAAAGAAAAGAGATTTTGTGGAGACAGAAATATGTCAGGGCTCATCTTAAAAGATAGTACTTGTTTTCACTTATTTTACCATCAGTTGATTTCCAACTTGAAATAGGTAATGTGTTTATACGTGTTAATCTGAGTGCTCCATCAGTGTTTGTTCCAGGCTATGAAGACTCAGAGCTTCTGTTACAGTAGGGGGCTTTTTAATTGCATAAATGATGAAACAGCAACATTTGGAAGATGTTGCAAGATAAATTCAGGCTATAGATAAGGTCTAATAGGGGAGGAGATATCTGTTGGAAGATTTTGCACAAGAAATTATCAATTTTCCACTTGTCATTTTTAAAACAAACTTGGAGAATTCTGCAAAAGACAGCCATGGGCTGTAGCTTAGCTGCAAAACATGAAAATACACAAATCAAGATCACCAAATTTCTGCGGTGCTGGATTCTGATTCAGTCTTGTAAATAAATCTCACTGTGGTGCCTCTTATGTTCACCTCATGCTCCTGTGGTACTTTGCTGATGTCCCTCAGGATCCACATATATGCAGTCTTGTATAGAATAGCTTTGGGACTGTGGTCAGAAATTGTTGCTGGTCCCTCTGGGTAATACAGTCCCTAAACTGAGCCAAACAATGACTGCCAGAATTTTTAATTTTTTTTTTCCTTTGGAGAGATCCCCAAGTCGGTATTATTGTTCCCAGAGCGCAAATATCTAGCTTTATCTCTATGTTATTTAAAAAAGTAATTACAGTATGGTCATTCCTCCAGAGCTGTCAGCTCTGTTGAAGAGTGGGATGTAATTTTTGGGTGTCCATGAGTCTCTGTGACACTGATCCTGTAAGGAGAACAGATGGATCTGTCTGGTTTTTGCCTGTTCCAGAGGGAAAACAGAATGGTTTTCAACCCACTTGGTTAAAAGAAAAAAGAAATAAGCAATAAAGCCAGTATTTTTTAATAGTAAGGTGAGAGTAACAGCGGTGCAGGGAAGAAGCCAGCAGCTGTAAAGCAGCTCCTGTGATGATGATAAACCAGTAGGTGAGCTGGAGAAGGAGACAAGGGAGATGTTGGAAATAAAGCTGCAAAAGGTAGAAGGATGGGGAGCAACTGTGCTTGGAAAGGTAAAATGGGAGAAGGAGGGTAATTAAAGCTACTCTTGTAGGTGAAGATATTAGGAGGTACTAAATGAAGGTGCAGCCTTTATAGAGAAAACAACCTAATTGCCCCTGTGGTGCTCTGGTGCCTATTTCCCTCTAATTGCAAAGTATCTTCAGTCTAAAGTTTGTTGTTGCTGTTGGCCTACATGGGAGACTTTATGTGCTCTGGTTGGACTGAGGAACAGCCCAAGGCCTGATTGATCAGCAGTGAGGCATCCTCGCCAGGTAGTGGTGGAAAACAGCTGTTTGTTGCTTCAGCTATTTCTTCTCTGAAGGCAGGTGGCTGTGATTTCTGAGGTATGTCCATCTTTTTTGTACATGTCATAATCATCTTCACGTGGCAGTGCCATGTTATGAGTTACATGCTGGCACCTGAACAGCAGGAGAGGGAGTTAAACTTCATTGTTTTAGCACCATGCTTTGTGGCAATTTGGGGCTGATCATATGGCAGTGAACCTCCTGCTTTGTCCTACACTCTCATGGCTTAGCTACAAAACCCTGATGAGGGTGGTGAAACACTGGAACAGGTTACCCAGAGAGGTTGTGGATGCCCCCTCTCTGGAGGTGTTTAAGGCTAGACTGGACAAGGCACTGAGCAGCCTGATCCAGTGGGAGGTGTCCCTGCCTATGGCAGAGGGGTTGGAACTTGATGATCTTTGAGGTCCCTTCCAACCCAAACTATTCTATGATTCTATGATTCTAAATAGAGAGGGAGACTAAGGGAGCAACATATTCAAGGCATGTTAAATGTAACTTCAGGAGAAAAAAAGAGAAATAGTTTTGTCTGCTCTTGAGCCATAAAATCATAGAGTTGTCTAGGCAGGAAGGGACCTTTCAGATGATCAAAATCCAACCACAAAATTTACCATGACAAAACCATCACTGAGTCATGTCCCTCAGCACCAAGTCTACCTGTTCTTGAAAAGCCTCCAGAGATGGTGACTCATCCACTTCCCTGGGAAGCCTGTTCCGATGCTTGATATCCCATTGGGTGAAGAATTTTTTCCTAATATGCAATCTAAACCTCCCATGGTGTAACTCAAGGCCATTTCCTCTTGTCTTATTACATGGGAGAAGAGACTGACTCCCCTTCTCCCTACAACTTCCTTTCAGGTAGGAAGTGATAAGATCTCCCCTCAGCATCCTTTACTCAAGGCTGAATGCTCTTGGTTTTCTTGGCCACCTGGCCACATTGCTGGCTCACTCAGCTGGATGTTGACCAGCACCTCTAGGTAACACTTGAAGCAGGTTACACTTCTGCTTAAATGCTCTCAGAGTTGGTCTGTCTATTACCTCAGAAAACTACCATGCAGGAATAGCCTTAAGGAAAAAGGAAATTTAGAAGTTCAGTCTTTTTCTCCCTGATTCTCTGGCCTTCAGTGATGCAGCCCCTGAAGATACAGCATCTGCCACCATCCCTGCATGGGAGAGCAACATCATGCTCATGCCAAACCAGGCTGCTGCTGGTTGAAATGACTACCTTTGAGGGAGTTTCCCTTCAGCAACTGAATTGCTGCTTTTCAGGCTGGTATCACGTGGTCAGTTTTTCCAGTCTTTCTTTGTAACAACAAAGCAAAACTTCCACTGTTTTCATCCTTTCTTTTTTATTTTTTAATATATGGAAGCTTTGTCTGTCATGATGCATCCTGGAGCCAAAAGGTGAAGTTTAAAGAGAAACAAGAGTAAGCCTTAGAGTTTGCTTAACTGTGAAAAACATCTGAGGTGATGATTTTACCCTTTCTCTCTGCTCTCGTGGCCTGACACCACCTCTCTTCAGTAAGTTCCTTTACTTCTGTGACTCATACAATGCCTTCCCCTCCAAAATGATATCAAGGTGCAAGACCAATGTAATTCTCTGATTAAGGTTTTAGATGTTCCCTGAGATTGGTGGTTTGGAGTTTGTTTTGTTTTGTTTTGTTTTGGTTTGGTTTTGGTTTTTGTTTGGTTTGCTTTGGGTCCTTTTGTGTGGGGTTTTTTTTAAGGTTAGGGAGAGGGAAGTCACTGACCTCCTTTTTAGTCTGAAAATCTAGCATAAAATCAGGCTTTTTTGTTGGAGATTAATCTTCCTGTCACGGCACCCTTTCTAAGCTCACAAATCATTTTTAATGGAGATAAGGTAAGTATTAGCAGTGTGCAACCATGTGATAAGCTGAAATTAAGGGGAGGTGAATGTGAGGACAAAGGCTATGGCTGACCTACCTGTCAATGTGTGTTTGAAATGACATAGGGCCACACAATCACTGCAGCTCGTATTCTTATTTGTATGAACCAAGTAAGTGCCTTTGTACAAACTCAGTGATTATTTATTTATACATTCTGTAGAAGTACCTTCAGGGACAAGCAGAGATGAAAGCTCTTTGGGTATAGAATCATAAAACAGTTTGGGTTGGAAGGGATCTTAAAGATAATCTAGTTCCAACCCCCCTGGGCCATGAGCAGGGACACCTCCCACTAGACCAGGTTGCTCAGTGCCTCATCCAGCCTGGCCTTAAACACTTCCAGGGAGGGGGCATCCACAACCTCTCTGGGCAACTTGTTCTCACCACCCTCACAGTAAAGAACATCTTTTTTATATCCTGCCTGAATCTACCTTATTCCAATTTACATCCATTACTTCTAGTCCTGCCATCCTGTACCCTATTAAGTAGTCCAACCCCAGCCTTTCTGTAGCCCCCTTCAGGTATTGATAAGCTACTATGAGGTCCCCCCTGAGCTTTCTCTTCTCCAGGCTGAGGTAGCCCCAACTCCTTCAGCCTGTCCTCATAAGGGAGGTGTTCCTAGCCCTCTTATCATCTTCATGGCCCTTCTCTGTACCTGCTCCAACAGCTTGATTTCCTTCTTATGTTTAGGACTCCAGAACTGAACACAGTACTCCAGTTGGGTTCTCACCAGAGCTGAGTAGAGGGGCAAAATCACCTCCCTGCATCCTTATGACTCTCAAAAGTACACTGGCTTCTTTCTAGCACTTTTGTGTGCCATCACATTTGTTCCACGAAACCTCCAATGTTTTCCTGATAAACTTCTGAGATGCAGACACACCTGAGCTCCTCAGCGAGATGCAGCCCACCTTGCCCAACTGTGACTTTTGCACTGTGCACTGCCTGTACATCACAAAAAGGATCCTTGCCCCAACAGGTTTATGTCTTTCTTATGTTGGAGGCTCTAGAGTTGGACGCATGACTCCAGATGGAGTCTCACCAGAGCGGAGTAGAGCACCTTCCTCAACCTGTTAGCCTTATTTCTTTTAATGCAGCCCAGATGAAGTTGGTTTTCTGGACTGTGAGCTCAATTACTGAATCATCTTGGTTGGAAGGGACCTTTCAGATCACTGACTGCAATGATCTACCTAATTCTAACAAGAACCATGTCTGCTTGACTCTTAAATACCTCCAGGGATGGTGCTTCAACCATTTTCCTGGGCAAAAATTGCCAGCTCTTGCTGAGCTTCTCATCCACCAATATCCTCAATTCCTTCTCCTTAGTACTGCTCTATATCTGTTCTCACCCAAACTGTATTTATGCTTGGAATTTTCCTGACCCACGTGCAGGAGGTTTGCATTTGGCCTTGTTGAGGCCCGTTATGATTCCAGTTACCACCTGGGGCAGATATAAACAAGAACAGTTATGAATCCTGTAATAATTAGTAGTCTCAGTGCTGCAGAATTATTTGTTTTGCATGCATGGCACAGAGACAAGCCTCTTCCAAGGGAAGACTGGAAGCAGCACAGTGGTGGATTTGCTTATTCTCACAGACTGCTCCTTGCTTTGTATAGGGACCAGAGAGTGACAAGAAGAGTATGAAAAAAGTGGGCTAGTAAGTAGGAGAAGTTGATATTGCTGGGGGAAAAGAGGGTTGTCACTCCAGGGGTAGCAATGGTTTGACATTTTTAAATGTCCTCCAAGAACTGAGGTTTCAGCCCTTCATGTTGTGTTCTGGGAAGGTATCAGGAAACAGTTTCTTCTAACTGGCCTTGAAAAAATATGCAAAAGCCATCCCCAAAGCTGACATCTTCACCAGTGGTGTCTTTGATTGTGCCACATATTAAATTGTTTTCTTAGACTGTGCTTTGTTCTGGTTCCTGAGAGGAGGGTGGACTCCAATCCCAATTGGGGCTCATTGGTATTTTCACTCCCAAAGAGAAGGCAAACCAATTACAAACTCTCATGTTTCTGTGCTGGTAATTCAGCTTCTTTCTTATCATTTCAACTCACCAGGGATGAAGGAGCAACTGACTTTGAGACTTGGAGACTAATTGCACTTATAGTGCTGGGGAGAGTGATGTAAGAAAAATGGTGGCATTCCTTCAAGAACATATACTGGTTCATGGCTGGTGTCATACATGGTCATGCCACTTGTTTCTCCTGTGCACCTCACTGCTTAGCTCATCATGGGATGGAGTACTTGAACCTACCACATCTGTTTGTCAGGGACAGTTGTATTTGTGTTTCTGATGCAAGGAGATGGAGGTCATCTCCTGCACTCTCCAGCCATGCTTTTTGGTCTCATCTTGCTCAGATTAATTTACAAATTCCAGGCACATTATACAGATTTCTTTAATTCACTTACATGAATTCTACCATTTCCTTGTGTTTTCCTGGGCCTACTGACACCAGGGGACTGGAGAATTTAAGAAATGCAGCTTGTTTGTATCATCTGCCCCTACCTGTGTTCTGTCTCACCTCTGCCCTTCCTGGATTGCAGTGGCCCACCTTTGATGGAAGCACACAGGATTTAGGAAGAAGAGATTTTTCTTCCTTGTCTGAGCTGGTGAGCAACAACATTTCATGGCAGCTTCTGCAGCACCTTGGGAGATACATGGGCTAAACCCTATGCACAGACCTCAAAGTGGGTCGTGATCTTTCTGATGTCAAGTCATGTATGTTGTTTCTGTTGCTGTTTTATGTAGACATGGCTGCTGTTGTCTATCTTTCTGGCAACTCTGGAAAGCAAAGACTGTTTATGAGTGTCTGGATCCCACATGTGGTGCTGCTTGCAGGCAGCATGGGCAGCATTTGCTCAGGTGCTGGATCACACCTGCCTGTCTTGCTCCTGCAGGCAGCCACCTGCATCTTCTCAACCAGCAGGTCTTGCTGTGAGGTGTCTGTTTTAACTGGAGTGGAAAACTGCAGTGAGGAGAGATGGGCCAGGAGCTCAGAGTGTCAAGAGAAGGCAGTGGATTGATTTTGTATTTTGAATGGGCAAAACTTGTGACAGTGGAATGACACTAATAATTGGGGCATGAAGAGACAATGGTTGAACTTTGCTAATTTATTAATAATTAGGGGTGTGGGATCAAGCCAGAAAAATGAAAATCCCATTCAGCAGAAGTAGGACATCAATTAAAACTATACTGCAGCAGCAGCAAGAACCTGATTATGGTCTGTGATCTCACTGGGCTTAAAGCTGTCCAAACTCACAACAGTGAACAGATCACTGCTCCAAAAAGGCCTTAGAATTTCAGTGTAATGGAGGAATTAAAGGTAGATCCAGAGCAAGAGGAGTGAATCATAGAATTGCCTTGGCTGAAAGGGACCTTTCAGATCCATCTAGGCCAACTATCAACCTAACTCTGACCAGAACCATCACTAAACTATATCTCTAAGCACTATGTCTACCCATATTTAATACCTCCAGGAATGGTGCTTCAGCTACTTCCCTGGATGAAACAAGAACTACTGACAGTGCTCCTGGTTTGCCTTCAGTATAAACTGTTAATAATATTGTATTGTACATGCCACAGGAATGGATAATTTGAGGAAAGGCTATTGGAAAAGTCAGTGATGTAGCTTCATGCATTGTTAGATCTTCCAGCTCGTGCCAGAGCATTTGAGGTGTGTACAATAAAAATCTGACACGTGATAGTTAAGAACTGGCAGAGATCTGTGAGAAACTGCTATTCCAGAAACAGGACAGAGAACATAGAATCACAGAATGGTTTAGGCTGGAAGGGACCCTAAAAATCATCCAGTTCCAACCCCCCTGCCATGGGCAGGGACACCTCCCACTAGACCAGGTTGCTCAGTGCCTCATCCAGCCTGGCCTTAAACATGTCCAGGGAGGGGTCATCCACGCCCTCTCTGGGCAACCTTTTCCAGTGTCTCACCACCCTCACAGTAAAGAACTTCTTTCTTATACCCAGCTTAAATCTTCCCCCTTTCAATTTGAATCTATTACTCCACATCTTGCCATCCTGTACCCTTTTAAAAAGTCCAACCCCAACCTTTCTGTAGGCCCCCTTCAGGTATTGATAAGTTACTATGAGATCCCCCTAGAGCCTTCTCTTGTCCGGGCTGAACAGGATGCAAGAGAGGAGTCATGACTCAGCGATGCATCTCTGAGTTGAGGTGGTCTCCTCTCATTTGGGCCATACTTCAGCATCACTGCTGATGCCCAGCCCTTTAGGGAAAGTTTTCTTCATCCCTTTAGGCAAAGCATATTTTTCAAGAGGTAGTGGAATGCTTCCAGCGGGGCACCTCCGCTCAGTGTCTTCTCCTCAATCATAGCTGTGAAATATGAGGAAACCCTGAATGAGCCTTGCAGGGATCTGAAGAGCACTCTTCAGTAGTGTGTGAATTAACAATTTCTACTTTAAGATGTTTGCTGTGTCTCTAGAATAGAACTAAAAAAGCCCCAGTACCTCTCTTGGTTCAGCTGCAGATAGTTTCCCTAGCAGGATCCCTACATAGTCTATTGGAGTTATCACTGACACCATGAATAGGCAGTTGAGGAGGGTCTCTGAAGAAACAGTGGCATTTCCATGTACCATAAGCTGAGTTGGAAGCTTGCTGGATCTTCTAGTGAAGATGAAGAGAGTTCAGAAAGGAACTTACTGTCGAGGCCCATAGTGTATAGATGCCAAAAACTTGTCTCTGGCAAACATAGGATATTCTGCCTGTCAGCATCTTCAAGTGTTGTGTCTTTTGGCTTTGTGGGTTGACTGCAACAGGCAGGAACAGAAGTTGGAGATCAGAATCATCAGATTTTAAAAAGACTGATGTGGCACACCTCTACTCACAGGTTTATTTAAGTCTTTGGCTAGAAAATTGCTGGTTGTGGAAGAGTGAATAAAGAGAACTTGTTCTGGAGATAACAGTTGGAAAACATTAAAAGTGAACTGGATAAAATCTTTTGGATTTCCATCATTCCTTGTTATAGTTAGCTATTAAAAAAGGCCATACTACTCCTTCCAAAAAAAACTCCCAAAGACTTCCATGATACAGAAAGCTTTTATGCCACACTTCTGACTTGAAAAACTGAAAAGGTACCAGGAGAACTTGCTGGTACTTACTTCCATCTACATATGGAAGTGTAACCCCTAAAATCAGCATCATAGAATCACCTTTCAGATCAAGTCCAGCCATCAACCCAACATTGTCAAGAACCATCACAACTATCACTAAACATATCTCCAAGCACCATGTCCACACATTTTTTATATGTTACCAATGATTTCACAAATCACTCTTGGTGCTGAACAATGGCACAAGATAACATGCATATTATGAAAAACATGCATTTTTTTCCTCCATCTTGGTGTATTAAAGCAATGCCATTAAAGCAGCCATTGTCCTCCACTATTAAACCCAATTAGGTAAAAGTTTCTAGGACTATAGTATTCTAATATCTCACCATGCATCCTAAGTATTCTAGTTATAGAGGCACTGCCAGTGATAGAAACAGGGATGCCCCTGCAAACATTAAGACCTGCAAGGCATAGACTCAGACCTTTCTGTCTCAGAAGGGAGAGGTTGTCATCTCCTCTTAGATCCCACTTTCACCTGCACCTATTCATATGACCTTATTCTGGTCACCTCCTTGGCTCCTTTCTATCTGTGATGGGTGCAGGAGATACAATGGCTGAGCCAAATCCGGGACATGTTACCTCTGGGCAGTTCCATGGCTATGAAGAACCTTGTGGTTGCTCCTGTGCCTTCAACCCCACCTGCCCTCCGTGGGCCACTGGTGCAGCCCTCTGGAGTGCTTCCTCACCAGCTTCTTCTGTTTGACAGGCTGGTTAATTTAACGACACTGTTGCCATGGTGTGAAGAGCTGAATGGGTGGTTGTGTGAACAGTGAAGGTTTGCTGGCTGCTTCTGCTGTAGGTGATGTAAGCCTCCAAGGCAAAGAATATTTTACTCAGAATTTTCTATTTTCTACTTGAAGTTGTCAGTGCTTTTTCAGACATACTGTTTTCTATTAATCAATTCTTTCTGGATATAATTTGTACTTGGGCATGAGGTATTTTCTTTGTGGGGAATATTTCCTTGCTGTTGTAGAAGGCATAAATCCTTTGATTCAGGGGCACCTTAATTCAATGTAAAGTAGAATATTGTTAGCAAAAGAGGTTAATAATCTGAATTTACAAGACTACCTGGGGAACAGTAGTGAGTAAAAACTGTGGTTATCAGAGTGAATGAGAGGAGAGCATGTAATGGATCACGTATCGTTCACGGCTGTGAACTGAGTGATCACCAGGCAGGTAGAGGCTGGGAACAATTGACTGTAATTGGCCAGTTGGGCCAATTTAAAGCAATTAAAATGCTTTTATTGAAAACAGGTTTGGGCATCTTTTCCAAGGAGGTCTTGACTATGACTGCTGTTTTAAATGCTAATTATGGTTTGGTGAAAAGCTTATTTGCAGCAAGCAGTATCACTATGATGTGCTCTGCAGGATCCACTGCAGAGGGGGGACCTGGTGTATACAGCCCCATGCTTGTGAGATAACTTCTCTCTGCAGCTCAGAGTTCCTCTGGGGTGTCTTCTTGTCCATGCCAATGTTTGTTTTCAAATTTGGACAGCTTGGGAAGGGTTTGTAAACCTCCCCTGCAGACTCCTTGGGGTATCTACAGCGTGTAGATATGTCAGGGATTTGTGGATCTGCTGTGTCATGTGAGGGAGGACTATTTATAGCTGGGAAAGCTGAAAAGGCAGGTATTGAAAATAAGCAGATTATATAAAGATCAGCCAAAGATGCCAGTTTTCCTTTGTGTTATAAAACAGCCTTTGTTAAAATAGAAAAGCAGTCTTTAAAATATCCCTACATTATGTGCGCATTGCCTTCACCTTAGTGTTTGGAGGAAGCACTTCTGCAAAATAGTGCCAAGAAATTAGTTTCATGGCTTTTTTTGCTAGGTCTTATTTAAGAGATAAAATTGCAAAGCTATTTCTGAGCAAACCTTTCTTTTGTGTGTGAATTAGAAATTAGAAAAATAAATCTCTTCAGACATAATGCTTCTATTATGTCACCATTAGGCAAACCCACTTAAAAAGAAATTTCAGCACATTTATTTATTGAATTTTGAATTATAGGCAAGTTCACTATCTCTTAAAAATATCTCTTAGTGGTACTGACTCCCAAGATACTTGCAGTGTTTCTTGCAGTCCGAACCACAAGAGCCCTTTTGTGATAATTATAGCAGCTTTTTTCATATATGCTAATCTCCTTTATTTATTCTCTTTGCCTTTGGAAGGTTTACATTTCCAAGCAGTCACAGAGACTTATGTAAAGCTTTCCAAGACACAAAACTGGGAAATTAATAGATCCAACTCTCTGAAATACTTTGATAAAAAATAAATTATAATCTTCTCAGTTATCCTGGGGACTCAGTCAAGGGCTGCTGCTATTGTATCTTTCCAGAAGAGCAAAAATGCAGTTTATTTGGATCATAACAGGTTCATAGTCTAAAAAAAAAAAAATAATGGTGTGGGTGAGACTATGAGGGCAGAATGAGAAACAGCTGATGTGGTTAAGTTGAAAAAGTGACAAGACTGTTCACTAGATATTGTGTGAGACAATATCCCATTTACTTGTGTGATATTACAGGAGCACCTGGCAAGTGTCCTGGTGACTGAGGACTGCACTAGGGTAAAATTGTATCCTTGCCTCATGTCTCAGAAAACTCTGCCTTCCTTTGGACCTCAGGAGAGGCTTTATAGCTCTCAGACTCCCTGGGCAAGCTAATGACAAAGATACTGGGATGAAGGAGATTTTTAATATGTTTCTCCAAAAAGAGGAATCCGGGACAGGAAGGGAATCTTTGCAGGGACTGAGTTCTGTCCTCTTCTATTAGAGGCAGGAATATAATGTGATCTTTTCCTTAAATGAATAAAATCTTTGTGAAAGCTAATTAGAAGCTGTCCATACTGGACTGGGAACAGGACTGCAGTGCAGTACCAGACTGGCACTGGCTTTGAACGATGAGCTCAGGTGACAGTAGCAGCTGAGAATGGAGCTCTACAGGGTGGTGAAGGAGGCTGAGAAGGAAGCAAAAAGGCTGAAATACTCAGCAAATTAACCTGAACTGGAGTCCCTGATTCTATAGCCAGTTCCCAAGAGTGAACAGTGTACAGAGAGCCAGAGCACATCTGCACATCACTGCTGGGTACACAGATCCTGCTGGTTGGCTCCCACGGCTGCTGTTTGAAGGCTGTTCAAGGCTTTTGCTATTTTAATGGCTCAAAACCTTTCAATTCCATATCTATATTTATGTGCAGTCTGTGTATATCCATTTCTGTCTTTTGCCAAAGCTGGTTTTCAGTTCAAACAGCTCTTCTGCTTCCCCCACCCCTCACTCTCCTCACATAATAAAAGGGAGCAGTCATCTCCTATCGTAATGGCTTACTGAGAAGATAAAATTTGTGGATGTAAGAGGAAAAGACCCCCAAATTCAACCTTGTGACTTTATTTGGGCTTCTCTGCAATTATTGACACCTTGTTCTGTTCTGCACTAAAAGTTAACTAAGCCAGACTCTTACTGTCTTTTGATTTATTGACATGGGTGTTTTTAAAACCTCAAGAAGACCAGGCTTCTCATTTTCTCAGGCACCACATAAACACACAGCACAAGGTCTCTCCTCCCACCTGCCCCATTTATGATCATAACAAATGAGAGAGGCAACAGAGATATGGGGCATGAAAGACCTTGTTAATAAATGCACTTGCCCCTCTTAAAGGTTTCTTCAAAATTTTTAGTTAAATTTAAACTTGGGTTCTTTTTTCCACTGTATAATTTATTATAAGAAAAGTGATATAGGCAGGAAAAGTGCCTAAAAATATACAGATTGCTTTTCTTGTTCTTGCTTTAGGATATTGGAAATGTCAAAGCTAATCTTTGTTCCTCTGGAGGAGGCTCTGGCACGTGCTGGAGTTCAGCTGCTGGAAGCTCCAAGTAGCTCTGTTACTCTAGTGCTGGGAAGTGGAGCCCAGGGGCAATAGAGAGTCTCTTAGTGTCACCTCACCTCTATCTCTAGTAAAGCCTACTGATCTACCAGCCACCTGCTCTACAACACTGATTACCTACCAGACCCTTGAGGAGGTGCCCAGGAGTGCCTCTCTGATTGGCTGTGCCCTATGAACTTGTGATGAATTCCCATAATTTCTGTTGAGAACAGCTCCAAACTGTATGAGGATTCTCCTGTTGATGCTCTTTGCTTAATCAATTTCTTGTAGTGTCTCCTCTTCAGGTACTTGTATTCTTGATTCCAACTTGTACTTTTAACAGATTGGTATTTCCTTTAAGTGATAACCTCAATGAGACAAGTTAACTTTTTTTTTTTTTTTAATTAACTTGTCATCTGAAGGATTCAGTGAAGCTAAGCCCTAGTTTTAGGAGGGGATCAGTCAGATTATCTTTCAACAGATGTCAGGTCTATAGTTTGCCCTTACCTTAAACAGTGGAAATAATCCCAGACTTGGGCTAAGGTGCGACTGAGATTCACTGATGATTCATGGCCAGAACAATCCATGTTTGTAACTGTGCTGCTCTGTCAGCTGATGCAAAGTTGCTGTTTGCTTGCAACAAGGCTGGGCACCGATTTTACAGCATTCATTCCAGACAGTGGAAATGCATTAATTACAGCCTCCTCCTGCTTGGTTTCTTCTTGTTCTTATCACAAGGCAGTTGCAGAGGTGGGGAAAATGCATAAATCATTTTGCAGGAGTGCTGAAGACTCCCATCAAAGACTGAACAAGAGAAATGCGACAGGTGATGAGAGCAGTGCACAAAGGGGAAGCATCTGATGCTGCCACGTACAGCTTTTGTTTTTAAAGATGAATGCAGATCAATGATGACAGAGATCAGATAAAAATGACTGTGATTGACTAGCCTCTTTGTGTGAAGCTCGAGGCCAATGATTTGATGAAGAAAGAGGAGGAAGAAACCCCCAAGTAACTAATAGGCATTGAGGATATTTTAATCTTAAGTAGCTTCTAAAATTTCATTGGAATCCAGTGGATGATTATCCCATGTTATTAATGAGCTTCTCTAGATGTCATGTGGAGTTTAGGAACATTAAAAAGACACTGCTGTGAGGCAAGGCAGAGAAAAACATATGAAAAGTAACCTTTTCTCTCCTCTGGAGTCAAGTTTTATTAAACCAGCTTGAAGGATAATTTTTCTACTTTGGAAGGAAATGGACTTTGTTAGGAAAGCCATGTGAAACCCTTTATTATTTTACCTTTTTATAGCACTTGCTTGAACTTTTCTTAATCTTTAAATGTCCTGAACACCAGGAGCAGATGTATTCAAGGGAACACAGGTAGTCTTTCCTATATTCAGTATGACCTCAAAATGAAAGATTGGCTGGGACTCTAGCTGGTCCCCTCCCGAACTGGAAACCAACACACAACAGTGTATCTATATCATTTTTGAAAGGTATTTGTCCAGCCTCCCCTTAAAAATCTGAAATACTGTTGAGTGAATAATTCCTTAGACCATCTACCTCCATTTCATTACCTTTTCTGCCAATTTTCCTCCATGTCTACTTGAAACTTATTTCTCCTTAACTTGTCTCTATACTACCTGAAGGGAGGTTGTAGAGAGGTGGGTGTCTGTCTCTTCTCCGAAGTAACTAATGGTAGGACAAGAGGAAATGGCTTCAAGTTGCACCAGGAAAGGGTTAGGCTGGATATTAGGAAAACAGTTTATGCTGAAATGGTTATCAAGCACTGGAACAGGCTGCCCAGGGAAGTGAATGATGCATCATCCCTTGAGTTATTTACAAGATGGGTATACATAGAGCTTAGAGATGTGGTTCAGTGATGGTTCCTGTCTGAGTTGGGTTGATTGCTGAACTCAATGATCTTAAAGGTCCCTTTGAACCAAGACATTTCTATGATTCTGTTATTTTTCTTCTAATAAATCACACATCCTCTGCTTCCTTTTATTACTGCATCAAGATCTCATGATGATCCATGAAGAATTTCTGTCTGAGTCGCCTTATCTGGGTTCATGGTTGGTTTTGTAGCTGTGGCAGTTGATGTGGTGATTTTTTTTGTTACTTTCTACCTACTGATCTGTGCATCACTGCAAGCTTTACTGACAAAGGGAATCTATCAGTGACTGATAAAAACAAGAATGATACTAGACCAAGAGTCAGATATTTGGATGTTCTTCTGGAATAATATCTCCCATCAGCATCTATCTTGAGATCTGCCAGTAAGGCAGTTGTTATCCCATATTGTATGTCACTGCAAGTTTTAAAAATCAAAATGCTGCAGGGTATTAAGTCACATGCTTTCAAATACAAGAACTATAACTAATTGATCAATTGTTCAAAAAAAAGAGTAGTTTGAAAAATGCACTAGCCATGAGATCATGCTGAAGAGTTTTATTAAATTTTTGCTTCATATTTTTTTGTTGATATAGTCTAGAAATCAGCATTACATAATTGACTCAGGATCACTATCAACTTGCTTTGTTTCTAATTCTCTCTTTCATCCCTTTTGTACATTTCAATATTTAAAAGATGTTGGTAATCCTGCAGTCATTTGAATTTTTCTTTGTCTCCCAAGATATGTTGAAATTAACTTTGCTGAGAGTTCCTCTTCCGTAAAAGGCTCTTGGTGCAAGGTCTATGTCTGTTGTTTTTTAAAAATGTTTAATTTTAGCAAAAGCTACCTCACATTCCCTTTTCATCACAGATGGCAATCTTTCTATTCCACCCTCGGTACAAAATTCCTGCCCAGATTGATGTACAGACAGAAATATCCATCCTTTGAAAATTTCTACTTATTCTGCTTAGCCCAGGAACAGTTCTGCTGTGCACCTCCAGCAATAACTCATGCTGAAAAATATGCTGTGCTTATTTCTAGCTGTATTGGTCATTTCATTGTTCCCTTCATTTCCCCATTACAAATCATGTGTTTTGTAATTTATATTAATTTCTGTTTCCTGTCCATTTTCTGCCTGACTCTACAAATATAAAAAAATGTAATGCTTTACTGCCACTTCCATACAGATCACCTTTCAATATTTAAGAAATGTTTTTTTCCAGAAGAATGTTCCATGACTGAGGGACTCTGGCTTTTGGAACCTCCAGTAGGAAATTTGAGAACAATTGCTACAATGATCTTCTCGTAGGTTTTCTTGCTTCAAATTTGTCAGTGATACTGACAATCTCACCAGGTTTGCAAAAATTAGCCCTTTCAAAAATTCTTATACTGCTGGTCACTGATATGTTCTGTTTTCACACAGTAAGTGTAATCAGATCCACATCATAATCAACAGTATCCAAGCAACTGCTCATTTTTAGGTCATCAATTGATTTTTCTTTGTCCATCAAAATGAAGTCTAGTTCATTTTACTATGAAGTATTAAGTTGTACTAAACTAGGTGGAAGATTTCCTTTCAAGAAATTACTTGGGTTTTTTAGATTATCTAGGGAAGTTCTATTACTGATTGCATTCACTCAAAAAAGTGATACCAAGCAATACCTATAATGAATGTGAAGATGAGAATTGAGGTCACTTAATTCTCCAGAGATTTAAAAACTGATAACAGGTAGTACCTTCATGGGGAAGGATGAGCCAAAAGGGTGAAGTGGGTTGTTTGCTATCACCTAGTGAGTTGGTGGCAGATACAGGAGAGCTTAATCCTGCCCTGGTATTATGGTGCTGTTAGGTAAGATCAGGGCACTGAAACAAGACCTTGTTGAATGCCTCTGGCTTCACACATGTCCCCAGTCAGGGCTCAGAAGAATTTATCCCAGTTATTTAAAGATTTCAGGTGTCCATTTCTTCTTTTGCCACAAAGGTCTTTATCTCTTTCTTAGAGCCTGGAAGGGACAGGAAATCCCTGAGATTCTGAAGGAAATCCTAAGAAGGCGAATCCCATAAGCTTCCAGTCTGAAAGTCTTCTTTTCAGCCTTCTGAATATCAAATACCTCTTTTGGGTAGCAGAGGAACATTGCGGTGAGGCTCATTTTCTTTCTAGAGTGCTTCTGCAGCAGCAAATTATAGGTACTGCAGGACCTTGAGGTCTGTTGAACTAGATCTCAGTAGCTTGGGTGAGTCTAAACATTTAATACAATTTATAATACATTAGGTAAATATTATCAAGGATGTGACTTAGAGGAAAACACTTACACTCTTCCTTGTAAGGCTAACCACCAAAGTATTGTACAATTTGGAGGCCTGAAGGCCAAAGAGACTATAGTAAAAGCTGACACATGACATGAGATGAAGCTCCAGAGGTACTTTCTGATACATCTTGAGACTGTGTTGGGGGAAAACAGGAAAGACTGTGTTTGAGGCTAATGGTATCAGGAGTACCTGCCAGGAGAGACCTTGGCACCTCAAAGGAGCAACATTTTGTGTGCACTAAATGCTGCGTTTGGATTATGGTCAAAGCATCAGCCTCTCTGTTGACAACCAAGACACCCTGGCTGGTTTGCTTGTGCAGCCCTTTTGCTTGTAAAGGCTGCAGCTTAGTGAGTTAGATGATGCATTCCAACCTGTAGGTCATTAGAAATTCAATGCAGAGCTGTTAGTTAAACCTGAGTTTCTGGGCCCAGATTAACACAGTGTAAGGCTGGAGTCACTCTTACATGCCTTTTCTTTGCCCTCTCTGTGATACCTGGCTCATGCAACTCTTTGTGGGTGTACTTGAATATGCTGCTCTATCTTATCCTTGGGAAACCAGTTCTGCTCCCCAAACTCCAAATGAATACTTAAACATAAAACTTTTATTAAATGCTAATTAATAGTATGGATAGGGATTGTAGGGAATTTTGGGAGGGGAGTGCTTTTAAATGGGCAAATTATTTCATTTGGAAGTACATTTACTATACATAACAATGGATAGCTTTCTTATGGTGCTTTGCAGCTTCAAAGTGCTTTGCAACTATTAATTAATTAACATGCATGCTCTTTTGGAGGTAGGAAACTAATTATTAACAGCCCCGTCTTGCACACAGGGAGCCGATTGATAAACATTCGTGTTATTTAAACAATTTAGCCATTGTATTGCATGCTTAATTTGTCTCTGCAAGTACCACTTCTTCATACATAATGTGGATTAATGCATATGCAAATGGATTAATCAAATAGCTGCATTCATGCACTGCAGGGTGATAGAAATGCATAATCATGTGCCCAGTGCCTTATATCTCAGGACTCTCTTAAAATGACAATCATTCATCCTTCCTTGTGTTCCCTCAAAGTCATTTGAGACTGCAACTTGTCCTCAAATAGGAGATGAAAGATGGTGTGAGCCAAGAGGTGTCTGGGTGGTCCCTGATGCAGCAGGTTCTGGAGTGAATCCTGTCACATGGTGGGGAAGCAAGCATAGAGTGAAGGCAGTGCTGCATATATTTATATGATCTCTTGTGTCAATAAATCCCAACAGAGCCACAACTAAGACAAAGAGAGAAAGATCAGTGAAAAATTCACCCTTGTTTCAGTGATGGCAGACCAGAAACACAATCGATGTGCTGCTTCTCATCTGTTACCTGCACCCTGTCCTATTTCTATGGGCAGCTTAAGTCAGTACTGAGGTTAACCTTTGTCCACATCCTAGCAACCCTGTGGCAGACAAATCTCAGGGCAATTTTAGGGACCTCTTGTCTCTTCCAAACATCAGTCAGAGGATGATGCTATAAAGCTGGATGAGACAGGAGATTATCAACATGAGCTGACAAAGTGCACTTTCATCTCAGAAAGCCAGCTGTGTCCTGGGATGCAGCAAAAGCAGCATTGTCAGCAGGTTGAGGGAGATGATTCTGTCCCTCTACTCTGATCTTGTGAGACACCATAGAATCATAGAATGGTTTGGGTTGGAAGGGACCATAAAGATCATCTAGTTCCAACCTCTTTGCCATAGGCAGGGACACTTCCCACTAGACCAGGTTGCTCAGTGCTTTGTCCTTAAACACCTTCAGAGAGGGGGGGTCCACAGCCTCTCTGGGCAACCTGTTCCAGTGTCTCACCACCCTCACAGTAAAGGACTTCTTTCTTCTATCCAGTAAAAGAGAGCTGATTTAGATATTAGGAATAAAAGGTGGTGAGACATTGCAACAGATTGCCTAAAGAAGCTGTGGATGTCCCATCCCTGGAAGTGTTCAAGGCCAGGCTGGATAGAGTTTTGAGCCTAGTGGGTCATGTCCTTGTCCATGGCAGGGAGCCAGTCAGTCTCTAAGGTCCTTTCCAACTTTACTAATTCTGTGATACTGTGATTGAGATTGGCCCTGCAGAGAAGCACTGGTAAAGATGGAGAAATTTAGTGACCTGCTCAGGGTCCAGCTCTTACATACTTTCATGTGTTTGAGTTTCTGATTTTAAATCCAAGCAGTTGCCCACTGGAGGTTTGAGATGGTGGTGATGGGTGGTGATTTGCATCAGAGCCATGAGCAGATACACAGCTCCTAGTTCAACCATCCTCGAGCTGCCAGGAACAGAAGGCAACGTGTGCAACTTGTGATGAACTTCCCACTTCTCCATGACGAGAAGAGAAGCTGCACTGTGAGAATTAGGATTCACTGAACGGAGGAGAAATGACATGAGGAAAGCTGAGGAGAGCACCCTAGGGAGGGTACGAAAGGAATGTGACAGCTGAGGGAGGAAAAGCAACTGCTAAGTAAGCAGAAGTGTTACCAGGCTCAGAGACTTGGAGAGCTTAAAAAAAAAGCAACGGGAACAAAGCACCTGGGAGTGTGTGAGAGCCCGTGGGATCCTATCAGAAGAGAATCTGTACAGGTCCTCCTTAGGCTCTTAGGACATCCCATCTGTGGGCTGGTGAGAAACTGCCAACACATTCTTCTGATCTCTGCTGTGTCTGTTCTCATCAGGCTTTCTGTGCTGGAAGTCGGACTGTCCTTATCTCAGTTTCTGACTGTTCAATTAACAGCTTGCTTCCATTTTTCTATTTGCCAGTGATCCCACTTCCTTCCTTGTGGTCTTTTTTAACTTAAGGTAAGGTAAGGTAAGGTTCCTTACCCTTTGGACTTCCCTTTGCCTTCCCATCAATGCCCACTCTATTTCTATTTAACCCATGATTACACAATCTACATCACTCCAGTGACATTTGCAGCTTTCCTGCTTTCTCTGCTTCTCCCATATTTTTTTGCCTTTTGTAATGTTCTCAGCCCATTCTACTGTACATTGCCCTGGCCTCTATGTATACAGCTCCTGTATGCTTGTTTCTGATCTGAGCTGGTGTCTTTTAGTCATTGCCTTCATGCTGTTAACAATAATGACCACATTGCTTTTTAATTTCTGGATGTGTTTTTGAGAAAACCTGTTTAGCTCTTAATCCTGGTGTAGACAGTGTGTTTGTATCAATAATTGGACTATTAAGTTATGGGTACAACTGAGTAAATTTCATACTTATTAAAGCATTTAAAAGTGTTCAAGGTTTAGCTGGCTGTGGACTGGTATTTATGTACTTCCAGGAGAGTAACTAAAGCCTATTCCATGGCTATCATTATAGCATTATTTTCTGTCCTTCCTTCCTGTGCTCTCAATTTTGATGCAAAAGCTGAACCTCGTGCTTAGAGTTGTGCCTCCCAGAAGGTATTTAATTTCTTCAGCTGCTACCAAAATGAAATGGCACTGGGACATTCCCTGCCTTCCAAGACCAGATTCTGATTCCCAGAGTATATGAAAGTTTATGAGACTCTTCCCAACTTCTTGTGATGGTAATTCCCATCACAACTGATGATGTTCCGTGCAGGCTGACACTACTTCTGCCTGACCAGCACTTTTGGTGGACGGTAGTGATGGAATAACTTTTCTGATTCTACTTGCCTATTTTGTAACTTATTTGCAGAACAGCCTTCCAAAGGAAATAATTATTTTGGAATCATTAAAAAGATTACTTCAGCCCTCAGTAAACCCTAGGCCAACTCTATGCTTGTTGATATTAGTATTTTAATGCTAGCCCAGTAAAACACTCAACTCTCCTGCTTTCTTCCAGTTTCTAACTGTTTAACCTGCATGAGTGGCCCTCTTCAAAATTTATAGGTAGTGTCATGTTTTAGGCTGGGCTGACCACTAAATGATCATCAGAAGCAATTTGTAACGTCCCTTTCCAGAAGCAGCACTGTTTAAAACTTAAAACATCCCTATAATCAGTATCTTCTAGGTATGAGTCTCCGAAAAGTATAACTAGACAAAAAATGAGCAAGAGGTGGTTCCCAAGAAAAAGAAAGCTTACTATCTGTTTAAAAAAAAATCTAAACAACCCATCTTTTCTTATTTAGGACTTCATCTGTCTTGATGCTCAAAATAAGATGGTATAGGCAGAGATGAAAGTATACACTTGCACTAAAATTAATTGAAACAAGATTAGTAATGACACTCAATACTGTAATTATGAAAGATTGATACTCAGATGTGGAGAGGTTTTGGATCTAATAGGACGCTGGCAGTTTCTGGAACATTGGAATGACCCTCTTCAATTTCCCAATGGAGATCAGTAAATTCCTAACTTAAACCAAAGCAGTTGCTCGGTTTAGTTTTGCCAAGTTCCAAACAATAGATTTGCTTGGGCAAATAAACAGAAAGGAGGTAACTGTGTCACATAGAGTGCTTGTTAAAAGAGTATCCGGAGCCTGAGGAAAAATGAGAGTCAGTCAATACCTCTATAAAAGAGGAAGACAGCTGGAAGGTGAGTTTACATAAATAGCTGTGGAGATATGGAGAGCAGAGCTGTTGGGCTCTGCAAGAGAAGATTGAACTTGGGAGAAAGATACAATGGTACTTGTTGGAATGAAGTCATGGAACCAGTGAAGAGCACTGGGAACAAGATCTAACAGAAACAAGAGGGACACTTGGTATTTATGTAGATAACAGATAGCTTTTAGGCCCTAGGATGGAAAATTTCCGCTTTCTAACAAGCTGCTATAAAAACCCTGCTGCAGCTCAATAAAAATAATGCTTTTTACCATCATGATGTATCATCATGGTTGTGTGTCCATCATCAAATGGCAGCCAGACAGGGACCTTGGGGTCCATGCCCTAGTGTGCCACAAGTGCAGCTCTGGATCTGAGCCTGATTATGCCACTGTCAAATAGCCAGCTGACCAGAGAAGGACATGACAGCATGAAAGACAACTCTGCTGAAAATTAAATACACTTGATTTTATGGTCTCAGTGTTTCCCAGCCTAGCACATCCCCTTATGAGAATTCCCTCTGCTTGCACTGGGAACACTGTGCTCAATTTTGAGACCCTCATTACAATAGAGGAGCTGGAGCATGTTCAGAGAAGGGCAATGAAGATGGTGAAGGGTCTGGAGATCAAGTCTTATGAGGAGCAGCTGAAGGAGCTGGGTTTGTTTAGCTTGAAGAAGAGGAGGCTGAGGGACACCTTATTGCCTTCTGCAGCTATTAGAAAGGAACTTGTAGAGAGGTCAGTCTCTTCTCCCAGGTAACAAGCAATGGGGCAAGAAGAAACCTCAAGCAGTAGGACAAGAGGACACTCAACTTGCTCCAGGGAAGGGTTACACTGGATATTAGGAAAATTTTATTTACCAGACACTGGAACAAGCTACCCAGGGAAGTAGAAGAATCACCATCTCTGGAGATAGATGAGTGGACATGGTTCAGTGGTTTTTTTGGAAGTGTTAGGTTGATGGTTGGATTTAATGATTTTAATGTTTTCATCCAATCTAGATGATTTCTATGATTATATGGTTTTACCATGTGGCAACAAAAATGCAGCAATGATACTGACTTAGGACTTTTTTGCTTTTATCAGTGACTAAATGTCATTTCCCTTTGCATTTTTTTAATTGCTTCAAGTTTTTCTTCTGCCTTTCCACAGTTAGGATGTCATCTCCACCAGTATGTGGGGAAGTACTGTCCTGCAGTAAAGTAAGTGAGGACCACGTACAGAGGGACAGGCAAAGCCATGCCAATGTATTTTAAACTGAAAGAAAGGTTTATGGATTTAGAGTGCAAGTGATTAACTGCTAGGACAGATTAACCAACTAGATGCCTCCAAATAACTGCCTGCCAGCAAGTTTTTTCACTGAGAACAGCTCTTTTGCTTAACCAAAAATAACTGGTTTCCAGAAAATTGTGTGTTAATTCCTCTGTTACACCACAAAATCAGGGCAGATAATTCTAATACTCCCTCAGAGATTTTCCTGCATTCCCCACATTACCATCAATTAGTCTGACCTTTCATGTCACATGGATTGAGGATTTCATTATGGAGGTTTTCCAGCATCAAACCAGTCCCTTCCAATCTCCACTTGGATGCCTCTGACTTTCCCAGGCTGACACGCAGAGACAGTTGGTGCTTGGAACAGTGTAATCCAGATCTCCTCACTCCCACACCCCAGCTGTGGTGCCTCGTTCACAGAGCTATAGGCAGCAGAGTGAACCTACCCATCAGCTCTTCTGGTGCTGGTGGTTCCTCTTTGGCAGCACAGGCTTAGAAAAGCCAGGGAGAATTTTTCACAATGAATAATTTAAAGTGAGCCTTTTTTTGACCTCATTTTCTATACACATCTTCTAGCAGAAAGATGAAGTTGAAGTCATTTGTCACGGCTGAGTGTAAACCCAAGGGGAGCAGATGGGGGTTTCCCTGCCGTGTTGCTCTGAAGACACTGTATGCATGAAAATGGACTGGTTGGGACAAGGCAGGCAAAACCACAACAAAGGAAAAATGCAGCTGAAGGTGATTATTTAAAAATCAGCCCCTGTAGTTCTCCCATGAACCTGGTCTAGGTTTGGGTTAGTTAGGACATGATGTCTTCGTCAGTTAACTCGAACTGATTATTGGGGTTTTTTTCAGCTTTGAATGTTTATTGTGGTTCATTAAACTGGTTTTCGTTCTGAAATTTGTTGGTAGTAGCATTGCAGCACATGATGCAAAGGGCTGAGTACACTGCCTAGGATTTTACTAACCAGCTGGCAATTATTCCCTCTATATTGTATCACTAAAAGTTACTGGAAAAGATAGGGGTGGTTTTCAAGAGGGCAGAGGCTGCAGTGCTACATGCAGAACTGCTGGTGGCAATTTCCAGCCAAGTAGTTTGAATGCTTAGTTAGAAACAGAGCCAAGGTGGTGAACACCTTTCTTCTGCCATCATTGTGACCTTCAAAGGTGGCTTCTTTGACTCCAGACTTAGTCGTTGGTGAAATGGGTGCAATGCAGCTGGTCTGGCTGGAAGTGTCTGGGGCTTATTAAGCATGTAGAGGATTCTCCTTCATTTGAAATCCTTTCAACCAGACTAGTGACTTCTCGAAGAGTATGTTGTAGATCCGTTTACAGGTTCAATAAAAAAATTATGATGATATTGCTAACAGTTGTTTACTAGTGGAGTCTTACTGGTGATGGAACGGCTGTATTCTGGGAAGCCCCAGTTTTCTTTGAGCTCTCATTACTGCCTGGCCTGCCCAAGCGCAGTATCGATCCCTGCGTGCCCGGCAGATCAGGGCTGTGTTTGTTGTGCAAATAGCCAAACAACAGCAGCACTGCGGATGGCAGGAGCAAAGTGAGACAACAAAAGGTCTGTCTCAGACCTTTTAAATTTATTCATGATGGCTGGTGTTCGCACTGCAGTCTGAGGAGCCGCCTTGGTCTCGGTGCACATTTCCAGCACAAGCTGGAGGTGCCGAGGGGATGCCGGGCTGTCAGTTGCGGGAGGCAGCGCTCGCTGGAGCGTGCCCTTGGAAAGGATGACATGAGCTCTTAGAGATGAATTATTTAGACAGCCTTACAAGCATCCTCCAGCCACAGCTAAAGATACGTCTGCTCATCATGGGCAGCCATGAATCTGTGACGAGAGCTGAGGGGTTTCCCCGTGACACCGCCCAGCCTGTTGCTGCAGTGCTACGCAGTGAAAGGGAAGGCTTCCTCCATCCAAGGGATTGGCTTCAGATCACTCAGTTACGGGAGGGCTTATCACATCACAACATGAGCTCCAGTTGAATCACACAATTAGCCCAGGATTTTGACGAGATTCTGGCCGAGCAAACCCAAATATGGTAAGGGTCTGAGAGAAAGGTGCTGAGAGCTGTCACTTGTGCCACCCTTCAGACAGCTTGGGCTAACAGACGATGCCTTTTAATCTGAAAATAGACTCCAGTGTGGTTTGCAGCAGTTTAAGCCATGACCTGAACCAGTGCAGACGACTGCATTACGGTTTTTCTTCGGTCACAATGTAGGGAGCTTCCTCAATATAAATGTGGCTGAAATGCCTTAGGCAAATCACTTAACATCCTTGTCGCCTTGAGCTGTCTGATCCACTAGGTGCTATCCATGCTTGCCTTGGGTGAGGCACAATGCCTTATCATTTCAGTTTTAGCTTCTGAATAACATGAGGTTAGAAAGAGAATTTCCTTAAGGTTAGATTCCTCTGTTCTGGGTAGCTGTCAGATTTCTCATACCTCCCTCTGAATTCTCCTGTGGGAGATGAGAGGCTGTAACTACGGAGACCTCAGGGCTGATCTAAACTGGCAGTTCCCCCCCCTCCTGCTGGTGTGGGAATTAATTAGTATTTTTTGTGCTGCGTGAAACGGCAAAGCAAAATGTGACAGGTGTTTCATCACTCAGCTTGTTTTAAAGATATTTCTTGCTTTAAGACCTGCTTTTGACTGCTCAGTGCTGCATTGGGCAGTGTTACCAAGTCTGTCTAGGAAACTTCTAGCAGTAATACTACTACTACTAATAATAATAATTTCTACATCTTACAAAACCCTGCTTTTCAAGGTTTCCCAAAGTGCTTTTCATAGGGGTGCAAGTGAATTTTTCAAGCTCTGAATCCTGGCAGGCAGCACCTCTTGGGACACCAGCTAATTTTATTTAACTCTAGAAATGGAAACCGGGTTTCCAAATCACTTGTACAATGTTTTTTGGGCAGTTTGTGTAGGCTCCAGCTTTGTAAGAGACTGTGGCTTTTGGGAAAAGAGCAGCAGCAGCCTGTCTCACATCTCTTTGCATATCTCCATCTCTGTGCCCCAGTTTCCTTCCTCCCTGCATGGGTTCTTCCATCACTTAAGTCATTAGTATCCTGGGTGGGAGGCATTAAGTAGAGCAGTAGTGACACTGATGGCTGACTCAGTTTGATACTGGGTGTCAGGAGATGGTGTATTTCTATTGAGAATTAATGTATTCTTTAGTCAAAGTTAGTCTTAAGTAGGTTCAACTGTGAGACCATGTACCCACCAGCATGAGGACAATGCAGAGCAAGCAGAGGGCTCAGCCCTGACTGTGCCCTCTGACTGAACAGGCCAGTATGTTACAAGAATATTTGCAGTCTAAAAGAGTATCAGAGGAAAGATCAGGGATAATCCTCATCTCAGAAATAGAAGCTTTTTTCCCAGAGACAAAAAAATTTTCACTGTGGAGGCCAGGAATGAAAGAACACTATTCCTTGAGGACTGAATAGTGTTGCACAAAGCTTTTGGGAGCCTTGAAACCACAGGAACTACTGGACCATGTCTCCAAGCACCATGTCTACCATCTTTTAAATACGTCCTGGGATGGTGCCTCAACCACTTTACTGGGCAGCCTATTCCAATGCTTAATAGCCCTTTCAGTGTAAACGTTTGTCCTAATATCCAGCCTAAACCATCCCTGGCACAACTTGAGTGCTCAACTTTGAGCTGCCAAAATACAACTTTTTTTTTTGTTTGTTTTATGTTTTTGTGTAAGAAGTAGAGAAATCATCAGTCTTTTTTAGGAATATGATTTTTGAATCAGTAGGGATAGACTGCTGGTTTTGGTTACAGGAGAGAGATCCTTGTAGGTGAGAAGATTCACAGCAGGCGAGGGGTGGACACATGGAGACAAACCCAGGAGGAGCACATGGAACCAGGCTGGTGGCCTATACTTCACATGGACTGTTACAGGACTCTAGTTTCACTCAGAGGAGGGATACTTGAGTTGATGGCTGTTTAGAGAAGAATCAGGTACCTTCTGGGCATAATCAAAGCCAAGCAGGAATTTAATCTCTTGAAGAAATGTATTGCTGAAAAGAAACAGGCTTGAATTCCCAGGCTTGGAATGACACACTGAAATTCTTTGCGGGGATTTTACTCTGGTTACATTTTGACAAGAGCATCTGAATTAAACTTTCAGATAGATCTTCCGTTTCTCCCTTTTATTCAATACACATGTTGATATTTTGAAAGTTGCATATGAAATGGCTTGTGAAGACATCATGAGTCAGCATTATCAATAGATATGTTGGAGAATTCATATGGAGCTCACTGTTTTTGTAGGAGCTGTTGCTTCTTCCTCCAGGAGCACATTCTGGTGAGATACATTTCCTGGCTGTTCCCAGAGAAAAGTAAGAGGTGTAGATTTGAGAATTTTAATTCATGGGGAAGATAAACAGTTTACAGCTGGTATCTCAGGCTTTCTATCCCCTTTCTAAAGCGAAATGCAAGTGCCAGCTCTTGCTCTTTAGAAAAAAAAGATGAAATAGCTTTTGCAAAGATTGAATATATTATTTTCAAAACCATTTGGTTTTGATCTTTTGAGGAACAAGGAATGTACATTTAAGCAGGGTTTAATTTTGTTAAAGAATATTTTTGTTTGTTTGATCTTGTTTTTTGTATTAGGATGTTACCAATCCCTTGTAATGCATTATTAAAACAGATAATGAGATACAATTCTTGCTCTAGGGAATTTTCAATCCTTGCAACCAAAGACTTTACAGCCAAAGAAACTGTAATTAACAAGACAGACAAATGGTGTAAGGAAGGAAAATGTTATTGTTCTGGTCTTGAGGTGGGGAGTGAGTTTCAAGGAGATTAAAGCTTTAGGTCAGCCAAAGTCTGGAATGCATGCCATGTGTGCCTGGATCCAGCCCACAGGGGAAATGAGGATGTGTTTAAGGCCTGCTGGAGTGGCTTGGATGGCTTCTTAAGATAGTCAAAGAATCCAAATAGCCCTCAAGTTGCACCAGGGGAGGGTTAGACTGGATATTAGGAAAAATATTTACACTGAAAGGGTTATTAAGCATTGGAACAAGCTTCCCAGGAAAATCATTAAGGCACCATCCCACGAGGTATTTAAGAGATGGGTAGACATAGGTAAGTATGGTTTAGGGATGGTTCTTGTCAGTTTTCTGTTGATGGTTGGACTTGATCTGAAAGGTACCTTCCTACCAAGGACATTGTATGCAATTGCTAGTTAAAGAGATGCTTATAGACATCTGTGCTTTAATGAGTTAATGTTAAGGTTGTGTGTAAACACCTGCTTGATGTGGGACTAGATTGTTGCAAAGACATTTGGGCAGAGATTAAATAGAAGTTGAGTGTGACCTTGTGAGTACTTCTGCTGGTACCTCTTAATTCTCAGCCTCATCTGCCAATAAGCCTGAGAAGTGTCCATCTGATTATTGTTTTTATCCTAACTTCCAGTTACTCCTCTGTCCATGGAATGATGCAGTTTCATAGTTTTTAGATTTGATTCACCATGACTTTAAAATCTCTCCTATTGTGGGTAGTCTGAGATCCCTTTCTCAGGCAGTCGAAGAGCGTTGCCGTCCACATCAAAAAGTCTGCTTTTAGGAACAAACTAATCACTTGCAATCTCTTCTCCAAGCACTCAAATTGTAGGTCCAGCTTAATATTTTTGGTTTTATCAATCCTGGGGATGCACTGTTTTTATTCCCCTCTTCCAAAGACTTTAAATCTCTCTAAAATAGGTTTCAAAAAGAGTGAATTACTGCTTTTCTGCATTCATCAAGTGAAAAAAGATTCCTCTGAAACATTTCTGCTGTTGCAGTCAGAGTCTGCTTCAGATTTTGCCTTTTTTTGTGTGATCTGTTGGATTTTTTCCTAAGCTTTTCTCTTCTTTGTAAAGGATGTCAGCTGCAGGGCCTCTGCTATGGGAGTGACTGAGTCACTTCCTGCATTCACATATAGTCTCCGACCTGCTGTGCATTGATAATATCTGTGTTCATTGATCATTGCTGGAACCCCTGTATCTGTATCCTGCTGGTGTTGTCCTGCTTCCTTTTCAGACTTTATATTATGTCTCAATTTTCCACTCCCAATGCTTTTTGGGTTCTAGCCTCTGAGGGACTGTCTTCCCAGGATATGGGACTGCAAAGGTCCTTTTGTGAGACCCATGTCTAACCAGATGATGGGGGAAGAATGTTGACAGTGCTAGGCTGTGACTGGGAGGTGACACTGAAGTGAGGGAAATGGTCCATGTAGATAGAAGGCATCTTCTGAACATGAGGTTGTGTTATATGCCCCCCTGTTTCTATCCTGTCACAAACACCACTTCTCTTTTGACATGCAAATTAACAAAGTACTTTTACTTACTCTGTGCTATTTAGGGACAGAAGTGAGGTCAGACCAGAAATTGTAGGGATGTATGGAACAGCCATTGGTTGGAGAGTTGTGTGAGCCCTGTGCTTGGTGTCTTACTTGTGATGGGTTGCTGTGGGAGAATATGTTTTATTTTCTGCTCAGTCTGTTAGATCCCAGGATGAAGTAAATGACGCAGTGAGATCTGCACCACATACCCCTTGCAGACCCCTTTAGGGCTCAGTTTGAGAAATGCAATTCTTGCTGCAGATTCATATTGATGTTTGTTTCTACCTCTGCTGTTGAGTTAAGCTCCTGCTGCCAATGATGATTCTCAAATTCCCATATTAGCCCAGAGGAACATGTTCCTCAGCATATTCCTTAAGATACTGCCTCAGGAGCAATGATTCAGAAATCTTCCCAGCTTTACGATTTGTATTGCTACCCTTCACCTTGTTTTTTCACCCTGTCCTGCAGCTTGAGAGCTTCCATCATAGTATGTGATTTGGGCTTGTGGCTGCTGTGTTCAGATCTTCTGTAGTTCTCACATGCTTTTATCTCCTGCCTTCTAGAGTTGCAATTAATTCCTGAAGAAGTAAGTGAAGAAAGTTAATTTTAGTGTGTCCTTCCCAATAACCTCATTTGCAAGAAAATAGCTCAGATATTGTCATTAATCATCCTTTCACACAGTCAGTCAGCCAGCTGACTTCCTTCTGCTTTCCTGGTCAACAGTTTGATAACAGGACACTGCTCAGTTCACCAAAGAGCTGTTTTACCAGGTGCCAGTCTGAGTGGCTGGTGCAGGAGTGAGTTGTCCTGATGACTAAAGAATGAGGTGGTGAAGGGAGTGGTAAAAGACCAGAGTCAGGCTCCATCCTGCAAAACTCCACTGAATGCTCTTTACTCAGTAACAAGCATTCCCTACATGCAGATCAGGCACCTGAGGAAACATTTGGTAATCAGTCAGGGAGGATTTGCCTCTGCAGCTGGAGGGACACCATTGCAATTATTGATATTAACCTTGGGTAAACTGATTGTAAAGTGTGAAGAAATCTGGACCAGCAGCAGTCCTTGCACAGAGCATCCCCAGCCAGGGAAACTGGCAGTGAATAGACAGCTTTTTGTTATTTTTCTCAAGTTTGAGAATAGAGATTTATTTTCTCTCATTGTGTATGTATTTCAAGAATGTCTTTCCCTCTTCCCCTCATTTTAATTAGCATCTTGGTGGGAAATGCAGATTTCCCAGTCTGTTGTCGTCTGACGTATGAAAGGGATAACCCCTGTATCTCTGTTCTGTCCACGTTTGAAGCTGTTTGCTGGTTTCCATTCATCCACAGATACAATTAATTCTTAGCATCTGGCTGTAAACAGTGTTATGTCTGGCTGTGGCAGTGAGACAGGGAGTCCAATTAGCACAGCCATGAATATCGGCTCATTTGCTTTCCAGACCCAGTTCTATTTTAAGTCAGAAGGCTGAAAGTGTAGAGGAAAAAAAGGAGCAAAAGAAATTTTAGACATGGCCTTGTCTCATTTAATATTTATTTGGTGAATACAGTATGATAAATACTCTTGAATTCATAAAATGACTCTTTTTCTTCTCAGTAATATGATGATGGTAATTCCAAGTGTAGAATGCAGTAAAATAGGATTTCCTGCAGGGAATTACTTTCAAAGTAATTTGCTGGAGATTCTTAGTCAATCATTAGGTAACAGGCAGAATAGGATCCTGACTGCAGGAACAGGAGAATATCAAGGAGGCAGCTTATTTTGGTGGACACTGCACTGTGTCCAACCTTAATAGAGTTTGTTGAAGAACAAAAAGGAAAGATTTTAGCAAAGTTTAACAAGACACAGTAAGGTTTTGAAAATGTCCTTTTGATAAAGAGATGTCAGAAGATGGAAATATTTTATTTACACAGGGAAAGGTTCTCTTAAGCTCTGAAGTTCATTTAAGAGGGTGGTGGGGAAAACCATGTGAAAAAGACATTGCGGAGAATAAATTATACCAGAAAAAGCAAAAAACAGCCAGTGTGTAGAAACTCAGGCAACTGCTATTGAAAAATGCACAGAAAAACTATTTTGGCACTGAAAAATCTTAGTGATACCAGTAGGTTTTCAACTTGTTTTAAAGTCAGTTTAAAAGTATTTGTCTTCCAAAATGGAATGCAAAGTGTCCAATAGGAGTTGTGCGCTTGAAGCAAGCTCTGTGGGGAGGACCTATGGTCTGTATGATGCAGGAGATTAGTATGCTATACACTATTCTAAGTGTTCCCTCAAGGCTTAAAATCCATAAGATTTTGTTTCTACCAGAATTTGTGTTATAACAAACCAAGGCAGCATTTTAAATCATGGTGCCCTCAGGAGAGCATCTGTGGAAACAGAAACTTCCTTCTTTTCCCTTTTTCTGAATTTTGATGAATGAATCACACTAGTTTTAGACTGTAGCACTTTCACCTCACCACTTAAGTCATGTCAACCACTTAAAATCCACCATTCTGCGAGAAAAAAGGACATCCTGCATAGCACACTTAGACTAAGTTACATTTAATCCTGTTTTAAAAGACTCGTGCACAAACTGAAGAATAAAAAAAATGCTGACAAGATTCAGGTTAAAATTAAGACACCTATATGGAGATGCCTACTAGTTTCAGCTCCCATTTTACACAGTGCTTATCTGGGGTTTGATTCTGGGACTGTACGTGGGCATCTTAATGAGGGATCTCAATAAAGTGGGGAGGTTCAGGTTTGGGACCTGCAGGAAACCCTTTTGGACTGAGCATATAGGAGCCAGGTGGGATCTTAGAGCAGCTCAGAAGGACTAAATGATTAGGTGTAAGCACTGCAGAGTTCAGAGCATGACTCAGCTCATCCCACCAAAGAAACCTGCTCTCCTCAAGGAAGGGCAAGAAGTGAGCAAACACTTAGACTGCCTCTGTGAGTTCAAAAGGCTCATGGATTTGCATCAGTCATACTGGAGGGACTTTAAATCTGCGGTTGGTGGGTGCAAGGAGGAGTGGGTGATGGAAACTTATTGAGATCCCTTTTGACTGCAAGGTCAACATCAAAAATCCTGACCTCAATTTTCACTCTCTAGCTCCAAAACTTTTCAAGGGTCTGTGGCAGGAGAACAAAGGCAAATGTTGTCTACCTTTCTGCCAAACAGAATTATAGAATGGTTTCGATTGGGAGACACATTAAAGATCATCTAGTTCCAGCCTCCCTGCTGTGGGTAGGGACATTTTCCACTAGACCAGGTTGCTCAAAACCCCATTCAGCCTGGCTTTGAACACCTCCAGGGTGGACATATGCAACCTCTCTGGTAAACCTGTTTCACTGTCTCACCACCCTCATGGTGAAAAATTTCTTTCTGATATCTAATATGAATTTACCATCTTCCAGTTTGAAGCCATTACCCCTGTGCTATCACTACATGCCCTTGTAAAAGGTCTATCTCCATCTATCTTTTAGGCCTCCTTCAAATAAATACTGCTGCTTGCAGATGAAAACTACTATAATAATTTAATGTGAAAGTTCAGATAAATGCAAATGTCATAAACAAGGCTGACTCTCCTGAGGAGACTTTTCAGCGTCTGAATTCAAAGGACTCTAGGAATGAGTCCTTCAATATGAAATATCAGCCCAGCCTTCGAGAAGACAGGTGCCAAATGCACAAACATCAGAAGACTTCCAAAATTCAGGAGATAACAAAACACGTAGTTATTCTCTACAAGCTATGACATTAGCAGTATGGTGCAGATTAATCTCAGAACAAGGTTCACCTCCATATATTTTCCTTGCAATCAGAAATTATAAAATGTAATGGAAGGTTCTAATGTCACCTCTTTGGCATGGGTAAGGGGCTATCTGTGCTGCAGAATCAGACTCTACAATTGGAATTTTAAGTGGCAGAGCCATTTTTCCATTTTGGACATGTATTGCATTTACTGCATGACCCTGAATACTCTCTGTTAAATTTTGTGACACTGAGAGACCTAGTGGGGATAGTTCTGAAATGAGCAATTTTCATGCAGCAGAAGGAATGTTTCATGGAGCATTTCATATTGAAGGTCATTCTAGGAATCAAATCTGTTTGGAACCTTTCCCAGCTGCAGGTGAAAACAGCAGCTTTCTGCAAGTTGGTTGCACAGAAGTGGTCTGTGAGGGAGTAAAATAGTGTTTCTGAAACATCTGCCCCCACTTCCGCTTCACTTGCTTGAAAGCTTCTCTCTAAAAACTGGGAGATGAGTCTTTTCTGGGTGGCATTTTTTGGGAGAGGGGGTAGATGCATCCTTAATCACAACTGGGTGTCAGCAGTAGAAAGGAAGCAGTAGAAAGTAGAAAGCAGTAGTCAGAAAAAGGAAACAATTTGAAAGTATAAGTTCAGTGAACCATAGAATACATTGAGTTGGAAGGAGCCTTCAGAGGTCATGTAGTCCAATCCCCCTGCAGTGAGCTGGGACATCATGCACTAGATCAGGTTGATCAGAGCCTCATCAGGTCCTGCCTTGAAAGCTTCCAGGGATGGGCCCTCCACCACCTCTCTGGGCAACCTGTTCTAGTGCCTCACCACCTTCATGGTGAAGAACTTCTTCCTAAATCTGCCCTGCTCTAGTTTAAAGCCATTGCTTCTCATCCTATTGCTCCATGCCCTGGCAAACAATCACTCCTCCTCTTTCATGTAGGCCCCTTCAGGTACTGGCAGGCCACTGTGAGGTCTCCCTGGAATCTTCTCTTCTCTAGGTTGAACAGCCCCAACTCTCTCAGTCTGTCCTTGTAGCAGAGGTGCCCTCCGATCATCCTGGTGGCCTCTCCAACACCGTGTCCCTCTTGTGCAGAGAAATCCTGACCTGGATGCAGTACTCCAGATGGGGTCTCATTGGAGCAGAGCAGAGGGGCAGAATCACCTCTCTTGACCTGCTGGCCATGCTCTTCTGATACAGCCAGTTGTTTTATATGTTCTGAGATTGTTGAATTCTTTATCATCATCTTCTCTACCCATCTGTAACTCTTCTAGGCCTGTTAACTATTCCTCAGTATCAATAAAGTTAATTTAGCTGAGTAAGAAAACTGCATAATCAATGTTTTTGTGTGTTTGTCTGTAACTGCAACTCAAAACCTTACTTTTTAATCTTTATTTATTTATTTTTGAAAGTGTTTAGGAATGCTTAGAATGGGGAATATGAGTAGTACCAGGTTCTTGGGCCAAACTTAAAAGTATTGTTGACTCATTGCCGACCATTTCTGATATGTCTTTGAAAATGGTTTTTAGTTAGAACTGACATTCCTGAACTTAAATTTCTTGGGGTAACTTGTGGGTACAGCATTTGAGGGAAGAATCTTAATTTGCTTGTGTCAGTGTTCCCAAAGCAAAGGCCGTGTCTTAAATTTCCTCTTAAGATCTTAAAAACAGGTCATGCAGAGTCTCATCTGTACCCAGCTGGGACATCCCAAAGTTATCTAAACCACAGCTGAAGTGATGTCTCACCACTTTTACTGGGTTTCGAGCTGTGGTCCAGAGCTGGAAATCTGATCTTTGGCTGAAAAAGCAAATGTCAGAAAATAACCTAAACACCTTGGCTGTGAGTTTTTTGCTGTCAGGAAGGAAATTTTCCTACTGTGAACCAGTTCACTGGTATTTTATTGTTTCCTTGTGGCTTGAGAGAGTCTGACAGATGTGCAAGGTGGAATGACTGAATTATGTCTGAATTTTTATTCACATACACTGTCATATTGATTGCCTGTGTCAAAAAATATAATATACAGTATTTAATATCTCATTTTGGCATCATCTGCTGACTGCAGCTGAGAAAGTACTACTGAATATTTCCTTTCTGAGTAAAGAAGAAGCCTACAGACAGGAGACAGAAGTTATGTCCAAGAGAATTTAAGCTCAAATATCTGAGAGACCAAAATTGAGGCAACCTGAAGGGCTACATCTCTCTGCTTCCAGCTAGTGGTCAACTGAACATGACATAAGGTACTAAGCTTCCTGACAATATAAATAAACTGGAAGCAGACAACAGAACAAGAAAGCTGATTTTCCTGGAAATACAAGCTGCTTTTTGCACATCAGTTGGGTAAAAGTAATATCCACCTCCCTCCTCACCCATTGCCTACCTTCCTGTTCCATTCCATCCTGTTCCATGAATACAACATTGTGCAGATGCAAACACCTGCCTACACACACATCCTGCTCAAGGTTGACAGTATAAAGCATTAACGTATCTCAATAAATCATCTGATAAGACTTTTCTTCCCACCTCTTCCCAATGACTGACTCTTAGATCTAGCAGTTAGCTCTGAGGTGATGGACACAAAAACCTTAGTGTACAAAATAAAAGATGAAGTCAGCTGGGGATGTTATATAGGCAGAATTTTTCTCTTTCTGTTTGGGAAAAGGGAAAAGCTCTCTTCACTGCTTGGGAAAATACCCAAATCTTAAAACAAATAGAGACAAGAAGAGTAAACAGGATGTTCTCACTGACATCAACCAGAGTACAGTGGAGGCATAGTGATCAGAGCTCTGGACCACCTCTCTTATGAGGACAGGTTGAAGTAGTTGGAGTTGTTCAGCCTGGAGAGGAGAAGGCTCAGGGGGTACCTCACAGTGACTTATCAATACCTGAAAAGGGCCAACAAAAAGGCTGGGGTAGGACTTTTTAATACAGTCCAGGATGGCAGGACAAAGAGTAATGAATGCAAATTGGAAAGTGGTAGATATAGGCTGCATGTAGGAAAGAAGTTCTTTACTGTGGGGCTGGTGAGACACTGAAATAGGCGGCCCAGAGAGGGTGTGGATTCCCCTCTCCGGAGGTATTTAAGGCCAGGCTAGATGACACATTGAGCAACCTGGTCTAGTGGGAGGTGTCCCTGCCTATGGCAGGGGGTTTGGAACTAGATGATTTTTGAGGTCCCTTCCAACCCAAACCATTCTATGATTATAAAATGAAAAGTGGTGCCTTTATTCTGAGATGTCAAAAAATTGAATTGTTCTTTTGATCCAGCCCCAGTTCCTTCCTCAATAAAATAAACCTGGGACTGCTCAGATGTTATGGAAGATTTATGAAAAGAAATTTGTGCATGTCTCTGAAGCTTGCAGGAGTGAGGAAACTAATAGTCTTATTTTCCTAGCAGGGTTTTGAAGCGTGCAGAAAGGTTACACAAAGTGCAGATACAGGGTGCAGAGATAAGGAAGTGTTATTTAGAGGTTTGCCTGGGTTGCCCCATTCTTTGTGTGCAGTGAGGCAGTCATGAAACCTGTAAAAATAATAATACATGTTCAGTTGTAATTAAAGGCTTCATCATAATGCATGAGCACCGGGGAGGCAAATGAAGGTTTGTGCACGTGCAATTATTAAATAACTTTCTAAATTACAGCATCTTGCTAAAGCAGCTAGAGAGTCTGGCTAATTCAGTGAGCCATGGAAAAGGTCTGTAATGCCATACTCTGTGACAGGATTTTCTTCTCTTTCACCAGTCTCAGTGCATTTACTTAATTTTTTATTTTCTGAATTTCAGAAGGGGAACCTGTAAAATAATTCTTGATTGTTTTTCTTCAGGGCAGAGACCACTTGCTGCTTTGCATTTATACATTAGTCAGGAAAACATGTACAACATCAGGTGCATTATTGGTGGCCATTTAGTCCCACACTATTAAACATAATAAATAATGTTCTGAGCTCCTGATTGCAGTGTGATTGTATATTTATACTTACATATGAACAGGTGTATTTTAAAGAATCCTGTGCTACAGTTTATTCTGTTAGGCTTGGCTTCAGTTAAATTAAAAATATCCTTTTTTTTTTCTAAGTAATTTTCTAACAAACCTTTTATCAGAATGTGTGTACAAACTGATACTGAGGCCTTGCTAAAATTTTAGAAGATGAAAATATTTATTTACATCAAGTAAGGAACATTTGAATATCATTTCTTCTTTTGCATGAAGACGTGGGATTGGAGACAAGAAATAGAGGCAAAAATGTGATTCTGCATTAATTGAATTTCTCTGTAGCTTTCAATGGTATTGGAGTTCTGCCTTAAGTAAAGGAAAGAGCATTTAGCTGTAAGCATTATGCCTTTGTCTTCTGCATTTCATTCTCTTGGGAAGGTCCATAGAGCTATTTCTAGCCTCACCTGCATAGTCTTATCTATGGCTTCCAAAATGCATCCCATTATGCAAAAGGAATATACACCTTCCACTTTCTGTGCACAGAAACATCTATTAGGCTGAGATATGCCTGAAAGGATAAATTAAATAAGAAAGTGCATCCTAACACAGTGGAGGAAACTGGGCAATCAATTTCCTCCTAAATCTGTGTCCATGCAGAGCACACAATGAAATTGCTCCCATCGTCTCAGCAGACAGTGCAGAAGTCAGTCTGTGCTCCCAATGTGAGTATGAGATGCTGCTGCTTTTGTGGACAATTTAAGAGCCCTGGGCAAGGTTACATCAGCAGAAATAGTTCAGTATTTTTCTGCAGTGACCTTTCATGTGTTCTAATAAGAAAGGTCTGTGCTGGTCTCTGGGTCAGTGAAGATGACTTGGGTGCAAATGCCCTTACCTGGAATGAATTTCTCTTCACTGCTGCATCAACCCAAGTTGGTAATTTGGCCAATTTTCAGGGCTTTTAGTTTCTGGGACTCACCTGTCCAGTTCTTTTCCAAAACTGCTAAGAAAGCTGAGAAAACCCTACTGGAAAAGGGCAGTTGTACAGGCAAGTTCAGGTGCATCATGCAGAGAGTTTGTAATTCCCTGTAGAGGCACAAAACTCACATACAAGAACACAGAAATTTGGGATCACCTCCCCTCAGCTCTTGTAAGATATGTGAGATGTTTTATATGGACAGCTGTACTAGATTACACCTAATTCCTATTTTCAGATTAGAGTCAGGAAGAACAGCACATGGCAAGAAGAAAAGTAACATTTAGATGCCTGGCAGTGATGGCTAGATTCGTGGCAGTGGTGCTTAGGAGCCTTTCTTGAGGATAAAGACCTCATCTACTGGGCACTGTGTGAGCAGCACAAAGTGACACGTTCTCTGTCCTGGGAATCTCACAAGCCAAACATAACCAATAGATTAGGCAGGTATCTAGAAGGTGAAAAGAACATGAAAAATTAGGTTAAGGAGAACTTTTACTCGACTGCTATCTTAGCTAATGGTTGTAGACACTTCAGCAAAGGTAATTTTAAGTCTTTATGTTACATTGTTTTTTATTGGGTTTTTCTTAGGTGCAGGACATGCCAAAATGATTACTTAAATTTGTTCCAAACTATTCCTTTACTTGGCATAATAAACCATTAGAAAGATAAGAAATGTAATAATAACATAATTTTATTTTTTTGACTTCCAGAGCCCCAAATGTAATAAGAAAGGAACACTGCATTGCATTTTATTTATTTACATCAGGACTTTGTTGCAAAATAAGTCCTGCTGGTCCTGACAGACCAGCATAAAAGGAGAAGAAACATCCTGCAGGAAAACAAATTCCTGATCTGGGCACAAATCACATTTATTAGATTTATTAGGATTATAGACTTTGAGAAAATACAGGATCAAAAGCTAGTTTTTAGCCTGTGAAACTGTGGATGGTGGATTCAGTGGAGAGAGCCTGTTCCTAAATCATGCTGATGGGCTTGCTGCAGTGAAGACTATTTTTTTCAAAAGCTAATTAAAAGTATAACTTTCCAATTATGAGATTATAATATAATGAAAATTTAGACAGCAGGATCTTCAAAAGTGCACCCATTGACAGCACTGTTATGTTTATTAGGTGATTGTCCAGCAGATATTAGGACATAAGTAATTATATATTCTGAGTTTAATAAAGAAGTCAATGAATTGGAATCAAGAAATCTGGTTCCTATCATTGACTCTTTCATTAATTTGTTGAGTATTAGAACTTGCTCATTTTCTCCTTGGGCCTGAGTCAGGATGGAGAGACTCACGAGATCTGGGCAGCCTTGCAGATGGAGTGGCTTAGAGCACTCTGCATTCTATGAACACCAGCAGGATAGTGACTTTCACCAACCAAAAGAAGCATTTTTCTCCAAATATGAAAATTATTCAACCCCAAAATACCAGGAGTAAAGAGGAAGGAGCTCTTTGGGAGACCTAAGTTTTCAGATGAAAAGTCAGATTTTTCACAAACCTGTTTTGCTCGGTTGAGGACCCAATTTGACACCCAAATGAGGTGTTGACAGAGAACTTTCTACCAGCTGCACCTCATTCACATTGCATGAGACAGGTTGCTCCTGTGAACAGATGTAAAAGCAGAAAGCAGTAGCAAGGAGATGACCATCTGTGGACTTCATGTGCTGTGCTGCCTCAAGAGATTCCTGCCAAACTGGTGTTCCTCTCCTCCTGACTAGCAGAGGTATCCTGAGGCATGTACGTGTACACTGAGACCAGAAAGTTAGATTACCTCTGAGATATCAGACATTTGCAAATTCCACTGAGTTTTTAAAACAATGTTTTGATTAAATTGAAGCATTATTTTGTATTATAATACTTACTTTATAATCTCTTTAATAAATTCTAGGAGTTCTTAGGTTGTGTGTGTGGTTGAGAAGGTTTTATTTTTTGTTTTATTTCTATGAGTAAGACCCACTTTAACTGGAATAGAATATTTATTTTCTCACTGAGGGATTAATAGGGTGTAATATAATACAGGTTTTGTCACATAGCTGTATTCAATGCCACTATAGCCCACTTTGGGATAAAATATAGAAGTGCATCAGGGAGCATGTGATTTTATAGCTTTTAAATTCACTTAAATATAAACTCTGTTCTCTCACTGAGAATTAAAGTTGTTGTTGTGGGACAGAAAAATTTTGAACAAAGAACAAATCCATTATTCAATATTCAGAGTTCCAGACATTATGTTTTCCTTTAGATTCATTGCCTCGTGCCTTTGAGAAAGTTTGCATTTCTTTCATAATATTAAAATAAGTTCTCTTCAGTGAGATTTAATCTAATTAATTTATTTTTTAACTACAGAAGCACTAAAATTCTTTAACTAGATTTAGTAATAATGTCATAACAAGAAGTGAGAAGAAGGAACAGTAGACCCCTTTGTAGGTTGGAGGCAAATCACATGTTATGAAAGGCACAATAACCTATGCTGTAAATACTAATAACCAGTGAATTTGATATTTCTTATTCCCAAAAGAAGTGGATCCCAAACATATTTAAGCCTGCTTAGAGACAGGTTCTTCAAAACACATGAGAAGAAACAAGCATTTAAGAGTCAAAACTAAAGCACAATACCCAACAACATTGCTCCTGTTTGTAGAGCTGAAACTGTGGAGCTCAGTGAAAGAAGTGAACACAGCTTCTGCAATTTTCAGCATAAAGTAGATTAAAAAAATGCTTCATCACATCAAGTGTTTGCTTTCATGTCAAAACTTGAATGAAATAATTTTGATAATTATGGACCCATTTTTCTTTTTCTCTCGGTACTAAAGCCCTGCTAGACTTCAAGAAGAAGCCATGGGCTTTGTTCTCAACTCCTAAGCCTAAGGGTAGCCCTCTTGTCAGCCAAAAGATGTTAATTTCTCCTCCACTTCACCAAAACTAAACATATATCCTAACCACTTGCTTTTAAAGACAGATGGTTTAGTGATGGTTCTTTTCATAGTAAGCTTCGTGTTTGGACTTGATGATCTGAAAGGTCCAAGGTGATTCTAAGTTCTATGATTCCAAAAAGAACACAATGCCTTGTCATCCCTTGTGTTAGAAATGGCAAAATAACATCTCTGAGGAGAAATCTTGGTGAGGCAATATTGTGTTAGAAGTTTTTCTGAGCTAACAAATAGCCTATAACTTTTATATTTTTCTTTCTGGGCCTGCACCACTTCCCAATGTGAATTTAGCCTCAGAGTTTGTTTTGTGGTTTGGTGGTGTTTCTGCTTCATTTTATAGTAGGGTCCTCATCCATATTGGTATTTTTATTTCTAGAGTACGTTAAGATATTTAAGTGAGAAATTTAGTGTGTAGTGGTCTATGATCTCAGGCATCTGTAGAGATGCTGAAAATAGAGACCAGAGTTTGAGGCTTCAGGTTCTGTTATTGCAGGCTGCTGAGAAACTCTGTCACTAGATCCTTAACCTCTGTCATACCCGTATTCCATGGAGCAGACATGGTGCATGTGCAACATTAAGACATGGCAGTATAGAATGTGGGTGAGATGAATTGCTTTATTGACTACCTCAACTCTGCTGGGTTTCTGTACATTTATCCCGGATGGACACCTCAGCTGGGGATGTTTCCATTGAGGAATCTCAGCCTGGAGCTACAAGCTTCCCAGGTGGCATCCATGCTCTCACACCCTCCTGCTCAGCCAGGAGCAGATGGGGAAAGTTCTCACAGTGCAAATCTTGGTTCACTTATCTCCAAACTAGACCTTGACTGCCCACATGGCAACTCAGTAAAATGACAGTCTTGTCCTCTCCTTTCTTGAGAAATCATGGAGGAGAGGCAGGATGGCAGAGTGATGGTGTCACTGTTTTTCTAGAAAGGAATATCACTTTTCCCTTCAGTGTGATGGCTGATAATGGCCATGGCCTGGTGACTCCCATGAGCTCTGAATACATTTTAGCACTGCTGCTGCTTTGAGTTTGGCAGGCAAATGGTTCATAAAATTGATTCATAAGGGAAGAGGTCACAGGAAATCTTTCTTATACATTACAGTTCAGTTCGTATGTAACTGGGACACCAAGACAAATTTTTGGCACCTGCACCCTGACTACTTTTTGGAACAGTGAGTGGGTAAATCAACATCATTCTCTAGATTGCACTAAAGGAAGGCTGCACAGAGCAATCATGTGCTTAGAGGGCTCATAGTTTCAGGATCACTTTTCCTAGGGATAAGAAGTCCTTTAGGTGAAATGCTGAGAAGCATTTCCTTGTAACTATCTTGGAAGCATTTGTCTTGCTTGGAAACACAGTTATTGTATTTGCAAAGGGAAGTAAAAACAATAATTTCCTGGATATCCCAGTCTGACATAAAACCTTGAGAAGGTGAGTAATCCAACCCTGGATCACAGTTATTTAACATTTTTTCTCATGTAACAGGTCGGGGAAACTGAGGCATGGTACATGATACTGATCTGAGCCTCATACATATATCTTAGACCACACCTATTCTGTGCTGGAGTCAGGTTGGAATGGAATTGTGCTATGACAGTCTTCATTAGTAAACCAGGAGAGTGTGCAGTTAATTACTGAATCTCAGTTTAAACTTCTCCAATTAAATCTCCTTAATGAGAAGGCAGAAGACCTCCAGATTTGAGGCCCTAATGAAAGAAAAAGCATTCCTTTACTTGGTGAGTGGAATGAAGTGGACACTGGCTCTCCTCTCCCCTAAAATCCTGATGAGAAAAAATAAAAAGCAACCTTAGGACTAATTTTATAAGTTTCTGACCATGAAATATTGCTCATTTACTATTTTTGTAACCCTCCTGCACATGGGAGAAATAGATTATGACCCTTCCTTTCACAATATTCCTGATTTATACCCATCTGAGAGGCATTATTATTAGAGGCTGTAGAGGTTCATCGTAAATGTGCTGACCCAGCCACTTGTAGAGCTGCGATAAATATTGCATGAGATATCCATATATGCAGAAATCTTCTATGGAACATTAATCACTGCTGACTTAATGCTGTGGAATGTTTTACTATTTCTAAGTACTAAATGATTCCTTTAAAAAGCTGATTTACCCTAAGCCCCAATCCAAAAGTGAGAATGCAGAGAAGCAGGAGCAGCAGAGCTTCACTTTGAATGTGGGATTTTTCAGGACAGGAAACTGGTAGAGTTCAGCTCTCCTCTCTTTTTTTCTTGCTCCTTTTTCTTTCCCATGAACTTTCTCAGGAGCTGCTAACCTAAAGAATCATGTATCACTTAGAGCTAAACAGCCTGAATGTTCATCCATTTAATTTATAATGCTGGACCTCAGATGTTCCTGCAGCACTTATTCATTTTCCTCTTGCTGCAAATCTTCACTCTTCCTGGTACTTTTTTTTCTTGCCCCAGGCTTAGACCAAGCCTTAGGCAATATTCATCTGAGTGAATGCAAAGGCATAGTTCATCTTGGAAAAGGCAAGCACCTACTGAGACATGTATGACACTCTGAACTCAATGGCTACATGACAAGCTTTTCTTCACCTGGAAGGCAGCATTCACCTTTTGTAGCCATCAGGCAAATAATGCTCAGGTGGTGTTAGGTGCTTACAGTTTTTACTTGCTAAAGGAAAAACCTTGTCAACAGTTTAAGAGAGAAATAACTTAGTTTTTTAACAGAGGCTGCTGCAAATACTTGAAATCAGAGTCAGTCCTGAACTTCTAAACTGTGGTCTCAAAAAAATGAGGCTTCTTTTTCTTCTCACTGACAAACATGTCTATTTGCAGACCAGTGACATTTAAGCTAGATGGGTTTTGGCTGTTTGTTGCTTGCTGAACTTGTGATTGTGCAGACCAGGGACATTTTCAACATGCTGTGGACCATGGCTGACCTTCATGTACTTGCTCCCTTCCTTGGGTGACTCTCTTTATTTGCTTCCCACAGTCTGATTTCTTTGGAAGCACAGAAACTTTCTCCTCCCTTTTACTATTGCCTCAGTGGGCAACATCTGATGAGCTGTGTGTGTGCACCAGCTGGAGCTGCTGGCACTGGTCTCTTCTGGCCAGGTGTCTTCGCTGCACTTTCATGTCACAGCTGAACACCTGTGTGGCATAAGGCATTCAAGGATTTACAGAAAGAAGGACTATAGGTCTGTATTTGGCTGGAAAAATAGATGTCCCTGGTTTCATACTATGTCTCTAAAGTTAGTTTTAAATTTTGTTGGGATATGTTGAAACAGAATTTGGGTGTCTCATGTAGTGTGTTTTTCAGCAGGGCTTTTCTTTTGTTCCAGAACACCCTTAATAGCAAACCATTTTCATGATAAAAGCAGCTGGAGTTTGTGAGTGCACCAGAGAGCCAGTAGGATGCACAGAGCTGTGAGATAATGCTCAGAGATAGGTTTTAATGTTTAGAGATAGGGTTTAGTGATAGTCTAGGTTAGAGTTAGATTGATGGTTGGACTCAATGATCTGAAAGGTCCCTTCCAACCAAGGTGATTCTGTGATGGAAATTCATGTATCTTCTCATTAAAAATTGGTCAGTATACATCACAGTTTAGACACCATGCAGATTATAACATGATCTCAGACAACATATAACAGAATGCAGCAATGTCCTCTTATTGGATGCTGGAGAAACAAAATTTAATGATAACAATCAAACCAGACAATTGAGAGATAAAAATATAGAAAACCTACACTGCATTTTAGCAATACTGTAAATTCTTTCCATTGCCTTTATTAAGTTTTCCATTTTCCTGACAATATCTGTGTTTTTGAATTCTTTTAATATGAAACTGCACATAAAACCTTATATTTTAGATTGGCTTAAAAGAAAAGTAAGCTTATAAACATCTTGCTGGAGGTTTTAAATGTTAATGAGCCAGAGTGAAATTCTTGCTGTGGGCATCCCACGCATCTCACAAAACTGTAAACAGCAAGGAGGAAGGGGAATTACAGAGGATGGTACAAGGTGGTACAATTACCTGTAATGGGGTGGAATTACTGAAGGGAAGATGTAGGCACGTTGTAGGAGAGTGAATGTAAGAATTGGCAGGATGAAGCTCTGGAGAAGTGCCCTGGTTTGCTCATACAAAGATATAAAATACTAGAAAGGACATCTAGAATCTGAAATCAGACTACACTGAAATTTAGTTTATAATGTTCATCTAGAAGAAATCAGAAGTGATTTACATCTTGGGAAAGTCTGTGGGAAGCCAGACTTCACTGCCTCTCATCAGAGCTAGCAAAGCATTACAGACAGGGAACCTTCCCAGATAATTTTCAGGGGATGATAGGAGAGAGAATCTGAAGTTCTGCTTCTTTCTTTCTTTGGTTGAAAGAATGGACCTGACCTTCAAGCTGTAATTTCTTAGCTAAAAGTGATGAACCAAAAAATAAGAGTTAAATGTGAGAACCATGGAACTGTGTCACAGGTAGTGAACATGTGTGACAGTACCTCGTGTTGGTGAAAAACAGAAGAGGCTGTGGCAGTAAATGCTGAGCACTTCTCTGTTTCTTTCCTTTGGGCTGGCCATAGTTAGGTCTCCAAAGAGGAGAAATTTCCACAGGAAACTGCAGAGACAGAGTAGAGTTTGGCTGGTGGAGGGGCTTACAGACCAATCTCTTTATGCTATTTCTCTCTGCCATCTTCATTTTAATTGTATGTTTTGTTTCTGTAGAAATTGGTACAGTCACCTCTTAGAAATGGCTCCATTGTGAATGATTCTTGTTTTCCTGCCAAAAGTCATTTTAGTGGGAAATGCTGGAAAATCCTATTGTTTGTTGGCAACCCCTTCTTGTGGAAGACCAGCTGCTCATTTCTGTTCACAGAGCTGGTCTTGATTCCTCAAGGGAAATACACAGAACTGGCAAAGCCTGCCCAAGTGCAAGTGCTAAAGCATAGGAAGGCCACTGGGGAGGAAGAAAAAGATTCAAAGACAGAGCTAATTTCTGGTTGCAAGAGCTTTGGGAGTGATTCATGACCTTGTGGCAGGGTGTGAAGCAACGCTTCCTCTTGGTCAGAACATCTTTGGCCACACTGGGCCCCATCGCATCAACCTGCACTGATCTTTTGCCTGTAAGTCAGGAGCTTCTGATGGACACCCAGTTTGCCCATTTCTCTAGGAGGGGCTGTGGAAAATACACCTGCACAAACTGGCCTTATGGGGAGAGACAGGGATGGTTGACATCAGGAAGTCAGTCAATAATGCACTGTGAGTACTTCAGATCTATTGGCAGAAGTTTTAGGAACAGGCATGACATAGGCACCAACAAGCTTATGACACCTAATGAATCCATTTTCTCACCAGGGGCAATTCATTCCCATTGCTTTGCATCTGTATTCTGTCTGCTCTTCACTTTGCTCTTCTCTCCCCTTTTTTTAGACAAAATAACCAGAATTAATTTCTTTAATGTAGATTTTCTTTAATGTAGATTTTGCTCATCTTGAGGAAAGTGTGTTTCATCTGCTACGGTAATGAGCCCTCCGTTAAGAGCTATGATATTTTTAGGAGTTGCCTGCATACATAATCATGCTTTGCATTGCCAGGTATTTTATAGCACACCAGATTTTCCAATGTTGTCAGATTCTCTTTCTTTTTTTACTGACAAATAGGCATATATCTCATTCCCAGTGATGATAAGCTTATCTGCAGGTGCTACAAGAGTGAAAATCAGAGACCAAACATGGCTTTTTTGGTACCAGAGATCCTATTCTGCTAATGCTCACAGAGAGACTCTAGACTTACACAGGGGAATTTAAAGGTTTTAGATTCTTGGGAATCTAATAGGTGTCAGACAGTGGCAGCAGCTACCCTACACTTAACTCGATGAATGCTGGGTTGCTTTGTTGCTTAGAGAGATTAGCTGCCTGCCCCTATAAAAATAAAGTCTAATATGCAATTAAAATGAAAGATTTTCCTTCTGAGGATGCGGGGAGCTGTAAAATAAAATTATAGGAGGACCAAATGCAAAAAGTACTGTTGTTTCACATATTTAAAAATGAGGATAATTAAAAGAAGTGCAACATACAGAGTCTGTCTTCAAAGGGAAATGAATTTGTAAGCCCCCATGCTAGCATCTGTATCATTAGGGAGAATGTAAGGACTAGTTATGGTATATGGCAGATAAATGACTAATTATAGAACACACACTTGGTTTTCCTTAATATAATAATGAGAGTTCATTAAACAGCTGCAGGACTTATCCATGTCCCTAAGCTCTGCATCCCCAAACCCCTATGTGGGGACCAAGGAGGTAAATCCCTCCCCACTGTAAGGGCAGAACAAGTCCGAGAGTGCCTCCTTAGACTGAATGAGTACAAGTCTATGGGGCCAGATGGCGTGCATCCCAGGGTCTTGAAGGAGCTGGCTGAGGTGGTTGCC
>VZTY01014340.1:69148-113076 GCA_013400935.1 Turnix velox | reverse complement strand
GGGCAACCTCATCTAGTAGATGTGTTTGTTAGGTGGCCCTGCTAGGCAGGGGGGTTGGAGTTACATGATCCTTGGGGTCCCTTCCAACCCAGGTCTTCTGTGATTCTGTGTGAAACAGAAAGATCAGTGCTGCAGTGTTATTTATTTCTATTACAGTGCTGCATGTAGGAATCAAATGAAATGGGAACCCCTGTCGTGCTAGGTGTTGCATAAGCAAAATTAGGTGATAGACTCCTGCAGTTTAAACACTGATCCCTTTCCCATTTCTTCTGAGGATCAGAGTCCAGTTCTGACCATGCTGAAGAAAGTTGCTTTTCCACTTCATAGAGTCATAGAATTGCCTAGATTGGAAGGGACATTTCAGCTCATCAAGTCCAGCTATCGATATAACTCTGACAAGAATCAACACTAAACCATATCTCTGAGATCTGTGTCTACCTGTCTTTTAAATACCTCCATTGGTGGTGCCTCAGTCACTTCCCTGGGCAGCCTGTTCCAAAGCTTGACAATCATTTCAGAGTTAAAAAATTTCCTTCCATCCAATCTAAACCTCTTGTCTCTCAGCTTAAGGACTTTTCTTCTCATCCTCAAACTTGTGAGAATTAACTTGAAATTGTGAGAATTAGTTTTCCCCTAAGTATGTCAAAGGTTTGCCCAGTTGCACACCAACAGAGGGATCATCTAGGGCTGAGGATGTACATGAAACAGCAGATGCAGAAATAGCATCAAGTAAGCAGGTATATAAATTGTACTATTCATAATCCTTGAGTGAAGAGGTTAGTTTATTGCAAGTATTGCATATTTCAGAACTAAAAAGGGAAGCAGATCAATTCAGATTTCCTGGAGCTTCCCCTGTGCCCCAGAGACTAAAATACCCAGCATGCTGTCTGAATGGTATAACCCCTTCCTAATCCTTTCCCATTTATAGGAGTAGGATTTGTTTGGCTTTCTGGAAAAGAAAGGGATCTAAATGGAATGAGCCACAGACCAGCCACATCCCAGGTGCTGAGCATGAGGTTCACATGATTTTTCCATGGCTCTGACCTCTGCCTTGGCAGTACACTGCTACCTTCTCCCTGGTCTGCTGAAAGAACTGCAGCAGTTTGCCTGGTCAAGACCAAAGAAGTCCCAATGAAATGAAGTAAATCCTCAAATGGAGAGCATAACTGCACTTTGGGAGATACAAACCTATGCTGGAATGAGCCATATTTGCTGGGTATGTCATAGATTTCCATTGCCAGTACTTGAGTTATATACATAATTGCTTTTACTTTGAAAACTTTGTCTGCAGTAATCAATTCCTTTGGTAAAGAACCAACATTGGTTTTCCAGAAGTCTCAAGTTATCAGAGTTGCCCGAGGATGCTGTTTGATGGAAAAGATTCAGTTGTGTAAACAGAAGAGTCTTGTGTGAGAAGTTCTAAGTTGTCCAAGGCAGCAGAAAATAGATGGGATCTGAAGAGAACCTCAGCTTTCTGCAATTTGATCTGGACTTTCTCAAGGTCAAATCAGATAACCCAGGACATGTTAGGCACTGAAAATTAACCTTTCTTTATGCAGGTATGCACATAAAGAATTAGGTCCTGGCTTTCAGGTTGTTGTCATGAGTTGGGCATGTTTGGATTAGATATTAGGCAGAACTTCGTCAATGTGGAGATGGTGAGACCCTGAAACAGGTTGCGCAGAGAGATGATGGAGGCCACATCCCTGGAGACATTCAAATCCAGGCTTGCTGAGGCTCTGAGCAACCTGGTACAGTGCAGAACATCCCTGCTTACTGCAGGGGGTTGGGCTAGATGACCTTTGCAGGTCCTTTTCCAACTCAATTCATTCTATGATTTTCACTTACACACAAAGCTGATTTTTATCCTAATCTATATGAATAAAAAGCGAGCTCCAGCTGTGCTATAAGCAACTGTTTAATGAATCCACATTTGGTTAGCATTACTGTCATTTCTCTGGGTATTCTTGTGTGGCTTTATTTGTTTGTTCTAATTAAAAGAACTTAGAAACCCTTGGATGTTTTCTTTATTAATGGCTTTTTTTAAAGTGGAAAATTCAGTATTTAAGAATTTGGGGCATGTGAAGATACAGCCATTTCATCTCCTGCTGTGATCTTGTTACATGTCCCAAATTAACTGATATCAAGCCAAGTTAGAATTTGGATAAAAATGCCTTTAGGGATTAATCCTGGGTGTATTTGCAGGTCAAGTTGATGATTTAATATGTGTCAGCTGTACAAGCTTGCTAAGTCTTGCATTTATTGTTGTCAGATGGTGCCAGGCATCCTTGTCATGGAGTTTTCCAAGAAAAGGATGTTTTAGTCTGTATGGTCCTATCCATTCTTATTGAAGTCCCTGTGCCCTATTTTTGTGGTTGTAGGAGTGAGAAGATGCTTACAGCAGTGTCTTGGACACTTATTTTTCTGTTGCCATGGATGAGTGAACTTTGTGAACAGTTCTCTCTGCTGCTACTGTTTAGCTGGAAGGAATAAAGATGTGGACAAAGTGTCCACTATTTTAATACCTCTTTACTCCTGAAGTGTAAGGAGAGGCAATGGGCTGGTGACTTCCACACATTCCCAGCCTTTTTGGTTTTTCAGCCACTTCCTCTACTTGCAGCCTCCAAAAAGACATTGATAAGTATCACAAAAGACTTAACTAAACAGCATAACTTCACAGCAGTTTTCCTGCAGAGAGCAGAAATTAATTTTTTCACCTTTTCTCTTGTGCTTCCTCTGAGAGCAAGGACAAAACCACCCATTTTTTGTGGTGAAGCCAACATTTTCACCCGCATTCTTCTGTCAGGAATTCTGTGTAGCACAAATAAGAAGTTAAGTAGGAAGAATGCCTTGATGCTCTGCTATTTATATGCACACAATGCAAAATTAATTACAAGGTATATGTAGATTACTATAAACTATCAGCACTTAAGAGCCATTGATGACAGACACAATGCAGAAACCAAGGCTTGAACAAGCAAAAAGTGTGGGCTTCTCATTTTGCCATCAAGAGAGGAGGCTCAAAGTAAAGTCCATGGAAGCAAAGCTTGAATCGTGATTACTACTGCTGCATCTGCTATAGAGCAGTGGAATTCTGCAGAGGACTTGATAGCAAATATTATTTACTGTTAGATTCTTTTCCCTGGTGTAATTCTTCTCAGCATGTTCTTCTGAAATCTGCCTTGGGTCAGCTCTTCATGCCATTAAGTAAATAGTAAATCCAGATAACCATTCCCTGCTCTTGTGCAAATGCATGTAAAAATGATGACTGAAATTTATCAGAAATCCATAGTCTCAACTTCATCACATCACCAGTTTGCACTTGCTGGGAATCTGACTTTAGCATTATTTTTTTTTATCTCCTAGATTTGATTGCAAATCCCTTTCTTGAAGCCTTTGTAAACATGTGTTTTTTAATTCTATTTTTAATTCTCAGTGGAGGAAGAATGTGTCTAATTTACCTCTGCAGAACACGTCTAGAAGAATGCTCTTCAGTGCTGAAACACTTTGCAGAGCATCTTTAAAATAGTTTATGGAGACACTAATGGAATTTTCCTCCTTTCTACCCAGCATTCCCATTTCTAAAACTTCAAAAATACACCAGCAAGCATAACGCAGAACATGAATTGATTAAACTCAGACATCTTTCCTCTCCTTCCCTTCCCCCATGTAAAACAATTTTCTTTGTAAATGGTTCAAAATTTGCAGCTGTGCCACTGTAACAGGATGTTCTCAGCTATGGGAAACAGATGAGCATCTGTATGCTTTCTGACTCAAGTTGTCTTAATTCAATTTTAGTGTACACTTGATGTGATGAATTCAAGTCATGTAACTATTGAATAAGCATTGTGGAAGATGGGTTGAGATGCGGAAAAGTAATGTGTCATCAAATGACATGTTTTTTTCCACCCTACCTCAGTGTCAAGGACATGAAAGAAGGGGGATGAATTAGTTTGAACAAATACATTTAGAGACTCATATTTTGATGTTGCTCACAGGTTGAATTCAGACTGTCAGGGAAGCATTTGAACTGAAGATTTACTGGTAAGAGGTACCAAAACCAAAGAGAGTGGTATGAAAAATTGATCTCTCTGTAATGTTTAATATACTCACTGGAGTTGCCTGTGTTTCCTCTGTCCAGGTTTCCTTTGAGATGATTACAGATTCACCATCTAGGGAAGTCCCACAGATGTTTATCTGCCACAAATTTTCCAGGTGATCTTGGGTTAACAGCACAGCAAGGCTTGAGGCACAGTCAGAGGAAAGGTGGGGAGTGAATTAGTGCAGCCTAGTGAGTGCTGTGATGGCCTGTTGATGACTGGACATGGCTGTGCTTTTTGGCTCTCCCCAGCAAGAACATGTCACTCCAGCCCCCAGGAAGCAGTGGGTAGAAGCAAAGAACATGTTTTGTGCACTGACACCATTGAGCAATCATCTGTGGTGCTGTGGTAAACAATAGCTGTGAATAATACAATACACATTATAATACAATGTCAAAATAGTTATCAGCAGGTTTTTAGATTAAACTGACAAAAACATACTTAAATTCATCCTGATTTATTAATGACTCAACAGCACACTTAAGTTCCAGTAAGTGAAGAGGCAGGCAGCCACATATTTCATCCTTTGAGGAACTGGGGTCTATATCCTGGTTCAAGGAAGAGATTGGTCACTTAATGCTCCTCTGTAGTACCTAGTACTGCTATAAATCCTTCCTGTGTTGGTTAGTTAAATGCTATTTTATATTCCTGATATATTGATTAAGAGACTAAATTAAATAGCATCTGTATGATTAGCATTTTCTTCTGGGAGCTATTAGTCAGTGAAGGTTGCATGATCTCCTCTTGAGATCTTGGGGACAGCTCTGTTGGTTTGCAAAAATAGATGGATTTGCAGTGAATGGAGGAGCCTGTCAATGGTGCTTCAAAGGCAAAGTTTATATGGAAAAGCTTCATAAGAGGGAAAACAGGGCAGGGTAGCATAGTTTCTGTCTTCAGAGAGTTCAGGAAATCCATAATGTATGCCCACTGTTGAGAAACATCATCTCTCAACATCTTTTTCCTCTGTGAATTGCACTGATTGCCTTTCTGAATATGGTAAGTCTTCATCTGTGTTTTGCAAAATGCTTTTCAGTCCATCTCTGAGAGGTATTAAATGCTTGATATTTGCAGGACATGCTGCAGTTTAGTAAAGATTTGTCCTTTTGCTAACAAAAGCTTTCACTCATGGCCTCTATTCACCAGCAGCAAAAGTGGCCTGATTCTGATGAGTGCTTGGCTCAGACTGTGCTTTCCCAGTGATTTTTTTCTGTTCTAAGTCCAGTGATTGTTGTGAGTGAAACTCCTCATGCCCTTCTGAATCTGTTGGGCTTTTTCTTTTGTTTTATTGACTGTGACTAACATGAGATTCAGACAAGGTTGTTCACAGCAAACATTTCAAGTTTTTCTTTGCCAGATGCTGTTCTTCTACATAGAGTCAGGAGACATCAATGGAAAAGTGCCTCTGTGATATGTACCCATATATGCAAACAATATCCAACTAAAAAACCTTTCAGTGTAGCTTTCAAGAAGTGTATTTTAATGCATGTGAATTTGGATATTGCCTGGACTGAATATAACAACTTCTCCTCCCTTTGTCTCTACCTCAAGTCATGTCTAATAATCTGTATTTATCACTCCATGTAGTTCTTTTAAAGACCTTTCCATAGGCAAAGCCAAAACCAATTTCTTCCTGTCCAAAACTAATTGTTGTTGTTTTACAAAAGATAAATATCTCAGAATGTCCTGGTTATGAAGCAGAGAAGCTGAGTTATAAGAAAATATGATTTTTTTACAGGAATGCTGCAGAAGAAAATTGCAGCCTTGTAATAGTGAAAAACCAGAGTCCTGACCCCCTAAAAATACCCCCAAATACCTCATATCTCCAAAGTGAAATTAGCATTTTACAAATGTATTTCAATACATGTTCAATGGGCATGTAGCTAAATATTTGAGATCAATTTGGAAATCTCAAAGTGAGTGCATGCTGCACCTCTTACCTTTTTAAGCAACAGGTTCTTGCAGGGAGAGTCATGTCTCTTCAACTGCATGTTGTTGAAGTATTCATAAATTCATAAAATCACAGAATGTGTTGAGTTAGGAAGGGACCTTCAAAGGCCATTTTCACTAGATCAGGTTGCTCAGAGCCTCATCAAGCCTGGCCTTGAGTGTTTCCAGTGATGAGGCCTCACCATCTCTCTGGACAACGTGTTACAGTGTCTTACCACCATTAGAGTGAAGAAATTCTTCCTAATGTCTAATCTAAACCTGCCCTGTACTAATTTGAAGCCATTGCCCCTTCTCCTATCACTCCATCCTCTGGCAAACATTCCCTACCCAGCTTTTTTATAGTCTCTGTTCAGGTACTGGGAGGCCACTGTGAGGTCTCTTCTGAGCCTTCTCTTCTCTAGACTGAACAACTCCAACTATCTCAGCCTGTCCTTATAGGATAGGTGCTACAGCCCCCTGGTCTTCCTCATGGCCCTCCTCTGACCCTCTCCATGTCCCTCTTGTGCTGAGTTCTCCAGAGCTGGACACTGTACTCTGGATAGGATCTCACAAGAGCAGAGGGGGAGAATCACCTCTCTTGACCTGCTGGCCATGCAATTTGCCTTCTGGGCTGCAAGTGCACATGTTTGATGTGTCTATCAGGGGAGTTGAAAGCAGTTGTAAATCATCTCCAAGGCAGAGACCACACTACAAGTATGATGTTTTTGTAACCAATGATGTGGTCACACAGTTTGTGACCTGCTTTACCTTGAACTATCACTCTTGTCCCTTGGCAAATCTATTGTGCCTTGGGTCTAAGGGAAGGATGGAAAATGGCTTTCTGAGCACCAACTATTATGCAGCAGAAAGTTCTTCTAGAAGATTTGCACTGAGATGCAAATCTGTGGACAAGAGGGCTTTGTTAGAGCCTTAAAATTTTAGTTACCTGCTAAGCTAAAGATCAGGGACAAAATACACTTAAGAAAAACTTGCATTACCTGAAATCCATGTTTTGTCAAGTCAAAATTACTTAAACTTTTAAAAATTGTTATTTCTTCCCCAATGTCTGTAAAGTAAATACTGAAAAATGTCATTTACTCATTCAGGAAAACCTTACACTCTGCAACAGCTTCAGTTAGCAGCTTTTTCTCTCTCTCTGAGCTTGTTATGCCATCAGATACCTTTCTGTACCTCCCATGATGGGGTCAGCATCACTTACACAGGATAGCAGGTTTTTCAAGATAAAATATGATACCTCAGCAGCACCACTGTGCTCTGAAGAACTGTCTTGGATTCTTCCCACTACCCACTGCTTTAGCAGCATCTTTTAAGTCTAATACATGAAGCTGTTGCTGTGGGGGAAATTGCTCAAGCACGTGGATGGTTGCCTCATTGCTGGGGAAAGAGTGAAGTCCCATTTCCACTGCCTTGGCCTTTCCCTGGCCTTTCATATCCAGGACTCTTCCTCTTGCTGCTTCCCATACCACCCCGCAGACCTCTCTCTGTCCCTTATTTAACTCACTGCACCTGCTGATGTTCACTTTTTATGCAGATAGCTTGGTGTTTATAGATATTCATAGATATCTCCACTGGGGTGATGTGCGCTGAGGGGTTCCCTCTGTTGCCTCATGATAATTTTGTGAGTTAGGAGAAGTACTAATTCAAAGTCTGCATTTTGGTTTCTTTTTTTCTTGCTCTGTTGAGTTCTTGGTTTTTCTAAGGACTTTGAAGGTGATTTGCCTCTGTGCATCTTTTATCATGGCCACTTGCCTCATGTGTTTCTTGTCAGCTCTTCTGCTGGATCAACTCCCTGAGGACTTTGCTGTTCCTGTTAGTGGCAAATGCTGAAAAGTTACCTCAGTGACATAACTTGATTTGCTGAGGAAGCTGGTAAGAATTTGAGTCATGTCCATTACTGAGACCATCCATCGTCTTTAATTTCATGAGGCAGTAGTATTTTGTTCTTAGCCTCTTCAATAGAAGTGTGCATGCCAAGGATGCTGGCTTGGTGTGGGCTACAATAGTTGTTTTAGATATCTCTTGACTTTTGTGAAAATCAAAACTTCTGGGAAGGCATACAGCTTTCATATGAAAGCTGGGGACCACAGAGGCTTCAGCCTTTTCTGCTTGCAAGAAGGTTTAATTGTTTCATGCTAGGTAACAGTGGAATTTAGTTGTATAGAATACTAGGAAATTATTAGAAAACCTGCTTCCATGTTGAAGCTCTAATAGGCATTAAGGTCCAACCCTGCAATGAGATAAATGAAGTTTTAATTCCTGATAGTAACAAAATTCTAAATAGATTGGAGAGCACCATCTCAGGTAGATCCGGTGGGTGGAGAAGACCCAGTCACAACAAAGTGCTGACCAGGTAAAATGCTTTAAAGGTCTGGGGTTTGTTCCTTCTGTGTTTGTAAAGAGCTTGATTTCAAGCTTTCACCTCTAGCTTTTGGCACCTGCAACCAGTTTGGTGTCTAGGTACAATTAGACCTGAGCATTTTGACACTTTCATCTTAAAACGGTCATGGCAATTTTGTGCTGTAAATACTGAACAATTATTTAACCAAATTAGTTCAGCAGAACTAAATGTCTGGGTTTCCAAAGGGTATGAATTTTTTTTCCACATGAATCCTCTCTGATCCTGATAGTGGTTGCAGGAGTTAACACTTCCACTACCCAAGACGCATATTCAGCTCATTTCCCAGGTTTCCTTATTGCTGGCTGGGCTCATGGCAGCTGATGTGGCAGGCAGTGCTGCAGAGGGACATGGAGTGCCCTGTCTGGTTGACTTGTGTCACCTGCTGCATGGCCAGCTAGTGGGTACGTGCTTGTGAAATGTGATTTCAGCAGATGAATTCCAACTGCAGCTTTTCCCTACAGGAGGTTCTCATTCCTTTTTTGTGGACTCCAGCTCTCAAGAAGTTTGTGCGAGTTTCTGTCTTTAAGATTTCCCTTGCTTGTCTTTAAATCTGTTGGAAAACTGAAGATGGTTGGGAGAAAAGGTTGGAGGAGTTTCTGGGAGACAGGTCATCAAACCTTTGGTTTCACCAGAAACCTGACTGAGACATGAGGATGTGCTAATGATAACAGAGAGGCTGATTTCATTGTACAAAACATAAATATGGTTTAAAAGTAAAAATAAAATGAAAAAGAATTATCTAAGCAAAGATGTTTCTTTGTTTTCAGTCTTTTATATGCTTGCAATCATCACGGCATTAGTACATTTATTTTTCTTTCTTTTTGCTTTGTCTTTTGCCTCTAGTCCATTTTATTTTTAAGACAAACACTTTCATGGTGTCTCTGCTTTTCAGAAGTTGTATTGTTTCCTTTATTTTCGTAGGAAACAGATACACTAGTGCAGCAGATGCTTCAGATGGGCAGCACTGTACTTTGCTGCAGACATGAGTACTTCTATCTCCTCAGTCAGAAGTTACAAATACTGCACAAGGAGGGTGCAATGTGAAGGGAGCTGGTGAAAAAAACCCTGAAATCATAAAAAGCACTGATGCCATAATCTTTTTTCATGCCTTGAGTACCAAAGTTAACAGCATTAACCTGATCCAGCCCATGGCTTTGCTTCAGGATCTGCTCAGGGCTATACCAGACTTGGCTCTCTGAAAAAAAGGAAATAAAGCTGAATGTCACCTTCTGATTTCTCTTTCCTCTCTCTTCTGATAACCCTCATTTCAGTGCAAACCCAAATCTGCTTAGTTTGTAAAATTTGACAAGATCACCACTCAAGGTACAAAGTTTTAAGGTGTGTTCATTTTTCATTTCAAATTCTGCCTCTCAAGCTATCTATAGTTCAGCATTTAGCCGTCAATTAAAGCTGTACCTGGTGAGCTGAGCAGAAAACAGAGAAGATGATAAATGAGTTAATACTGAGTTTGTCACAAAGCCATTTGCTGCATGAATTAAAACACAAGTTACCCTGTGAGTTTAGGTCTTACCAGCCCTGCTAGAAAATACGTTAGTGTGGAAATCTGGTGATGGTATGACTCTGGTTTGAAGGTCTATTTTACTTAAAGCTAAGCAACTTGGCTGTCCCCTCTCTTACTCTGACACAATGTCAAGTGAATGGAAGACACTGTGCTCATGTGACTGATGCATTGAAAGGAGTGTATCATACATACCTTGAATTAATCTCTTTGGGTCAGGGAACTGTCTGCTTAGAAGTGTCTGTCTGTAAAGCATTATGCACTTATGGTCCCATTTAGAATTTATTTTTATGTTGTATCTCCTTTTGGTAGTCACAGCTACCATTGTTATTAATTGAAGCAAGCATGATCCGAGGGCTGGAGTGCCTCTCCTGTGAGGACAGGCTGAGAGAGCAGGGGCTGTTCAGCCTGGAGAAGAGGTGGCTCCAGGAAGACCTCACGGCAGGCTCCCAGTACCTGAAGGGGGCCTGCAGAAAAGCTGGGGAAAGACTGTTCACAGGGCATGTAGCGATAGGATGAGGGGCAATGCTTTTCACCTAGAGCAGGGCAGGTTTAGATTAGACATTAGGAAGAAGTTCTTCACCCTAAAGCTGGTGAGACACTGGAAAAAGTTGCCCAGAGAGGTGCTGGAGGTCCTATCCCTTGAGACATTCAAGGCTAGGCTTGATGAGGATCTGAGCAACCTGATCTAGTGCAGGATGTCCCTATTCTCTGCAGGGGAGGTGGACTGGATGACCTTTGAAGGTCCCTTCCAACTTAATTAATTCTGTGATTCTAAAGTAATACCTGACTCCATGCTAGAAAGGTGGACCACATGCCAGGAGAAAAGAACATTTCTATGACTTAAGGCAGCTCGTATAATAAAAAACTGAGGACAGCACAGACCTGTAGGAGAAAAGAATTCACATGGATGAAGAGAAGGTCATGTACCAAATGCCACATTAACCTCCATTTTTATTTTAATTTTAATTTGACTTATTTTGTGTATATTTGCCCTTGGGAAAGAGGGCAGCTTACCTTTCACTCTCGCTCTTTCAGCCTACAGATATCAGAGGTTTGTGCTCCATCACAGCATCTCTCCCTCTTAGAGACTTAAATCTCTGAGGGGTTGCATTTCTCAGCCATGGTCTGTCATCACTACATGTCTTTTTCTTCCTTTGATAGCCTCTCCAGGAAAAGTCACTATCTTTTCACCTATGGCAAACTGAGTAACGAGAAAAGGAGCACAGGGCTGTAGGTACATTTGACTAATGCAAACCATAAATGTCCTGATAAATCCTTACAAATCACAGTTATACTAATAACCTTCATCTCAACGAAGAAGACTTTATGTAATGACACATTCTTCTTTGACCTGCATTTTCCCTGGGATCCCTGAACCTGTAGAACATCCACTACCAAAGCGTTTCACCACAGGACAGCTGCAGTAGAGCATTCCCTACAATCCCTACCGAAAGTATGGGAGGAGCGACCTCTGAAGGTCAGCAAGGAGTTTTCCATTAACTACTTCACCCCCTTGTTTTGCAGGGCATTCATGGTTAGTCATTTAACTTTTTCATGTTGCATTTCTTTTATTTTGATTTACATTTACCCAACCATCTTGGGCAGTATGCATACAGGTAAGTAAACTGTTTGTGGTATTGATAAAATTAATATGCAGAACTTACTCTGTTGCCGGACTGCCTGTTGAGTTGTGAAATGTATTACCACCTATCATGGTTCTTTTATCTTCCTTACCCTGCCTTAAGGTCAGGAAATTCTGACTCAGACTTACAGGTGGAAAACTGAAACAGAGGGAGTAAAACCTTGCTCTTCAAAGAGTTGAAATGGGATCTGGAGGAAAGCAGGCACTTAAACTGTAAGCAGATTCTTAAATAACTTTGAAGCTCTGGGCCTAAGGGAGTTCTCAATGTCATGGAAGGAGGGCTGTGCACAAACAGGGAGCTGAGCCCAAAATTCTGTATGCTTAGACAAACACTTTGTAATGATCCCAGATTTCACCACATCCAGTTATGCTTAGGCAAAGGTAAGTAGCTATTCAACTGATAAATGTTAGTTTCTCCTGAGTGAGCTTGTGAGGAGCTTTGCCCTTGTCAGCTGCAAATGTGAAGATTGAGCCCACAGAAAGAGGTGGTACTTTTTTATATCTCACTCTGAGAAGGTTGTTATGAAGTAGATCAGAGAAAGAAACTCCTCTATCTTGAAAGATAGGTTTCAGCTGTGTTTTTTACCTCCTGTTTGGGAGTTCATCTGTGTGAAAAAATGCCCAAATTTGTCTAAGATTTGAGAACTTTTTTTCCTGTGGTCCTCCTGGAGACTGTGAAGATGAATCTTCTCTCAGTTCTGACTACATTAAACTTAGTTCAACCTCTGCATCTTCTGTTGTGTTCTAGTGATTTACATTCAGACCATTCCCCATGCTGCTGAACAACTGCCAAACCAGAGATCCAGAAATATTTGTCCCCTTGGTTCCAGATCCATCTCACTAGGACTCACACTGCACTCAAAAGCAGAAATACAACTGCTGATGTTCTCAGCCTCTCATTTTGATACCAAACAGTACAGAAGAGGAAGGGAAGGAGCTCTATCTCATCCCTAGAAGGGCTGGATATTAGGGCTGTGTGAATCCTAGCTGTGTAATGAATAAAGCAGGGAACAAGAAGATTCCATAGTTATCCAGAGGACCATTCACACACTTGCCTGATTGTGATTCAGCTGTAAATCACAGCTTCATTTAAGACTGGTAGATTGTACCTTACCTGAAGTGATTTTCTTTCAAGGGGTGTGTAATGCTTGGGGCCAGGGATCAGTCTGAAGAATTGCTGGTATCTTCAGCTGAAATCTGTGAAAACACAATTGTGTTGTAGTTGGACTGTGCCTGTTTTGTGCACATTCCCTGTAGTGAAGACATTTGATTTTTGAGCAGACCATGAAATTATTGAGTAGCTGTTTGTGAAGATGAGATAATGAACTGGTTTAAGGCAATGGACTGAGTTTTAACTAGGTGCTAACTGAGCCTTCGTAATTAATTATTGACTGATGGACACAGGAGCCTTCCAGGTGAGAATTTTGTAAAGTCATAAAAATCCTTCCCAGCAGCTCTTGCTGTGCTTAAATGTGCTGCTTAACATCCTGATTGGAATGACCAGGCAGGAGATTCCCAGAAGTGATCGAACTGTGCTTAGAGAAGACACTTGTGAATAGTAAACAGAAATTCTTCCTGCAGGTGCAGACTAGGTTATGTGGGACAGTCTTCTCAGTGTAGTTAGTAGTGAGATTTTTCTATATGTAGTTATGGTATGTGAGCAGTGATAAATTATATATTCTGGGATGTTCACACAGGACCACAGGCCAGCTAGAATATAAGAAATGAGCAGAAGAGCCTTCCCTTTTCTGGTTGAAGATGTAACTGAAAGGATACTCACTACAAAATTTCCCATCATTAGTGGAAACAAGCATCCGCCTCTGTTTGAAAGATCTCATTCCTCACATGAACACTATCCTGTGCCACATTCTCAATAAGCTAGTTCTCCTTTGTGAAAAATGTGCTACAAAACCTCCAGTATTCAAAAAGGTCAATCCATAGGCATAAGAAACCAGACCCTCAACATTAACAGTGTGTCTAACCCAAATTCTTCATATTTCTAATGGGTGTGTTAACATTCTTGAAGTCTTACAAAGCGAAGTCCCACCTTGAGCCCATAGTGACAATTATGATGCACTCAGAAAAAAAAAGTTGATAATGAATTCCTACTATGCAGAGTTGGAATGAATCATGACAAAAATGGTCCAGAGTTACTGTTAAATGATGGCACTACATGGGTTTTTGAGTAGCTACCAGGATGGTGAACATTGTGTCTTAAATGCAGTGAATGAGGCAGGGGTCCTGTGGGGAAATTAGTCTGTGACTGTAGTTAAAAGACCATGGTGGTACTCATGAAGAAAGAATATAGAATAAAAAGAAATGGGAAGTTAAATTGCTGTTCCATTTTTGGTATTTTCTTGTCTGTTGAATGCATTGACCTAAAACTTCCTATTGTGTCACAAACATATCTGGACATGAGTGGTGATGAAAATCAATTCATTAGGACTAAAAACCTCATTTACAATATTGCTTTAGAGCTTCTTGATGGAATAGTTTGTATCCCATGAGACTGCCTTTACAAGAAGTGGAACATTTTCTTTTCATAAAGCTTTACCATGACACATTCAATAACAAGCACTGCACTACACCAGTAAGTGTTTGTGTTTACCCTGCTTGAGATTCCCCATCAGCCCCCACCACTCTTAATAATTCTGTCATCAAAGCTGAGATTGCCATGGGAAGCATATAGACAAAGTTAAACAAACAAAGTGAAGGACTAAGGAAAAATAAGCAACTTGCATCATGGAAATCTGTGTCCCTGCAGTATGCTAAGAGCATACCAGCATATGGAAGAATTGCCAAGAAAGGAATTAAGGAACTTCAGAGTTCCTTAGAGAGGAACCCCGATGGACAAACCTCACTAAAATGGAGATTTTATTTTCCTTTCTATTTGGATTGTTCCTTTCTCTGAACTAATTTCTAGCTTTCTTCATTCAGTGTGACTCTTCTCAGTCTTGATGTATTTCCACTGGTGCTGCTTCAGGCTTCTGGGGTTACTATCTGAACTGGTATCTCTGCAACAGCTGAGGAAAACAAAAACAAACAAACAAAATCCAATACAGAAAGTGATGCTAATGTGAAACTTGATTTTTGAGTCAAGAGGAGACATCCTTCTCCAGCAGGTAAGAATCAGACCTATGGTCTGTAGGTTGCTGTGACAAAAAGAAAGAAAGTTCAAGTACATTAAGGATCATCACAGCATTAGATCAGGATTAAGAATGAGATATTTGTAGGTATCACTCACTGGGTTACAGCTCTCCCATGTTTTACAATTAATCCTGAAAGACTGGAAGGGATGTATTGTCATTGCTGTGTAATTATGCTATGGAGGTCCCTTCATTAAACTCTATGATGACAGCTGAGTACTCTATTCCTCATGTATCATGCTTCTCTGATAAAACAGCAGTAAACCTTTGCTTAAAAAAAGTGAAGAGCAGACCAGCAGGCATGTGCATTCCTGCATATTCAAACAGAGGAAGAGAAAAACATCTCAAAGAGAGACAATTAATTCTTTGGTTCGTGCTGATGCTGGCTCTGGTTTGTTCTCTGGTTATACCCAGAGAAGGAGGCCAGAGGGAAAATAAAGTAGCTCCAATGTGTTACAATTGGTGTGTCCTTGCCTATAGAATGGTTTGAGTTGGAAGGGACCTTAAAGATCATCTAGTTCCAACCCCTCTGCCATGGGCAGGGACACCTCCCACTAGACCAGGTTGCCTCATCCAGCCTGGCCTTAAGCACCTCCAGAGAGGGGACATCCACAACCTCTCCGGACAGCATGTTCCAGTCTCTCCCCATCCTCACAGTAAAGAACTTCTTTCTTATATCCAGCATAAATGGGAGACAGAGTTTGCTGAGCACCACCTTTGAGTCAGTTGTTGTTTTAAGACTCAGTCTTCTGAGTGTTGTGTTCAAAATTTACAATGAAATATCAGTCAACATATCTAAATACCTGGCCCTGCAACAAGGGACCCTTAAACTTTTCCACTGTACCTTGGGAATTACTCTTATTATACTGTGCTAATAAAGTCTCTCACACATCACCCCAGATGAACCGATTTGCACTTACCTGGGCTAAGCTTGCTTGTTAGGTTTCTGAGGAATGTGAGGGCTGTGTTCTGGACTGGAAGAGAAAGACTGGGCAGCTACAGACTTAGAATCATAGAATAGTTTGGGTTGGAAGGAACCTTAAAGATCAACTAGTTCCAACCCCACTGCCATAAGCAGGGACACCTCCCACTAGATCAGGTTGCTCAGTGCCTTGTCCAGCCTGGCCTTAAACACTGCCAGAGAGGGACTTTTCAGCCTTCTTTGCAGATTGGCTCCTGGTGAGAACAAGAAAAAGAACAAAACTGAAGACCATGAGCTGTCCCAGATGTTACATTTTCCCATCATCTTTCATCTAAGTGGACTGGAGCCTGCCAGTCACAGACAGAAGTCAGAACTAGCTGGATCTGTGCATTTAAATTAGTTGCTTGGGCACTTGGTGTCCAAGAGGATTTCTTAGTGGGATTTTAAAAAGCCAATACTTTACTGAGAGGAATCATAGGATCACGCTTTTGAGTAATTTCTTTTGTCTGACTGCAGGTGCACGCACCCTTTAGGTAAATATTTCTAAAAACAGGAACATTCAATTTTGTATGTGCCAGATCTTGAGATGCTGCGTGCACTTACTACTTGACTCAAACCATGAGTTGTTCTGATTTATCTCAACAGCACACACGCAGAAGCTCAGGAAAAAAAGGAAAAAAAAAAGTAAGAAAGAATAGGAAAAATTCAAAATAAAGGACAAACTCTGTAAGTTTTTTGGTTTAATTAACTTCACTTTTTAATCCAAAGGACTTTGTTTTGGCCTCATTTACATTGATGTAGATGGGCTGTGCTAGTTTATTAGAAAATCCTTGGCTGATGGAAATGCTTGCATGTTTTCACAGAGCCTGACAGCAGATGTAGCATCACTGGGTAGTTTCTAAGAAATACAGACCCTTATGAATGTTTTTCTTCTGTTGTGCAGAGGGGTGTGTGTGTGTGTCTCGGGGCCGTTGTTGCCTTTGTTCCATCACGACTTTCCTCTGCCAGCCTCAGCACAGTCAGAGCCTTCTCACAGGAGAGGATTCCAGCTCCACCAAGTGATTCCCGCTTCTTTTATTTTTAGCATCGAGATGTCTTTTATTCTGGCTGAAGGACAAAATCCCTTTTCACAGGGGCTGCTTGAACAGCAGAAATGAGTGGCTATTAAAAGAAGGCTTACTGTAAAATAGGATAATAACCTAGTTATTTTGCATTTCTAAGTAATTCTTGCATTGATATTTCCTTCCCCACGATGCACACCAATTAAAAGCCACTGAGCAGTAAAAAAGAGCAGCCTGTGCAATAATCTGATGAAGAGTCACGAGCTGTGAAATGAAAGATTTAATTTGTTGCCTTACTGTGAAGATCCATTGCAAATTCTTATAAAACAGAATTTGTCCTGGACTATTGCTGTTTCTGTCCTTTAAGTCTCTGAAATTCCTTGTATATTTTAATGCTTTTCATATACAAATTAAAACTCTAGGTGATACATCAGGTTTCAAGGACAGTTTTTCTTCGTCCTCTGAATGTTCCATCAATGTCCTCGATTTTTCTTCTTATGCACCAGTACAAGGTCTGTACAAGGCTGTCTTATTCCTAAAGTACTAGATTGGATTATAGACAACATTAATATTTCTCCAGAGAGGTAGGGGTTGTTGTCTGAAGGGCAGGACGTTGACTAGGAATGAGGGTAGCAAGATATTCTCTTTCAGTTCCTAAGGTTACAGAATTGTGTATTTCCACGCCCCTAAGGTTAATGGCAAGGTTGGGACAACCCTCAGTTATGGCTGATTAGCAAATATCATCAAAAAAACAGACATAGCTGCACTGCAGATTTGGATGCAAGAATGGAAGAGGACAGATGAAGCTTGTAAACAGAGAAGGCACTCGTTATGCTAACTTGATTGTAGCTAATTAAAAAGGGATATTAGCTGATTGGATTACAGGGGATGGAGCAGAATGACCCTTTGTTTGTGCTTGTGCTGCATCAGTAGGATCCTCTCATCTGTCCAAGAGCGCTCCTGCATTATCCTCGTTCTTGATTCTTCTCTTCTGCTTTCAGAGACAGATGCTCCCATGCAGTCTGCTCGCCAGAGCCACACGCCAAATGCCCCAAGAGCCATTGTGCCAGGCTTCTGAGTGCTCCAATCACTTGGCTGTCAGGCTGTGGTGAAGAGAAGCTGCCACAGTGTGCTGTTGGGTTCTCTGGCTGTTCTCAGCAGGTCTGCAGGCTGTTGGCTGCTCTCGTTAGAGCTCAGACTGCAGAATCAAGAAACGACATCCAGCACCTATCAACACCATGCTAAGTAGGGCCCTTCATATTTCTTCCATGTTGTCTGTCATCCTCAGTTTTCATAAACAGAACCTCTCCAAGTTTCTTGTTTGAACTTTAAAGAACTACTGGATAGAGGTGTCGTGTGCCTAAGTCAGAAAAAGGCTGAAACAAAGCTTTGTATTCCTTTATATAAAACAATAGGATGCCATTGCATAATATTTTTAGTACCAGAGCTGTGAAAGCTCAGCTCTTAGGTGTATACTAATTCTTTTGCCTTTGGTAGGACTGAGGTAGTTCTGATTTGTCATGGTTGCCTCATGTTTTAAATTCAGAGCAGAGCAGCAAACCAACAGACAAGAGTTCCAGAGTAGAAAACAATATTAGGAAGCCCAAAAAGGGGGTTCCATACATTCTGGGCAAGGAGAGAGAAGTGTGCAGTCTTTTTTTGCGAAGAGATGAGCCAAGTGAGTCTTATTTCCAGATTTTCTAGCTGACCATAACTCTCACATTCTGTTAATGAGGAAGACATCAAATAGTAGTATTGACACTAGAAGCTGTTCAGTTCAAGAATAAATTGAAAATACAGTGACCACCAGCCTTTCAAAGTAGGAGAGAGGAATGCTAGGAAAAAAAAACATATGGCACAGCTTATTTATTAAGGAGCCATCTTAGCATTTCATATTTGGTTATAGTCAATACAAGTAAAGTGTGACATTCATCTGGTCTCTTTTTGAAGTAATTTCCATGTATATGAAGAGTATTCATATAACTCAGGAATTGTATGAATCGTTAGAATAGAATCATTGAATCACAGAATCACAAAAAGGTTTGGGTTGGAAGGGACCTTAAAGATCATCTAATTCCAATCCCCCTGCCATCTCACCCTAAGTTCCATTGACTGCCATGTTTGGATCTCTTTTGACTACAGAGAAGCCTTTGGCAACTTGCTGAGGTACAGACATCTATAATTACAGATCTGTGAAGGAGTAGGATGAATCCTGTGGCACCAGCCATCAGAAGTTCCTTGTAAAACCAGTTGTTTGATCACCCTATAGGGAAAGAGATTGTACTCCTGTTTTCCAGTTGATAGGCAGAATGGTTGTATGAGTGTATGTAAAAATCAACCCATGAGTATGTAAAAGCATGATCTTTTTCTTTTTTACGTGACAGGTATAAAATTCATTACCTCTTGATTTTAAGGCTGCTGATTATCTAAATCTGCCTTGGAAGTTTACTTTTATACAGAGGTCTGGAAATGCAGAAGGAAAAAACGTATTCCTTTTAATTACATTGGATCAGGAGCTGCTACTGGAGGAAAACCTTCGCTATATTAAAAATTAAGTGTGCTCCAGGAACTGTTCAGATAATCTCAGTTAGTCTCCAGAGATGTTACTGGGATTGGAGTCAGAAATGGGATTGGAGTCAGAAATTCAAGGCAGTTAATAACATTACTCCTTTGTGTCATGGTAGATTAGATTGATAACAGCATAACCTGTTATCAGAAAGTAGGGCAGACACAGCAGGAGGTAGAACTGTTTAGCAGTAGATTTTTGGCTGACCTAGGACAAGTGAAGAGCAGCAGATTCTGCAGTTAGAAAATAGGGCACTCGTACTGTGGGGGGTCATGTGGCTACCAACAGCCATTTTGTTGGAAAGAAGACATGGCCATTGATGTTGGACCAAACAGCAACACAGACAAAGAATACTAAGGAAATTTTAATTGAAAATATGAATATTTATTTTTAAAATGTTTCTTTCCTTTCAATCACCTCTTTTTAGATTTGTTGGGTTTTGAAGAAGAAATCCTCAGACTTTTAGCTTTGCATGTATTGTAGCCTATTTTGGGTTAAAAATAACATTTAGTTGCAAATACAATGAATGAAGGGTCGTTGCTGCTGTGCCTGGAAAACATGCTATCTCATCTGCAAGGTCATATTGAAAATTATTCCAGAAATATCTGTCTCTCCCTTCAGTGCAAAGTGAAGATAGTGATGAAAGGATTAATGTACAAAGCCTTGCTACAGTGTTTTCTGTTCTGCTCATTCTCTCATGGTCAGTAGTGCCAGTAATGCTTCATGCTTTTGTGTCTGTTAGGTCTCCTCCTGCTATTGTTTAGTGATTTTTTTATTCTGTCTAAAATTACACCAGCTTAATGCTCTCTGTTCTGAAATGACAAAGAAATGAATGTGTAAAAACATTTCACTACGAAGTTTTAAATTCAGTAGATATGTTGATTCTATATTATAATGTTCAGCTGAAGGCAAGGGCATTGGGAGGATTACATTAGAAAAATAAAATGGTCTAGCATGAGCAGAATATTAAGGCATTTACTTGCAAACCCTAACTCCATTGGACAGATTACTCTTCTTTCACTTGCTTACATTTTGCCAAGAAGCTGACACATCTAAATAATATATTTTACTTGTGAATGCTGTAATTGGAAGAAGTTTAGATAAGAATGGATTTTGGTGCATGAATGTGCACTAGATGACCTCTCAAAGACCTTTCCAGTCCTATTTTTTATTATTCTCCCTGTAGAATGAATTGGAAAGTATGTAAGCAATTTGACTGAAGACTCTCATTAAACCTTTGTGTAGTTCAATTTCCTGACTCTGTCCATAGACATAAATTTGGTCTGAGTCTAGAACCAGATTTCTCTGAATCTGGGAGCAAACTAAAATGGGCACAGACCAGTTTAGCTACCTAAATTCCAAAATATGTTTTCCACAACTATGAAAGTTATCAAATATGTACCCTCTGTTAACCCTCTCAAACTTGAAAAAAAAATTTCCTACAATTTACTAAGGAAAGCAATAATGGATCCCATTATTTAGTAATATTTAGCCTGAGATTCTTTGGTTTATTTATTTTTTTTGTTGGGGATTTTTTGGGTGATATTTCTTCTTTAATTGCAATAGGTAAAATTTATTTGTTGTTTATCCTGCTGGCTATGCCGATCAACCTGTCTATGCTTACCTATCTCCATCCAAACCTGGGGGCTTACTGCTTTTTGTAAGTGGTCAAGGGGGCTTTCCTGAAAGGGAAGTTACTTACAAATTAAAGTGAGAATTCAGACATATGTCAGCCCTCAGAATTCAGTCCTTAGGATGCTATGGCTTATTAATAACTTCAAGAAACATCTCTTTTGGTAGTACAATTAACAATTGCAAGAAGAACTACAGCCTTCACCTTCCTTGGAGACATTGTCTCACACAGGGGTCAAACAGTTTATGTTAACAAATTGTGAATTATGTGCTATGCTTCACATTGCAGGGATAAAAAAAAAGGCCTCAAATGTCTGCAGCCATGAATCAAGCACAGCTCTACATTAATGGATAATTGACTAAAAGACCCCCAAGTTGTTGTATGATTTGTTTTGCCATTCTTGTGAATGCTGAGCTTTCAGTTGATCTATATCCTAACCTGGGAAATTGCTCCATGAAAGACATTCAAATTCAGATTTTGCCAAGTTTATGTGAACAGATTTCCCTATAGATTTTTATCTTGCAGTTGATTAATTTATTATTAGAACACATTGCAGGCAGCGTTGAGATAATAATTTCAATTTATTTCTTGCAACTCCATTTTGCCCTCTTTTTATTTCAGTACATTCTTTTCTCCATCACTGATTAGTAGTTTCATCTCAGATTCATAGAGCCTGCACCTGAGAAATATGCATTAGGTCATGTAAGACAGCTTTTGTCAGTAGTAAAGCTTCTTTGTAGGTAATAGATGGAGGCACCACTGTAGGTGTTTCTGTAGCAAGGATAACTCAGAGAAGTTGGTAGTGAATTCTCATTACAGAGCAAGGTTAATTAGGCAGTTGTCCATCTCCAGCACTTTGCCAGGTGCCTGTATTTTGAATCAGTCATGGGGTGAAAATTCATCTGAGACATTGGTTTGACCCATATTGCCTTTCTGAACTCTCTTGTGATGGTTTTGAGCACAAAGCATACAAAAACTGTCTGCAATAATAAAAGAAGAACCCAGGGATCTGAGTAAAAATAGTATGTAGTGAGTCATTAGATGTGGCTTTTCTGTGTGATTCAGGCATGTTTCTTATCTGCCACACACTGAGTCTGACTTTCCCACAGTGAACATGTCTCTGGATGAAGGAGGTGATGATGTTCTGCCTCATGCATTACTGCCCAAAAAACCCTCCTAATCAGCTAAATTCTGATCACAAATATCTTTATTCCTGGTGAAGGGGAAGGAGGCAGAAAGGTCACAATTTGACTTTCAGATCTCCAGTTACATCTGCAAGGCTGGCACTTGGTGTGTGTATGTGGGAATCATTTGACTTGCAAATTGAGCATATTTCTTGTCAGGTTTTCCTTATGTCTGTCTCTTTCGTGCATCTTCTTGTCCATCTTGTCCAGATATTCTCAGCTAAAAGGACTATGTTGATGGACTGCAAGGGTCAAAAGGGAGTTCTACAAGACCAATTCCAGTGAACCATTTCATGCAACCTCATACTTGAAGATATCAAGCTCAGTCAAAGATTTTAGCTATTTCACACTCACAATTCCAAAATTAATGTTAGTTTTAGAGCTTTACTATCTAATGCTTAATAAACTTTCTCTGTTACTGTTCTATTTCCCCTAGGTTTTGCCAGTGTTGGGTCATGGTTTGAATGCTTCATCTCTCCTAATATTTATTTTTCTAAGGAATCCAAACATCTTTATTTAGCTAAAATGACCAGATTATTATGTTGTCCTCTCAGAAACAACCAAAATATCATCTTTCTCCTTAACAATGGTGAAATGCATCAATATTGAATCAATATGAATTGTGGAAATATGACCCTGCTATATGGGAAACCTCTATGCAGTCCCAGTGCACATTTTGACCCACCACTATCATTAGCCAGGAAGGACTTTCAGCCATACTTCATCTCAGTAGGAGTCCTTCCATTCTCTTCATGCTGGTCATGGATTTTATTGACCAGCTGATAGCAGCGGCCTGGCAAGCTGGGGATGGAGAGCTTTTTTCCTAAGAGCTGCGATCAGTTGGTGGCTGATATCTGTGGGATGCTCAGGAGCAACTTACAGGTCAAAAAGATGTTGTATTTCACTTGAAAAGACCCAGCTCACCTCACCAAGCTTGGACCTGAGGATTCTTGGAAAGTGCAAGCTCCTGTTAGATAGGACAATTAAATAAAAGGAGATTTATAGGTCAGACCTTTGCCTCAGATAAGATTTGAGGTATGATCTGGACCTAAGGGTCTTCAGTCATGATCATGGTTTGCAAACAATTACTTAGATAGGACAGTATTCTCAAGAGAGCGAGGAGGATTCCTGTTTTTACTGGCTCAAACCGATTTTGCTTGTGGGCTTTTTCAGGGCTAACACTGAAATACCAAACTGTTATAACTCAAGGAGATCCCCAAGACCTACAGCCAGATTGTAAACCACATGCTCCTCGATAAGAACAGCTACTTCTGAAGAGATTTCAGCATTCTCTTCTTATCACTTCGCTGTTCACAAACAGTGATTCTTTGAGCAGGTGGGACTTTTGTATATAGGCAAGTTTTTCGTCTAGGAAATTAAGCCACAGGCTTCACATGGTTTCCCAGATCAAGGAAGTTAAAGGAAACAACAAAATGTTTCTATATGGGGTCTAGACTTTACATCATTCAAATTAATTAAAGATTGATTCGAGGATTGTTCATATAAGTCAACAAGAGTCAAAGATAGATCAGCTTTATCAAGGATCTATGGATGTCAGTCAAGGAAAGTACTCTGATCAAGTTTGGTAAACATGTGAAGTGCAGAGCTGGAAATCAATGTACTAGAATTGGTAGGTTGGGAATTAGTACTAATTGACAGGGAAGAAAATGAACCAAGGAAACATATAAGCTTACTCAGCTAATTTCTTTGAAAATATAGGAGAAGGGGCATATAGAGCAGAAAGGAGCAGAGTCATTATTCCCTCCATCTACTGAATTCCAATAGCTATCCTGTTGTTGCTGAACTTTCATGTATTTACTTTAAGACATGACTGGGCAAGTTGGATCTAAAGATCTACAGAAACGAGTTTGGTTTTTTTTCTTTGTCAGTTGGATTTGGGTAAAGCTTGAAAAGTTGTAGGAATAGGGGTTATACTATTTTGCTTTATCTTACATTTTCCTTCCCTTTCTGCCCTTACTTTTTCTCATCAGTCCTTGCCATGTGCTTAGAAAAGGGCTCATTCTCAGAGAACATTTGGCTGTGAACTCATCACCAAGAAGGCAGCTAAACAGTGATGCTCTATGGGGTACTACTATGCCATAAGTGTGCCAGGTCGACCAGGTGGCTTGAAAGTATGTTGTGTCTGTCTTTCTCTTACAGTGAGCATGTTTGCAAGAGCTAGCTCCAAAATCAGAAATGGCTGTTCTTTTTTCAACCCTGGGTGTATTGTGTTATTACTCTGCCCAGGGGAACTGCTTAGAATCCAAGGAAGAGGAACAGAGCTCATTCCCTATTTGTCTTCCTTTCCTAAAGACAGTTGAATTCAAAGACACTTCTCTGCTGGAGAAGGATATAATGGATGCCATTTTCTGAAGAAATTTTAAAATCTGGTAATATTTTATTTGCACTGCTTTTCCTCTTCCACATCTTTCTCTTTTCCCTGAGAGCTAACTTGGGTTTGTGACCCAAACTATCAGTCCCATGAAATGGGATGCATGTATATAAATCAAACTGTGACGGGCCCATTCTTCTTCAGGTGATAAAAGACTGAGACTGTGGTATGGGGAAGAGTGTGAAACTCTTTTTTCCCATTGCAGCTCCAAAGGAAGCATGTCTCTAGGTGATGTGAAACTTCTCTGATTTTCATCTCTCCGGGCAGGAATCAGCTGATCACAGTTATATCCCACCAGCTGCATGTGGCATCGGTATTTTGGGAATCTGTAAGATTAACAATTGCCTCTCTTCTCTCCTTATGTACTTAGAAAAGAAAAGCAGGGAAATAGGAGTCAAGAACCTCTCCCAAAAATGTAATTTGGGGGCTAACTGCATTGTCTTCTCACCATCTTGCCTCTTGTTTAATTCTTCCTCTTGCTGCAAATAGACTTTCCCAGACTTAAAATTTTCCAGCTTCAGTCACCAGATCTCAGAAGAAAACCTGGTGTGAGCAGAAGCTGAACACATGAATAAACATGAGAGATTCACAATGTGAAAGGCTGCTGCCACCTTATGAGTAATAAGATTTTAGACCTTCTGTGCAATCCCCTCCTTTTTGTGCCAATGGAGATGTTAATGTTTGTGACTAATGAGTCACCACCCAAGGCTTACATGTCCTAGTTGGACTGTATACAAGGGTGACTCTGTGTCCCAGTTTCTGTGGTGTAAACACAATTTCATATTGGGAAAAAATGCATTCAACTGCCTATGAAACCAAGAGGTAGGCAAGATATTTTTGATTTCAATATAAACACCTGGGCAGGCTCTTCTCTCCTCTTGCAATTTTGAGTTTCACAAACCTGATGTACCGTTGCAGCTAGGAAAGAAATGCCAGTCACTGACTTTGCTCTGCTTTGCATTGGAGTTTGTGTAGGTCGGATGTAAATGCTTTCTGACATCATGTACATCCAGAGCCTCCATCTGGCTGATGTCTTCTGGGGGACATGAAAATGGAAGAACAACCATGAGACATAAACTCAGGAAGAAGCACTAAGCTGTTGAAGAATGAGGGGATTTTATGGTGTTGTTTTCAACATGTAGATTTACCTATTGCATTATTAATCTGGGAGGCACAATGTGCAGGTTGTTCCTGAGCAGTGAGTCACGGTGGCTCTTGAGGAGCAGCGTGGGCCAGATGCACCTGTCTGCTTGCTCTTCTCTGACTCAAAGCAGGAATACAAACCTCATCTGACATCAGTGCTGGGGCTGGAGTATTTCCCCTGGTTAAGCTGGAAGGAGCCTCTTTTCTATCACTTTCTCTCTTCTTTTTATGACATGTTGTATATTTTGATTGTCGTGAGCATTTTTCGGAAGTGTATGCGGGGAACCTGATCCTCTGACATGAATAAACCCGTAGCAAATTGACTTCACCCCATTGTATTGACTCTGTCATTCTCACTTTCTATTGTTTTCACGTCTTGAATGTAGTCCCTTGACTCATTAGCTGCATATGGCCATTTGATGTTCCCTCTGCCCTCACCAAATGCAAGTACAGTATAAAACACTTGTTCTCTATTTGCACACATGCTCTGAGCCAGCACACTGAGTCTCTTATTACATATTAAATGGAGAACTTGCTTGGCAGCATCAGCCTGGCAGAAGCTGCCTGTGCTCATGTGCTTGATGGTTGACCTTCTTGAAAATGGCCATTATTCTGGATGCACTCAGTGCATCAGCACCTTTTCCAGCGAGGGGGGTTTTCAGGAAGAAGCTGTTTTCATATGAGCCATTGTAGATCTGAGAAACATCCCTTCAGAGCATGTGAGATCTCTCTAGCTCTTGCAGACAAACTTCTTGTCTCACTTCCAGTACTTACTGGTAATGTTCATATTTTTCCAAACACTAATCTGAGCAGACAGAAAGCCAATGAATACTGGTAACACAGAAAAATATCCTATTGTTCTGGTGAATTTTATTCCAGAGTAATGGAGAAATCAGTTTCACAACTTTACTGACGCACAAGATAAAAGTTTTCAAATCCTGAATTGTCAGTTTAGCCCCTTAAAAAAACAGCTTGCAGTATATTTCTTTTGAAATGGAAATTCAAGGGTGCATTTCACAGTTATCTGCTGTATTCATTTGCATACCCCATCATTACTTTTTCTGTGAGCACATCCACATGCAGAATTATGTATTATGCAGGAAATACAAGAACATGTAGACATATTTAAAGCTTAGAGTATGTAACAATTTCTCCACTCTCAGTAGTCTTTATTTTTTAAATAGAAGTGTGTTTAAATCTTACCCTAGACACCGAATCTTGGAGAAACTTGCCCTTAATGGTAAAAATGGAATCAGTGGATATGTTTGCACTGATAAACTAAAGGAGGCTAAAGCACTCGTGTAAGAACTGTGCTTGCTGTCTGGACAGGACACTGGAACAGACTGCCCAGAGAGGTTGTGGAGTCTCCTTCTCTGGAGAGAGCCTGATCGCCTTCCTGTGTGATCTGGTCTAGGTGTTCCTGCTCCCGTAGGAGGGTTGATTTCTTGAAGTCCCTTCCAATCCCTGACATTCTGTGATTCTTTGGCCTGGCTGTAACAGGGCAAGTTCCTCAAAGGTGACATCCTGGGGAACAGTACAGGTAAGGATGGATTCCAGTAGGGAGCCGCCTCTGTTGAGAGGAAGAGAGCTGGATCAGGTTCACATGAGCCTAACCATGCCATGCTCTGCCAAGAGGCAGCTAATGGTTCCTGGTCCTTTTATTTATTAGTATTAAAGTAGCTTGTAGATCCTCAGGAGTTGTCTGGAGAAACCAGACTTCTGATGGCAGCAGCATCTCTGAACTTCTATCAATGAAAACCCTGAGAGAGCATCAAAAGGATGAAATGGAGAGGGCAACCGAAGCATATAGTGCAGAGATGAGCTGTGTAAATGGCTCCTGCAGAGCTGGAGCCACTAATTACTACCTCCTCTGTCTTGAAAGGTCTGTGACTGGCAGGCAGAAGAGGATTTCCAAACCCCATGTATTTCCTGATTTATTCTCTTGAGCAGCAAGAAATAGTTGCTTTGTCAGCTGTTCTTATGGACCCTTGCTTTATAGCAGCTTTGCAACCTCCTGCTAGAGCTAAGAGAAGGTGAGGTGACTTTGTTCTCACCAGTACCCCAGCAAGGGCTTGCAGAGGGCATGGCACCCTACTTGGTGGGGGGCTTCAAAAGTTTGCCTGCTTCCTTTGGGCAAGGTAGATGTGAGAGGTAACTGAACTATTGCAGTGACTGGTCTTTGTAAGACTGGATTATGCTTAGAGTAATACACTTTGAAGAGGTTCTGAGTAGTGGAAATGAGTGTTCAGAGAGTTCTAGGTGTTGGAGGTCTGGGGGAGTTCCAACTGTCCTCTCTCTGAAATAAGAATAGAGTGAGTTTTTCTCTGTGAGTAGATTTCTGGCTGCATCTACACATGAAATTGCTTCTGCTGGACCAGCCACTTGAATCTGTGATGGCAGATATTTGGTATCAGGCTGCCTTTTGGTCTCCTCCACTTGCCAAAGTTTTAGAAGTGCTGATCATATTTCCAGCAATCATTGAGCTAATGTCGTGCTCCCTGGAGTGGTGAAATCAGATGCTGGATGCATTTCTGATCAAATATAGCCTATGGCTTAAGCAAGAATGGATATGTAAAACAAATTTAAAAAAAAATAAAATCTAGACCTGGATGACCTCATGAACAGCATCAGCAGCATGCCCTGGAAGGGGGAAAGGTTTGCAGCACAAACACTTCTGTGTTAACAGAAGCACAGTAGATCAAGGGAAATTATTATTCTCTTTTTTCCTGGCACTCATTAGATCATGTCTATTGCACTGTGGCAAATTTCTGGTTTCAGGATCCTGTATAAGAAGGATGCTGGGAGAAACCCCATGGAAAGTCATCAAGATGACAGAGTTGTGGAGAACTTGCCTTGTGACAGACAGTGATCAGAAATTGGAACAAGTTATACTTAGAATGGATAAATGGATATTTATTTTTTTCTTTTGAGGACAATTAAGCACTGGAACGGATTGTACAGAAAGCTTGTGTGAACTCTATGCTCAGAGGTTCCCAAGACTCAAGTGGACAATGTACCTACTCTGATTTCAGTGCTTTGAGCAGGAACTTCATCTGGAGGTCTCCTGAGGTTTCCTTCAGCAAGAGCAGTTCCATAACGTGATGGTTCTTCTTATGTCACTGTTTTAAGTTGTGATTTAACCAGGTCAGGTGGGTGTTTCCTATGTTACTCCTCTATTGCCATCTCCATTCCCCAGATTTCCAGATGTTTATTTTTGCCTGCAACTGCAGGTGTAAGAGAAAGTAATTTTTAAGAAACAGTTTTGATAAAGACAAGGAAACCAAGCAAAGTAAAGAATACACTTCAAATATTTTTTTCCCAGCTAGGCTTGCCTGCCTTCCTCAACTCATGCTATTCTTGGGCACGTGTGTACACTGGAAATCTCAAAAGTAACCCCATTTCAAATGTGTCCAATTTTAGGCTTTTTTTTTTTTTTGGTCCAGGCTTTATTGCATTTGACAGTAGACAGCAGCACACTTGTCCAAGCTCTTGGACTTGATTTGCATTTGTAGTACACAGACATTAATTTTTAGCCGTCATTGGATCCCTCAGGAACCTCTTCTTTTCCTATTTATTCAGAAAATGCAAACCACAAGCTCTTCCCCTGTACAAATGTAACTCATTCTAAATCTCTGCTAATTCCACAAGACACTGTTTTTCCTAATTACCACCTTGATTAATTAAAGTGGAAATAATTTAAGATGTCATTTGCTTCAGAGTAGGAAGGTCATTTTCATTTGTTTTTTAACTGAATTTGAGATATAAAACTTGCTCAGTCTCTTTTTATTAATCAAGCTCATTTGTACATTGTCAGTTTCCCCTCCTGATTAACTTTTCAGCAGGAAAATATGGTGTTTGTGATTTCAGCAATCATAGGGACTGTTGCCTAAGGCCCATTCTACTTCCTAAAGGACTCAGCAAACTGAAATTATTTTTCTGCCACCTCTTACTGCAGGGTTTCAGAAGACCTTAGTCTCTTCAGTGCCTACCTCAGCTCCAATGTGTATAGCTTTTAAAAAATTAATTATCTAAAATAAGGGTTTGCTCGGTAAAACAAGGAAGACTGTCTCCATCACACTGTGTACAGATACATCCAGCCTTTTGCATCTCATCTGTTCTGTAACTCAGATCTGAAAACATGAAGTTAGTCCATGGGAGTGCTGGTACAGTTCAACATCCTTGCGAGTGCATTCTGACTGCCCAGGACATGTGAGTGTGCACATCAACAGGCTTAATATCAATGAGTGATCTGAACTTATCAATGGGACAAGTGACATAGACCCCCTTTATAAAAAAATGAGATTTAAGACTTATCAATACCTGAAGGGGACCTACAGAGCAAGGGTAGGACTTTTTAATAGGGTACATGATGGCAGGACTAGGAGCAATGGCTGCAAATTGGGAGAGATTCAGGTTGGATATAAGATAGATATAAGAAAGAAATAACTTATGGTGAGAGCAATGAGACACTGGAACAGGCTGCCCAGAGAGGTGGCGGATGCCACCTAAATGGAGATGTTTTAAGCCAGGCTGGATGAGGCATTGAGCAACCTGATCTAGTGGGAGGTGTCCCTGCCTATGGCAGGGGGGGGGGGAACTAGATGATCTTTAAGGTCCCCTCCAATCCAAACCATTCTACAATTCTATGAAAAGGAACAATCAGACCATGAGGAATCTGATCCAAAGTCCCTTAATATTAACTGGTCAGGTTTTGTATGGTCTCACCAGTGTGTTTTATCATGAGAGCCTGGTGTTTTAGAGAAGTACTTCGGCAGTCTTTCCAGTGGTAAGACTCAGTAGTGGCAGCATTTTGACAGCCACAGCAGCTCTCTTGAAGTATGTACTTTGAACACAGTGCTCTAAGAATATGTTGGCTTTGGTCTTATCTCTTACTCTCTTCCACATAGGCCTTAAGTGAAGGGATTTAAACAGCCACCAGTGTCTGTTCAACAGGAATATGTTCTGAACTGACTTTTACAGGATTTAAAAAATTGTTATTAAACACCATGAATATCTCATTTGACAGGTCAACAGATTATTGGGTTTTGGCTTAAATATCAAAAGCCACAGTCCTTGGCACATTTCAGCACACTGGGGAAATGCTTGAAATTCACGGCAAATAAAACATTTAAAAGCTGATTGCCTAATATTCTGCAGGGAAAATGATGGGGTGGCTTGGTATAATTTAGAAGCATTTTAGCTGGATTCATGTCTTCTCACTGATCCACTTTCACAGTGGAAATATTCCAATGATGTCTCAGTGACTTAGTAAATTTCAGGGTACTTTAGACTCCTCTATCTCTCCATCCTCCTATCTTCTCATTTCTGGTGAGAAAAGTGTACAAAGACTGATCAACCAGGCTCTGCCTGTCTTGGTCTTCCCCTAGCCCAACTGTGATCTCTGTTAGTAACCTCCTCTTAGAAAACACCTGAGTAAGCTGAAAAAACAATGAAAGAAGTGGGACACTTCTCTACTAGCTTTAGTTATTTAAGGTCCACTGATTTCTACAAGCCTGGGTCTTGTTGAGGACCTGCCTCAACATTGGATTTTAATAATAAATCATCTCTTGAAGCCTATTCCTCTGATCTTTATGGGAAGTTTGCCATTGCCTGTAGTCCTTGGCAGCTGGACTGCAGTTCAGGCATGTTGGCCAAGATCCACAAAAGCACTCCTGTTCTGGACTCCCATTAATTTCAGAGGGACTCAGGCAGTGAAATGCCTTTATGGATCTGAGACTTCATTCCAAAAATCTTGAAAATCCAATGAAGTTTATTTAGCACACTCCATCCCCAGAGACTGTGGGTATTTCCATTTGTTTCTCAAAGCCAGTCTTTCTTTTGCACTGATAGTATACAAATTAATGGAATTGAGGAGCACATTCCTGCTGATACTAGTCAAAAGAGTCTTTAGCTACCATTGCTGACTTTTAAAGCACAGAACTTTACTTTTGACATAAAAGATGAGTCAAACTTCAGGAACAGAAGAGCAAAGCAAGTCAAGGTGGCAGATGAAGAGCCATCATCCCTGCAGGAGATCTAATCAGAAATGCCAACAACAGGTGTACCTCTGCCATATAGTTGGAGAGAAGGGTCTTTATGCTTGACAGGTTTCTTGGATGCACATTCCTATGAAGTGTGATTATTTTTGCTTATTCATGACGAGATGAAATAGGCTTGAGTTACATCAGGTTTAGATTAGATATTAGGAAAAAAAATTGCACTAAAAGGATGATCAAGCATTGGAACAGACTGCCCAGGGAAAATGTGAGGTATTTAAAAGATGGATAGACATCTTTTAATACATCCCTGAAGGTATTTAAAAGATAGGTAGACATAGGGCTTAGCAATATGGTTTAGTGATGAGTTTTGACAATGTTGGATTGATGGCTGGACTGGATGATCTGATAGGTCCTTTCCAACCTAGATGATTCTATGATTTGATAATATGTACAGAAGATTTCTCTGTACAAGTATCCCCACTGCGTAGTGAAGTAAGACCAGAGCACAAGGATAGATCTAAAGGGAACAATAAAGGAAAGTGATCTTCTGGATAAACTGCTGGGATAGGAGTCTGTGATATGGTTCTAACTCAGGGCTTTACCCCAGACTTGTTAGAGCTATTTTATCAGGGAGGAGTGTGAACAGAGTAGAGATCCTGTTCATCACTGCATCAGCTCTTCCTGGCTTTCTATTCCTGTAGTAGGAATGTCACATATATACTGGAAAACAGCTAAAAATACCCCATTTTTCTTTTCTTGGGTCAGCTAACCCAGCTGAGGTTTTTCAGACCTTTAGGGAGACAGACTCAACTACATGAATAAAGGTGAGGTAAAGCACATCTGCAGGAGAAGTTCTGGAAATTATAGTGGGTGAGAAGTTGACCTTGGCTAAGTTAGCAATGCTTTTGCCCAGAGGAGAGCAGTAAAAACAGTTGGAGACATTAAGGTAATGACATATATCAGAAGATGGGCAGAACTGGGGTTGCTCAGTCTGGGGAAGACTGATGGGTGTCAACTAATGGTGTTCTACATTATATATATTTATATGATATGTATATATATATGTATATGTGCATGTGTGTGTGTATAGAAGGTTGCTGCAAAGACAGTATGTTTGCCATGATCATTCTGGATGGGACATGAGGCACTGCAGGAATATCTCAGAAAATCTTGGTTTAGAAATTAGGAAAATGTTTTAGCAGTAAGTCTATCTAAATAAGCAAGGAGAATGTGAAAGGCTAGGAAATATCTCTTCCAGGAGACAGCTATCTGTCCAACAGAAATTACTCCAGCCTGGGACTGCCAGCTGACTGCTCCCTCCAGCCCCATTTCACTCTGATTCTACAGGACTGTGACAGAGGGCTGACAGAACAGCTCAGTGCTTGTTCATGAGTAGAACCTAACAAACCACTACTATATCACAGGTTGCCTAAGGATTTGTCTGTATACAGGAAACACAGCAGGTAATTCTGAAAAGAATATGAATTTTCAAGAAACTCACAGTTCTTTTCCTTTAAATTTCACTTTATGTTTTCTTTTGGTTGGTCTAGCTGTAATCACAGTCCTCCACATGGACAAAATCTGCTGTGGCCCACAGGGTGGTTTCTCACTAGTGAATTGCTTCTTGGTTGATTTTGACTGTGATTTCAGTCCTTTCTAAGGCAGATGAAAGTAGATAGCTACAGGTATTGCTTGCAATTTGCTTTGGCAAAGGAGGACCTTGTCACCTATAGGAGCAGCACAGGGACTGGATGAGGCTGCCTTAGGGAACTGCTTTGTAGTACCCTCATACAGGGTCAGCTCTGCTGGCCATCGCTGGATGGCTGAAGGTCCAGCACTTACTTCACAGCCACATTTTGCCAGTGTCCATATGAGAGAAAACAGTGTGTTTCTGTGAAGGCTCTCTCGACTATACTGTGACCCACAATACAAGGACAGGACATTAAAATATGTTATATCTTCAACTTATTGTACTGTAGTTTTGTTTATGGCTGTGTAATGACAATGAGTATTGAGATTGCTGCCTATCTTGTTCACAATTCTGATACCTGTAACAAGCTAGATGGCCTTCTGGAGAGGAGAATATGAGCTAATGAACTGTTTGGCTTTGATCTGGACTGATTTTCATTCCTGTCAGACAGAGAAGTCCTGTTGCCTGAACCATGCAATGTGGTATTCTGTCCTGTGATGCTCAGGAAAGTGTATCCTTTTCACTTCCTTTTTACTTCACATTTTATCTTTTAGCTCCTGGAGGTAGGTGTTTCCAACACCTGGGTCTCTGGGTACCATGTTTTGAATGTATTTGCATCTTTTACTTGAAGATATAATGCAGTGATGGAGATCACCTGCTTTGTACCATTCACTAATGCAAAATTCTCTAAAGTAAAGATTGCCTTTATGCTTGATGCCAGTTAGCAACCTTACAGCCTGTCCCAACAGAGACCAGGGCTGGCTCAGACATGACAAAGACATCTTACTTCATTCAGAAAGCTTGTCCTTGAAGGTTACGCAGTATAGCCAGGAAAAAATATAAGCAATATTGAATGGTGTCTGAGCTTCATCAGTTGTCTGGATAGACACAGCTTTGCTCCTGAACATTGTTCCAGCATCTGTTTTATCCTTCATGTTTTCTGTGTCATCAAAAAGAACTGCAGATATTTAGTGCTGCACAAAATAGAATCAAATAACAGTGGTACTTAACTGAACTTCAGTGTCTAAATTAATATTTAGCAAATTGATAGGTGTTTTAAGCATGTATGTATCAAATGAGCAACTAAATTTGCCTTGTAAGGACTGTGCTATGTTAGGCAGTAAATTACAAAAAGACTTTAGCATCCATTCAGTAACTAAGAGGATAAAATATCTTTTAATTTTTCTTAGATATAGTGTGAAACACACAAAGTTTGATGTCTAGGTTTAAAATGTTCAATTGTTAAAAAGACAGCATTTAAAAGTCCTTTTTACTTGATTGGCTTGTATCTCCATTTCTAAATGTTTGTGTGTGAACTGTAATGATGAATGATGGAAGTATGCTTTCCTAGGGAGCAATCATTGGCCATTCCAATCCAGCAAAGAGGGTCAGTTCTACTGTCATGCCAAATATGAGGAAAAGAAGCCAGTGCAAACAGAACTCCACAGTTTGAGAAGTATTTGTTTACATTTTTTTCAATGACAGGATAATGATTTATCCAGCTGCTACTTTATATTTCATTTTCCCAAATATATGCCATTTTAAACTGAAATACATTCTTATCTAGTGTAATTCCAGGACAGTCAAGCGTCAGCATGAGCATCTAAAGACAGAATTAAGGCTAAGTAATTACAAAAGACAAGAGCTGAGGGATAAGAGGAGAAAAATAGAGCTATGGATGCTATGGAAAACAAAGCTCTGTGGTCCAAAAATTTAATAATTTTTAGAAGAACCTGCAGTTCTTTTTCACTAGGCATTTTCTGTTGTTTGCATCTTCTTAATAGTTGAATTTTGAGAGATCCAGTTACTATTGAATCCAAAAGTAAAGAAATCTAATTTGATAGATAAAGAATATAAGCCAACAGCATGATTGAATAACAAAACAAAGGACTTAACAGAAAAGAAGACCTGGCAATTCAGAGTACAGCACTCATTGACTTGATAGGAGTTCAGAAAGTGACTACATGCAGTGAAGCTAATCCTACAGGAGTTTATCATCTCTGAAATTAAAGATAGGATAAGGACCAGTGAAGAATAGCTTGTGCGCGATGTGCAGAGCCTTTATGATTTACCTAAAGCTAACTAGCAAGCCTGTGTATTGACCAATTTAACAACCTCAGAATCTTAGAGCCTAGAATCACCTTGGTTGAAAGGGACTTCTTAGATCCTTGAGTCCAACCATCAGCCTAACTCTAACAAGGATAATCCCTCCTTTCAAGTACTTGTACAGAGCAATCTTTTAAATACCTACAGGGATGAGGACTCATCTGCTTTCCTTGGCAGGCTGTTCCAGTGTTTAGGAACCCTTTTGGTGAATAAGAATTTCCTAATATCCAGTCTAAACCTTCCCTGGTGCAAGCTGAGGCTCCTCTTGTCCTATTGCTTGAGGTTTCCTCTTGCTTGTTACTTGGGACAAGAGACTGACTTCCACCTGGCTATAACCAGAGAGCAATAGATATCCCCCTCAGCCTCCTTTTCTCCAGGCTGAACGACCCCAGCTCCCTCAGACATTCCTTGTAAGACTTGTTCTCCAAACCCCTCACCAGCATGGATGCCTTTCTCTGAATCCATTCTGTCACCTCACTGTCTTTTTTGCAATAATAGGACCAAAACTGGACACAATATTTGAGATAGGGCCTCACCAATGCCAAGTACAGTGTGAAAATAATTTCCTTATTCCTAATTGCCAGAAGCATAAGAAGTTTCTGTTTTAGTTCCAGCAGATTGTGGAATTTAATAATTTTGCTATCTCTTGTCAAGCTAGCAGTTGTGCTCATGGATCTGCTTTGATTCACTTCCTAATGAAAGAAGACAGAAAGGCTGAAAAGCCAAAAAAATACCCAAAACTGAAATAACACAAATAATTTCCCCAGATCACCTAGATCCTCAGTTTTAACTGCATGGACCAAACAACATCTGACTGCCAAGGATAATGCACCCATAATGGATCTCAGGCCAGTAATAGAGGCCAATCATGGAGATTTTTAATAATAAAACTTTGGTGAGTTTGTTTCCAGCTGGTGTTTGCATGACCTCTCAGATGTCCTTGCTGTGGCTTGTTTAAAAAACACTGGGTGGTCAGGATTGTCACAGGTCAGGAATTGAATGTGGACAGGTTTCAGTGAGCTCCTGCCACATCTCTTAAGCCTGAATCCCCTCACTTAAAGTAGTCCGGAGCTGTTGGTGAGTCCACCTATGTTTTCCTTGTGGTTGTCACCAGAGCAGGATGGGTGTTAGTAGTAAAACCACACCAAAGTGATGGTACAGGCATATAAGGGACCCTAAAGTGACAATGANATGGGTGTTAGTAGTAAAACCACAACAAAGTGATGGTACAGGCAATGTGCTTAGTTCAGATGCTGTAGATTAATGCTTGAAGCCACTCAGGTTGAGTTTTGGCCCAGGTCTGCTCACTTCCTAATGTACTGGTATGAGCTTTTCTTTGTCTTGAGCAGCTATATCCTGCAGCAGCCATCTTTGCTCCGTCTAGGAGCTACTGAGGTTTTTTGGATTTCAAGTCTTTGAGGGGGAACTGAGGACATCAGACAGGGATTTTCCCCCTTGGTAGGGAGATGGAAGCAAAGACAGGGAATGTCTGCCCAAATCTTCTCATCAGTATCCTGGGAGAAGAGAATCGCTTCATCTCAAAGGAAGACTTCCTCTATGGTACAGAAAATCTGCTTCCCACATCTATGCAGGGAGCAGGACTACTGAAGTCAAGCTCTAAGACTTGCTCTCCTGCCTATGGACACAAAATATTGTAGACATGACACTATACATACATTTGTTTCAGTTTTAGCTTCTGGCTTTCCTGTTCTCAGTGGGTAGCATCAGAGTTTCAAGCAGGAGGTAGCTAGCATATGGGGAACCATGCACAAGAACATAAAATTATTGCATTTCCTGACTTATGATTAATCATTTGTGCAATTTTCAACCCAAAGCAATAACAGAGGGTCTTCAATGAAGCACAATAGGTCAGTTGATAAATTTGTCAGAAAAATGGCTTGGAAAATCTGTCAAGTCTTGTCTGTGACCTACAAGAGTCAAAGAAACAGACCACACTGTGTTTTAGAACTGACATAGCTGGTAATTCAGCCAGGAACAAAATAAAATTCACTTCTGTCCCAGTCTTAAACAACTGTCAGAGCTTTTATCAAGGAAAATTTGGAGCCATCCCATCAAGCTTATGCAGCCATATTAGTGACTAACAGGGGAGTGAATAAGATACTCTTCCTATTAGGCATCTAAGGAAAAAGGTTAGTATCATGATTTGCTGATTGACTTTGGCTATCAGTGTATTTCCTCCTCTGTAAAGAATTGAATCTTCCTAACAATGGCTCCTCTTTTCTAAACTAGTTTTTGTTACAGCTAGCAGCCAGGTTTCAGCAAAAATATTGCTTTATTGTGTAGGGATAAGACACTTATGAAACCATTCCCCAGTGCGGAGCTCCCAAAATGGCAGCATTTTCTGCAGCAGAGGGAGATTAAACCCCAGAAGTCAACAAAGCCTTTCTGAGCAGGCTGACATTGCAGCAGGAAATATCTTTTCCCTCCCTTAATAATGAAATTCGCTTGGGCAATGTGGTTATCTTCACCACAGACTCCCATATCTGAAAAAAATTCTCTGTTTTTCTGAATATACTCAGGGGAAGGGCTGGTCAGTAGGATCAGTGAAATTTTGTGTGCAATTTGCCTTATGCTGAGCCTCCTACATTTGGTCCCCATCGACTCTGTTGACTTGGGCTTTGATTCACCAGTGGAAGTCTGGACAATAGTTCAGGTGTGAAAAAGCTGTGACACCTAAATTATTCAGCCATATCTGTATTTCCCAACAGCATGGTAACAGATTTTTTGAATATATTATGTAGGCTGCTGGTATCTGTGTCTGCCTGTCCATCAGAAATAAACCTGGCATTGTCAGCACTTGTGCTTGAATGGTCTGAAGCTCACACAGATTTGGGGAAGAGCTTTGGAATGCATCAGTTCCATCATACAGTGACCCCCAGGATCTGCTATTAAGTACAAAGGCTTTTTAGAAACAATTAGAAAGTTCTGCAGTGGGCTAAGGTGGGTTTATTTCCCTTCACACTGAGAGTTTATTGACTTCAGGATGAGTTGTGGGTAGAATTCTGAAAAGGTCAGCAGTGCAGCAGGGAAAGTGAATCACTTTTATAGCCAAATAAAGACTGACAGTGACCATGGAATGATGGTTCCCTTCCACGAAGGAAGGTAGTGGCCCTAGATGTGTTATTTTGGTAGGGTTTGATTCTGAATCCATCTTTTCAACAGGGTAGCTCTGTCTTTGCAGTGCAAACAAGAAAGGTAGACTATGCAGGGAGGGGAAGCTGGACTATAGAGAGGACCATAATGCTGCAGATGCAGGTAGAAACCTCTCTTGTGGGGACCACAGATATAAAGAGGTAGATGCAAACCAAAAATGTGTCTGCTTTGGCTGCCCTTTCTCCTGACAAACCAGACCTGTCTGATTGATGACCTTGACTCCAGCTTCCAGGTTTTGTGGCTAAAAGTGAATCTAAATCATTGTACTTTCACAACAGATACAACAGGATCCACTTTTTTAAAAATTGTATTTAATTAATATCCAGTTAAATAAAAATAAAGAGGTGTTAAAAGCATTTTACTAACAGCAGTGAAATGTGTTTTGTACACAGTACAATCCTATCACATTAGGAAATCTGTCGACCTCTTAGACTCTTGACTGTCATAACCACTGACCAACCCTTCACTGATAGTCATTAATCATTTATCATCTCTGCTTGAATTGTTTCTAAATGTTCCAGTAATATAAATTGCTCTTTCCTTCAAAATTCAATAATGCAGCTGAGCTTTACCTGCAGTGCTCTCTTTGCCCAGCATTTAATATGTTTAAAATCCCCTCTGAGTAAAAATATCTGTAGAAAGTCATTAGAAGGAGAGTGTTCTTCACCACAGTAAACCCCCATGCATTTATCTCTGTTAATTGAGCTACTTTTCTAGACAATGCAGTAATTATAGTTCATTCAAGGGCATCAAAGAATTTCCCTGTTATTTTTCCTTGACATTTTCTCAATCAGTGTGAGGTCTCACCAGCATTATAGAGGGCCTCTCACCTGAATGCCAGGGTGTTGGTATAAACTGGGCTGTCAGGTCAGTGCTGGGAGTTAACAGTTTTTGTGCTGAATCATTTTGCAAGATCCCTCCATGCAGGCACAAACCAGACAAACCAATATGGAGACCAGTGTGGTTGGGTGACACTTCACAGAATGGCAGTGGTTGGAAGGAACTTCTGGAGATCATGTAGCCCACCCTTTGCCAGAGCAGGGTAACCTAGTGCTGGTTGCAGAGAAATGTGTCCAGGTGGATTTTGAATGTACCGAGACAGAGACTCCATCATCTTTCTGGGCAGCCTGTTTCAGTGCTCCATCACCCTCAAAGTAAAGAAGTTCTTTTCACAAGTTTAAGTGGAACTTCCTATGCTCAAGTGTGTACCTCTTGTCACTGGGCACCACTGAAAACAAACTGGCTTCATGGCCAGCACCTCTGCCTGTCAAAGTAATAAAATAGGTTCAAAAAAATGCTTACTATTTCAATCTACTTTTCAAGACAGGAGATGTGTGACTATATTTACAGGCAGGCACCTGTTGTGTTGTGAGGCTGAGTGTATGCTTGGGTTTGTTTTTTGTGTAAGACAAATCCAGTTCTCAGGACTTTGTTTCTGTATAGGACAGTGTTTGGACCTCTGTCATTTTGACTGGTGGCTGGGCAAGGAACCAGATTTAGCAGGGGCAGCTCGTACATCTTCCTGAGCTTGGAGGTGTCTTTTGTCACTCAGAGACAGAACAGATAAGCATTAGCAAAACATGAAAATCTGCTTGATTAAGTGCAGGAGTTGGACATGGGAACAAGACTTTACATTATGAGCTTTCTGAATTGTTGAATAAGTGAGTGGGCTTCTTATTCCAGGTATAATAATTTATTTGATCATTAAACCTGCTTCTCCTACTAAGTTGTGCAATTCTGGATGTAACTCCTGAAGAAAAGGTATCTGACTAGTGAATAAAGAGCCACACTCTAATCTATCAATATTCACTACTTCTTAAAGTTCTTGTTTGAGCAATGTACAAGCATGGAGGGAGGTTTACCAAGTATATAATGGATGAGAGCATTGAGGGAGTGAATAGATAAATTCAAGTAGTAACAAAATAATTTTTCAAGTGAATTTGGTGGAGGCCACCCAAGTCTTTACTATTTACCCAGATCACTTCAAAAAACATCCGTGATATCTGATACTTTTCTCACTAACACAAAGGAGTGGTTCTGAAGAGAAACTCCTGGCTCCAGCTGGGAGCTGAAGCCTGACTAAGGAGAGCAATGGAAGAAGATAGCTGATTCCTTATGCCCTATGTGATAAATTCTGAGCTGGATCCAAATGCTAAGATGAGGCATATGGCCCAGTTGGTGGTGTTGGTGACCTGTAACTCCAGATGCAAGTGGAGAGTCATGTTTGAATCTGGATGTTGACTTGGACCACAGGGAATGCTAGAGAAGTCCTCTGTAATCTGTTGATCCCCTCAGAAAAGGGACTGAAATAAGTCACAATTTGTGCTGATCTTTCTAAAACCAGAACTATGCTTCATATGAAAAAGCTGTGAATTGGATTATTTGGTTTTTCTTGCTCTCTACACACCCTGCTAGCAGTCATCCTGCACCTTTCTCTGCATTTTGCCTTGGTAGCATTAACTTCCAGTTCCTTGTCCTTGGAGAAATGCTGTGATTTCTCAGAGCAGAACAAGTCAGAGACACAGCTGGGCCACTGATGCTGTGGAGCCTCAATGGACTGTTTTGTGATCAAGCTATTTGCATGCAAAGGAAGCTGAAGAACCTTGCAGAGCCATCATCATGCCAGATGGGCTGGATCTCACACAGCTGCTATGGCTTTGCAAAGTGGGAGCTTTCAGCCCCATGGTAATTCTATATGGCTTGAGATTACTTTGGAGTGACTCTCAAGATGTTGCCATAAAGGTTATCATCTTAGTGCAGTAGATCAGACACAAGGGAAAGGAGCTAAAATGAATCAAGCAATGGTGGAGGCTGAGTTCATGTCACAGAGCTTTTATAGACATTCTGATCTCCATGCAAGTATACTATTTCAAATTCTGTATGCTGTATGCTGAGGAAAAAGCTGTAGGCTTCCTTTTTGAACTTGTTCAAATGGAGGGACAGGTGAAGAGACTCTTCTTTTTTTCTTCTGTAGACAGAAACAAGCGAAGCCTATCAATGCTTTGAGAATAAAACCACACTGAGCATTTTTGTTGTTGTTGTTATTTGCCAGGTCATGAATAAAATCTTAGCTTCCCACTCATCACAGAGCCAACAACTTTTATCCACTCCACTGTTACATCTGTGAAGGGCAGTGTAGAGATCTGAAATTTACTGATGAACTTTTTAAGGTGAAAGTAGGCATGATCTGATTAATTGCTCTGGCTGCTGTCCTATTAAGCTACATCTTAGCCAGAATGCTGTTGAGATACTCTTCTGGATCTCACTTCTTAGCTCTTTACCCTTTACCTCTAAACACTAATGTGCTTATGAAATCTGTCAGGACAGTTATAATAGTGTGTAGCACTTTTCAGCAGCTTTTAAAAACATTTTTCCTATCAGGAAAGGAACAAAAATAGTACTCTTAAGCTGTGATGGTTTTGTAATTGTAATGCTTTTGCTTAGAAATGAGAAAAAAAGCAGCTCTAATAAAATAATTTTGTTTCATTATACTTGGTAATTTGGCCTTTGAAATAAAGAAAAAAAAAAGCAGAGTGGTCTGGTTTTTATCTTTCTAATACAAAATATTAAAGTCTTCATGGACATCTCTGCATGCTGCATTATAGAGAGTTCCAGCTGATGAGCATGTCCTCATGCTCAATCTGACAACTGAAAATGTAATGGGCTCTGAAGCTGCCATTATGTTCCATCATGTCAATGATCCATAGATTAAGAACTGGCACAAGCACACTGAAGAGCCCTAAAGGAGCTGTAATAGCCTATTATGTCAGCGGTCAGATGCTGTAGATTAAAGAGGGAGAGCACTGAACCACATACACTCCCTTCCAGTCCTCTGCTCTTTCACCTTTTTTAAGCTGGGAGGCATGTCAGACTTTGGAAATAAGATGCTCAGCAACTGTTGGTAAAAACTGGAGGTCTCTGTATCAAAACAACTTCTTCTGTGGGGCAGCTTGGGAGAAAACTGTTGCTAAGGGTTGTGGTAGTTTCTCCATTGCAAATGTGACTGTGATTATTAAATAAATGCCTGGAGACATTCAAGGCCAGGCTTGATGAGGCTCTGAGCAATGTGATCTAGTACAGGATGTCCCTGCCTTCTGCCAGGGGAGTTGGACAGGACAACCATCCTATTCCTTCCAACTTTAGGATTCTATTCTGTTACCATAATATGGTGAACTCACCCTTCCTTGGTCAGATCACTGGGCTGCTGACTAATGGATTTACTGATACCAGTCCCAGCCTGCCAAGCACAACTATGCTCTTGATGGGTTCTACTGGATGTAATGAAGCAGATGGTGATCTCTAGTTCTTGAGCTCTCCAAGTTGATCTGTATGGAGCCCCTTCAAGTGCTTCTGTTTGGAGCTGCTGCAGTGAAAACCCTGGCAAGTGCTGAGAAGTAGTAGTTCTAAAAGTAAGCTTTCTGTATGTGCTCTCATGGGAAAGTTACCAGCCCAACTCTGCAAAGGAACACGATCCATGCATTTGTATGGTGGTGCATACTCACCTTCATAGTCCTTGGGGACCGCAGGGTACTGGGGTGATCAGTTGCTCTGCAGGAACTGATCTAAACCCTGCAGGGCTGGAGCTGTAAGCTAATGAGTCATGACTGGGTTCAGACTGACCCCATACAGAGCCAAAGAATGTCTTCACAACTTACATCCATATCACCAGTTCTTTCTGTTTATTCAGTTGTCTGAAACTCCATTATCTCCTGGTTATTGGAGAGTTGGTCTTTAAGCTAATAACCTCTATGTCATTCCATTTGCAAGGCAGTTTTAGATTTAACACGAGAAATTATGTGAAAGAGCATTTGCTCATTTAAAGTTTTTAATGGTAATCCTCTTACACTTTTGTAATGGAGATAACATTTACCTTTGGCCATCACTGACCCGGACCAGACCCAGCCCAATGACCGACGTGGGAAAGGATCTATATCTGTTGCTGAGTATCTGAGCCAGACATTCCCTCATGAGATGGATTTACAGTCCTTAATCCTACAAGTAAATTCAGAAAAGCAGTTTTATGACCAGACTGGTACTTGTTGAAGTCTGTATGTTTATACATGTCAGGTAAATTGAGAATACTGCAGATCCAGATCTCAGGGCTTCCAGGCAGCACTATGCACTGCAGTATCTAAGTTTGATCTTAGCTATTCATGTGTTGATAAAAGTTTAAATCTGTCCTCTCTGGCCTAGTTGACAAGGTAATTTTGGTTTCTGACTACATCTTCTACTTGCTACATTTATTCTTCTGGATTAGGCAACTGAAGGGCCTCTCCTCTCCTCTCCTCTCCTCTCCACTCCTC
>VZTY01014340.1:32090-68952 GCA_013400935.1 Turnix velox | reverse complement strand
CTCTCCTCTCCTCTCCTCTCCTCTCCTCTCCCTTCTTCTCCTCTCCCTCCAGATTCATAGCACTTACATTTGTAATTTATTTTTTTAACTGTCTAATTTATTAGGTAGTATTAAATTAATGATTCCTCCATTAATCGCTCCATATTAGCTGGAGAAGACAAAAGAAATTTTAACTAAGAGTCATACTGTCATTATTTTTCCTCATATGTATAGGCATGAGCTTCAAGCTCTAAAAGGATTCTTCCAAGCCTTTACAGAGGCATTGCGAACATCCTTCTGCAGTGGGAAATGCAGTCTGCCTATCTTACAGATCTGTGCCACACCTCCTTCACGTCCAGATGTTTGTGTATTAATTCCAGGCAAATTTTCTCACCAGCTTTTGTGTTTTTCTGGTAGATTAACATTTCCTATTTCTTCTTTTTTTTTTTTTTTATGGCCTTCGGTTAGTTCCAGTATGCCTTAGAAACCAGTACATTTACTCCTCTTCACTCGTCTCAATCAAAATCCTGTAGGAATTACATTAGAGAGGTAACTATGGTTATGAAAAGAGTCCTTCACTCTGAAAGAAGGAATCTTACTCAGTTTTCAGTACAATAGAATTGAAAGACCTTGGTTGTTTATCCATTTTTTTGCTGCTACACTTTATAGACTCCAAATCACAATCATGCCATGTGTTCTTGTCTCTCTTGCCCTTTCTGTAAGACAGTACCAATTTATTAGCCTAAAATTTTCATGGCCAGTATTTACTTCTTAAAATCATTGGACAGGATGCTGTCTTAACCTGAACAGCTTGTTTTTGTTCTCAGTGTTCCTACCTGAATCATTGTTTTCATCACTCTTATTCAGGGAGATTGAAGTGATTTTATATCATATGATGCAGGTTCTGTCATGTTGATGTTTACAGCTTTCTACATGAGACTGGCATTTATGAAGCAAAAGGATTGCAGTGGTAATGTAAGGAAATGGTTCTGAAATTATTTGGAATGAGTATTGGATACACTGCTCTGTCTCTCTGCAGTCTTAAAATTCAATGTATTTAACATCTTCATCCACACACAACCCCCATGACACCATAATAAGGCCTTTGTCCACACTTTGCAGATGAGAAAGCAAAGCAAAGTCACAAGTCATGGAGGGAAAATCCAATGGACCAGGCATCTTTGGCACGCAAAGGCCCTGGCTGCTGGAATTTCCTTCCTCCCTTCTGACGTTTTCATAGTTGCTTAAGGGATTTGGTTCTCAGTCTTCATTAAATTAAATGGGATGAGGGCACCCAGAGATCTGAAGTTGCTCAGAAAATCTCAGCTGTAAAAGAAAGCTTATTAGGCCATTTCCCCCAGATCTTACAAGTGGAAAAAGAAGATCCATTGTGAGTGAGAGGCAGAGACCAGTACATCATAATAAATAAGAGAAATGGCTACTACTTTGTAATTCAATTGTAACATCATATTAAATTTAATAATGCATACACTTTAACTTCATTTTGCTCTTATTAAGAGAAAAGAAAATGTCTTGGGCAAGCAAGCAAATAATTAAATAGAAATATTAAAAAATGCATGAACAGTATGGAGCTTAAGTGTGTATCACTTTTACGGCAGCAGACATGATTTAGAAGCTGAGACCCTAAAAATGAAGTGTTCTTCAAGCTTTTGAAAGCTTTCTAGGAATTCCAGCATCAGAAATGAGTTTTCACAGTGCCAATATCTCTAGAGACATGAGGTTGCTTGTTATTTCATGTTCCCCAGCATGGGCTATATTAAACACAGGAACACCAAGGGAAAATCTATGCTAAGTGATGGAATAGGCTACAGCATAGCAATGCAAAAACCTGAGCTGCCTTTAAATTAGCTACCTGGGATATAAGCACCCTACTTCTTAGCAGGTTGAGGGAATACATGCTGTTTCCCAACAACTGTTTGGTAGCTGAAGCAGCAACTTTAAAAGACAAAAAATAATCACTGCAGTGCCCAATGGACCGGCCCTACCCAAGAGATGAGGACCAGCATTTAGGTTCTGAAAATAGAGATGTCACAAAAACCACTGAGCCAAATTCCAGGGCTCTCTAAGGGCCTCCATGCAAGGAGAAATGTGCCTGAAGAGCTTGAAGTGAAGCCAATGGAGCTGATTTCAGCCAGTTTTGTCTTTATAAATACATTACAACCTGACCTCTTTGAGGCCTCCTCACGTTAACCGGCCAAAGATTTTTCAAACTCCACAGATCTCTTTTTCCAATACGATTTTCCTTCTTCAGTCAAAAAGTTTTCTTTCTCCACACGGAATGGAGAGGAGACAAGAAAAGGATAGGGAACGTTTGAATATACATAGAGAAATACCTACTTAATTTCACTGACCTCTCATTTATATCCTTTTTAAAGCTTCCTTATTCTTTCAACAAAATCCATTTGCAGTAGATAAACATTATCTGGATGTTCCAGATCAAATCACAGCAAAAAAATTTAAGTCCTGACATTGAAATGGCCAGAATAGAATTATCCTATTAAGGAGAAGTGAACGTTATTTCTTTAATAGGCCAAAGTAATCCCTTACATTTAGGGCACAAAAAGTGCTATATCAAGACCAGACAGATAGGGAAGCTTCAAGAGTGGGAACTTTGGTTCTTTAGTGTTATCTCTGAAAAAGCTGTTCACCTTGATGGTTGAAATAAGTTCTACAGTGTCAGCATTCCTCTCTATTTCTTTTCCTCTGCTGGGGAACTTCGCATCACATACCCATTCTACCTGCTGATTTCAAGTCCAAGAGGGAAAGGACATTCTTCTGAAACTTGCCCAAAACTATGACACTTCCTGCTTTAGAATGTCTTAAGATCTGCCAGTGACCCTGCATGGTACACAAGTGTGGCTTAGCTATCTGAGCTTTGCCTTTGAGTTTGGTTTTCCTCATTATCATTATTTGAGGCACATTTATATCTAGAGGCATTCCTTTGCAGCACAGAAGGGCTAGGAGGTTTTTTATTCTAAATGCCAAGAATCAGGAGTGCCAGAAATGAGTGACTATTGCTATCTTCTAGTATTGCTGCTAAGTTGGGTAAGATGGAGCAAATGAAGGCAGCCACTACAAATATCAAAATCAGGTCAGGGAAAATGAACATGTGAAAAAGACAAGCTTCCTTGATGCTTTTAAAGAGTCTTCACAACAGACATGGAGAAGTCAAAGGTCTGGTCAAACTAAATGGTACATAAAGAAGAAAACCAGTGTATGGTCAGAGTATTGAAACTGAAATGTGTGGCTGTGTGAAAGACTTGCTTAGCAAGTGGAGGGTAAGGGCTTGCAAAGGTGCAGAGGGCTTTTAGCAAGGGAAAGGAGAAGCTGAGTCCAGTCCTGGACTCATCAGTTCAGTAAGGACAGGGAAATCACAGAATGTCAGGGATTGGAAGGGACCTCATGAGATCATCTAGTTCAATCCCACTGCTGGAGGAGGAACACATAGTTTAGGTCATACAGGAAGGTGTCTGAATGGGTTTTGAATGTTTCCAGAGAAAGAGACTCCACATCCTCTCTGGGCAGCCTGTTCTGTCACTCTTGCTGTGAAAAAGTTTTTTCTTCTATTTCTGTGGAACTTTCTGTGTTCCAGCTTGCACCCACTGCCCATTGGATGTCACTGGGTAGAGCCTGGTTGTATCCTCCTGACATTCAACCCTTTTGATATTTATAAGCATTAATGATGTCACCCCTCAGTCTCCTCTTCTCCAAGCTAAAGAGACCCAGCTCCTTCCTCAGAAGAGGGATGCCCCAATCCCTTCATCATCTTTGTGGCTCTGTGCTGGACTGTCTCAAGCAGTTCCCTGTCCTTCTTGAACTGAGTGCCCCAAAACTGGACACATTACCAGTTGGGGTCTCACCAGGTGTGAGTAGAGGTGGAGAAAAACCTCTTTCAACCTACTGACCATGACCCTTCTTATGCACCCCAGGATGCCATTGGCCTTCTTGGCCTCAAGGACACACTGCTGGCTCATGATCATCTTTCCCCTACACTGAATATATTGTACAGTACTGGTCCCAGTACTGATCCTTGAGGGACTCTATTAGACCCAGGCCTCCAGCTAGACTCTGCCCATTTGACCACTACTTTTTGCCTTCTTTCCTTCAGCCAGTTCACAGTCCATCTCACTACCCAATCATCCAGACCACTTGTCCTCAGTTTAGCTGCAAGGATGCTTTGGGTGACAGTATCAAATGCTGGAGAAGATACAGCAAAAGCTACAAATGTGATTAGGGGACTAGAACATCTCTCTTATGAGGAGAGGCTGAGGGACTTGGGTCTTTTTAGTCTGGAAAAAAAGAGGGCTTAAGGGGATCTTATAAATGCTTATTAAGACTTAAAGGTTGTCAGGAGGATGGGGCCAGTCTTTTTCCAGTGGTGCCTAGTAACAGAACCAGAGATAACAGGCACAAATTTGAGCATAGGAAGTTCCATCTAAACTTTAGGAGGAACTTCTCTGCTTTGGGGGTGATGGAGCACTGGAACAGGCTACTCAGAGGGGTGCTGGACTCTCCATCTCTGGATACATTCAGAACCCAAGTGAACACATTCCTGTGCAGGCTGCTGTAGGACACCCTGCTCTGGTGGAGGAGATCAGACTAGATGATCTCCAGAAGTCACTTCCAACCACTACCATTATGTGATTCTGTGAAGCTGCAGTGCTGCAAAGGCTGATGTCAGGGCCAGGCTGCACCCTCCATTTTACTGTACAGCTGGAAGATTAATTGAGTTTTAAAAGGAAATATGCGTCATATTTGCTAATGACAGTGACAGGCAGCAGGCTAACCACTGGCTAAGGGGTGAGTCCAGTTTTGAAGTGTCATAGCAGGAGTGACAGCATGGGCCAAACAAATGATCTGTGAAATCGTTGTGGTAACTATGGGTGAAGTTAAAAGGTTTCTCAGTCCTTTATTCTTCTGGCTGGAATGTTATTTCCCTTAGTGACATTTATGCTTTATTTTGGTAAGATGTCAGATTCCACTGGCTATTTGCTACTGAGCCCAGAGGTTTTGGGAATAAAACATAATCCTTGATTTAGTGCCAGCCTCTACAAAGCACTTTAGGTTTCCAAGCAGGTGAATGTTATCCATGGCAATACATAGCCTGAGCCTGAAATAAAGCATGACATGACTTCACTTCTGACTCAGTCTTGCAGTGTGGACAAACAATATGAGAATGGCATAACCGACGGCAAAAGAACTAAACCATAAACCCCTGGCTTCTGCATTTCATAGCACAGAAAGCAGAACACCGGGAAATCCTTTTTAGCAGTCACAGCAGGGACAATATTTTCCTGTACTTTATGACCCCAGTGAGAAAATCAGGGCAACCCCCTTGCATTGGCAGCATGCTTTGCCCCCACCTATGCTTGTACTTGACATAAAAAGGCAGAATGTTTGATTTGTCTGCAGAGAAAAAAAATATTTAAATGGACAAAGAGTAAAAATCAAGCCTCCCTGGAACAAATGGGACTCTTAACATTTGTCTAAGTAGGTTCTGGGTTAAGGGAAAGGGAGCTAATTTATCCCAGTGGCTTTGCACCTCCATTCAGAGGTTTATGGAGGTTTGTTGATAAAAAGGACCTGGAGACCTGGAACGTTGCTTCATAAGTGAGGCTTCTCTGTTACTGACAAGGAGACTTGTGCCTTAAGCTGTTGCTTGTCCATGTTGCTGCTGTGGTACTGGACCTAACTTCTGGAATACAGAAACATAGAATCATAGAATAGTTCAGGTTGGAAGGGACCTTAAAGATCATCAAGTTCCAACCCCCCTGCAGAGCCACCTCCCAGTAGCTTCTCATGGCCAGTATGAACAGTATGTGCTTTTCCAAATGTCTGTATCTATACAAACTGTGACTAGCAGAGACCTGCATCAAGAATTTTTGGGGATTCCAAGTACTTTGCTTTCAATGTGAAGCAGATGGGAAAGAGGTAGTTATGGAAACATCTACAGTTAGCAGAAGTCAGCAATGTGCTTATAAACACAAAGAGCTAAAATTATATGATTGAAATGTTTCCCATGTTTGAAGTTTTATCACTGCAGATACAGAGATGTTGCAACTGAGTAATGTATGCCTGGTCTGTTCATTTAAAATACTTCTTTGTATACTGTAGGTCTGTGTGTACAACAAAGTGTCAGGTCTGCTGTTCTGAGCAGACATGCAGGCATTTGTTTACTGAATAAACTGCTAGTTTTATTATTAAGGACTATTTTTTCTGTAGTTTGTGTCATTATGAATCCAATTTTCTCCCTGAATGTTGAAATACACATTTTAAAATAGGGAAATACTTGAAAAGATTACTATTTATTAGCACTAAATAATATCAAGAGACAAATACAGATGTCTTCATGGAAGAACTGATGTTATAATCAACAGAAAGATTCTGGTTTCACCTATGAAACCCATAAATCAGCATGTGAGATACTGGGCCTTGAAAAATGCACTCACATTTAAAAATGCACTGGAAACAAAAGTTTGATTTTTGGGCAAGGAATATGTTTTAATTAAAAAACCCTTAACAAAATGGAAATTTTCTTAGAGAAGAATATAATTAATAATTTCTGATGGCTTAAAAAAAGATATTTCTTTTCCATGATGCAGAGAGAATCCTGTTATAATGTCTGTTGCCTCTGCAGCTTTGGAAAGAGCAAGACCTGAAGTCAATCTGTCTGGCAGCTACGTCAGCTCATAGTGACACAACTCAAAAGCTAGCTTAAGTCAAAATGGTGTGTTGTTTGTCCATTTCTATGCTCTTTGCAAATTTATCTCATACCATATTTTATCTAGTTTAGTCTAACTTTACCTGTTCTGAAAGCACTGGTTAAATGTGAGTGTACTCCACAGCCCAGCAGATATTGTTTCAGGACTGACTTTTATTCAGTATTTTTTATCTCTATGAATAACTGTTTTCTGTGACTTTTAATTCGTTCTCCTTTCTGCTTGTTTTTACTAGTAACAGAAAAACATACACTTTTGTGATGTGCAGCTTTTTAGTTACATTCTGCCTGGATTTACACTGAATTTTGCCAGGACAAGCCTGGAGCAGGAGTGGAAATCTGACCTTCACAGAGATTTAGCATTTTTTCCCACTGAGTCCCTGCTCCACTGGAGTAAGACAGTAAACAAGTGATTTTAACAGCAAGCTCTCATCCTCCCCCTCTTGTCTATGTGCTTATCCAAAAAGTACAGACTGATTTCCCAAGTGAAATGATGGAGGGAGCCTTCTATATCCCCACAAACATGTAAGACTCTCACAGTCTTGTTCCTGCTTTTTGGCAATGAATGTCACAAGTGATTGTATTATTAATTTTTTTCTTTCCAAGTGTTTTAGTAATTTCCCTGATTTAGCACCTATTTTATGCTGGTACTTACAGGAGGGCCAGATCAGGAGGTTTCAGATCGTGCTGTAGCTCACCTCCTTCTTCCATAAGAAGGGCTGCAAAAAGACAGTGCAGGTAGTCCTTAAATAGCACAAAGAATTACAGTTTCTGGTCTAGAAGTTATAAGGGGAAATATGGAACTATGCGTGATTCTGAAATAACAGCTTGGTTTAGCAGTTAATGAAAGGCTGAGATTGCAACATTTACACTTGTGGTTTTCAGATAAATAACCTATCTTCCTCCCCACACATAGCTGGTTCCACAGCTCTTTTCACACTCATAATACCATGTGAGCTTTATTAATCTTCATCATTGGCTCCAAATAAGACTCCACTAGAAGCTTCCTGGCATTTTACTATTTGGGAAAAAACAATCCTGTAGCATTTATCTGCATTAATAGCATTATAAATGTGGAATTCCATAATGAAAAGTTGGCCATGGTAAAAATCTCAAATTTTTCTTCCAGAAATATTGTCATCTTTCATTGCTTTGCTCTGTTCAAGGTACACTGAATAGAGGAATTTTATGAAATACAAGCAGTTGGGTATTGCCTTCTCCTTTCTATCAGAGGATATAAAGATACCTAAACAAAGCAACACAGAGAAGGATCAGCAATGATGAGTATTAGCACCTTGCAGTTTTACGAAGGTGAAAAGTATGTCAGGTCCAAACATGAGAGGGTGGAGGGGATGATCTAAAAATTGTAAATGTCGGTGTTACATACTTTGTCTTTTGTAAAATAGAAAGAAAAAATTATTTTGCATTCAACTTTATTAAACAGGTTGAAACACTTTCAGATGACATGTTAAGTTCAAATACAACGTAGCTTAGATTAAAAAGGAAATATTTGACAGGTTCATTGCAGCACTTGGATGTACAGTGATAGGTTACTTATGCCATACTCCTTCCTTTGCCTGTGTTATGGCCCTGGAAGAAATTATTGATACAAACCTCAATTGAATCTGGAATATCTGCATTAAAATGGTTAATTAAATAAGATGTGGGCACTGTGACCCACAGTCCAGCCATTTGTAGGCTGTGGGAGTTATATTTCAGGATGACATGGAAGGCAACTTTCTTGAATTTCAATTCTATTACGTGGTTGTGTGTTGCTGTGGGAACTGGACTGAGTATCCTGCATGGACTTCTCACTTTGTATTCAGACCAGTGAGCACCTAAATCCTACATCTTCTGAGAAAAAGAATGGAATCATGAAATACCAATGGATTGCAGTGGATTGTATCAGGGATGTAGGATTTGCTCAAAGTATTTTTCACAGCTTAACTATGCATCCCTGAGCAATTAAAGCAAGTGTCAATTTAAATAAGCCATTTTATAGGGTTTTGGGGATTGAAACTGCAAATGAACACACAAGAAAATGTACAAAAAACCCCAATGATAGTTGATAAACAATGACCTAAATGAAAATCAAGGCACTTAGTGCAACCAACAGAGACTTTTACAGTGACATGATTTGAAATCCCAGCTACTTACATAGGGAGCTTTCTAAGATACATGTTACAGTCCTGATTTAACAAGTGTTTCTAGAGTTTAATGGTTGAAAGATAACTGGTTTGTACTTTAAAAACCTATTAGCTTGAGCTAACTTAGAAATAAAAGCATTTTCTTTTAAATATATCAATTATGGAAAAGAAAATGTAGAGAAAGAAAGGATGGGTGTCCCCATGCAAGTGCATAAATGTATTTCAACAGTTATTATACTTAATATGAAATCTTAAGTCTTCTACTTATAATTTAAATGACCTCACTGTCAAACTGTCAATTCAGTCCCAAAACTAAAATATCAAATCAAATATGAGATAGGAGAAGATGAATCATCAGTCATTATATCACTTAATTGTAGTCAGTTTTCTAAAAATATCATAAAGTATTGTTACTACTCCAAAAGACCTCATGACTGGACATCCAAAGTGAGCACTTTTCTTTCATTTCTCAGTCTGCTTCTTCTTTCAGCTGCTTTTGGTATGAACATCTTTCTGCCTGGAAGTGCTCAGTTTAGGTTTATAATCTCAAACTCCACAGCAAGGATGTGGCTTCATATAATCATAGAATGTATTGTGTTGGAAGGGACCTTCAAAGGCCATTTAGTCCAACCACTCTGCAGTTAGATGGGACATCCTGCACTAGATCAGGTTGTTCAGAGTCTCATCAAGCCTGGCCTTGAATGTCTCCAGGTATGGGGCTTCCAACATATCTCCGGCAACCTGTTCCAATATCTCACCACTCTCATGGTGAAGAATTTCTTCCTAATGTGTAATCTAAACCTGCCCTGCTCTAATATAAAGAGCTCTAGATTTTTTTAAGATGGAGCAGCTTTTGAATATAAATTGCTCCAAATATCTAGAGTTAACAGCTTTATTCATCCTGTAACCACTGGGGCTGTGGTTATCAGAGACATTACAGTATGATGCATGACATTCAGCCTGCAATACTAATGGGCTCCTATATATTGCCCAAGTAACATTTCTCTTTTGCAGCAGTTTTAATAAAGAAATGGTGGGAGCTATAAACTGCGAGGGTGGAAGTTACAACTGTGCAATGTTCCAGGGAGGAATTTGAAATGTCTGTTGGCCTTCTGAAACCCATCCATCATTTCTATAATCGGGGAAAAAAAAAGCCTGTGTCATGATCAGGAAAAAATTAAGTCCATGTCATGATGATAAAATACCTCAGCCCTGTTACTTTTGAGAGTGACTTCTGGCCTTTGAATTACTAATAATATGTCTACCTGGTGAGTTTATCTCCCTGGTGTGGTAGAACAGATTTTTAGGAAACAGATTTAGCATATTGTGAATGCTGCATTATGGTGCCTGCTTTTCTAGGGCTGAAAGAGAGACAAGGGCTGAAGTTCAGGTTGTGCATTAGAGGCTGCTGAGCCCTGGCTTGTGTTGGCTCATCACTGTGAACTTGCACCTGGACAGCCAGCAGCTCCTGCCTTTCTCTGCTGTGATGTTGCTAGGCAGTTGCCAAGGCCGCTTTTCCTCCAGTCAAGGAGATGATCTATGTTTCCTGCTCTAAACTATGGGATTTGGAGATGGATTGCTCTTCCCAGGCTGAGCTCTTAGACCTTGCCACTCCTTGTTGAGGTGCAGAAGGATACACCTCCTTGCTGTGCCCTGTCAAAGCTCTGCACAGCTATATCATCTCAGATGGCACTTGGGTTAGAGCCAGGTGGCAGCAGGAGACTTCCAGGACCACAAAGATTTTACCTGAAGATTTATCTCCTCAGCTTAAAGGCTGAGACTTCTTCCTCTGAGGGTAGCTGCTATACTACAGCATCAGAGTCCATAGAGTGATATCATGAAGGCAAGAAGGATTGCTCTACGTGACTTTCCTTGGCCTAATGGCTGCTTTTGCCACTCTATTGATTTATCCAGTTCTTCTTGTTATAGAATCACAGATTGGATTGTGTTGGAAGGGATCTTAAGGATTATCAGTTTCCAACCCCTCTGCCATGTGTGGGGACATCTCTCAGGTTGCTCGAATCCCCATCCAACCTGTCCTTGAACATTTCATGGAATCATAGGGTTGGGAAGGACCTTCAAAGGCCATCTAGTCCACCCCCCTTCAGTGAGCAGGGACATACTGCATTAGATTAAGTTCCTGAGAGAGATAGCAAGCCTGGCCTTGAATGCCTCCAGGGATGGGACCTCCACCCTCTGTCCTCTGGACGGCTTTTTCTAGTGTCTCACCTCCCTCATGGTATAAAACCTCTTGATGTCTATCCTAAACCTGCCCTGTTCTAGTTTAAAACCACTGCCTCTTGTCCTATTGCTACGTGCCCTAGCAAACAGTCCCTCCCCAGCTTTTCTGTAGACCCCTTCAGGTACTGGGAAGCTGCTATGAGTTCTCCACTGAGCCTTCTCTTCTCCAGGCTGAACAGCCCTAAATCTCTCAGCCTGTCCTCATAGGAGAGGTGCATTCATATCATCCCTGTAGCTTTCCTCTGGACCATCTCTAGTAGTTCCATGTCCTCTTGTGCTGAGGGCTCCAGAATTGGACACAGTACTCCAGGGACGGGGCATCCACAGCTCATCTGGGCGACTTGTCCCAGTGTTACAGATGGTAGCTAGTATTCCCTTGGTGATCAAAAGCATTTTCTGCAAAGAATTCAGGGCTGGGTGGTCAGATCTCTTATGTTCAGCCACTGATGACAAGACTCACTTTTTCTATTGCCGAAAAGCAGCTCTGGGCTGGCTTCTGCCTTATATAGGGACAAATGAAATGTGCAGAACTTATGTGCTCATTAGTAAAATATACTTAAGGTGAAATAAGTTACAGTAGTTTTAGCAAAAAATTAATCTAATAAATAGGATTCAAGAGATCGGGGATTAATTCTCAGTTCAGCTCTTGCCAGTTCTTTTGCTGGATATCTATCAAATGAGCCTGTCATGCAACAGTTCTGTGCACTCTTGAGTAGCTCACTTAATCCACTTCATGTTTTGGTTCCTCCTCAGTAAAATAAGGCTAATACCTTATTACCTTAGCAGAGGAGCTGAAAACCATTACTGAATATGAACTATTCAGATGTTTGGGGAGCTGTGATGTACAGATGAGTGTATCTGTATTTATTTTCCTTATTGAGTGCAGTGATATTTTCTAAGGGAGTGTTCAGTTATCAAATTTTATCCCAGAAGAAATATTTCACACTGTTGAATCATTCTTTATTACTTCAGTTCTTCATAGTCCTTTCCTAGGAAATCTTATTTTACAGAGTTTTCACTGTTTCATCTCTTAGTTTATGTCCTGGTGAGGGCTTCAGCAACTGCTCCCCACTCCCTGTTTTCAGGATCGCTTTCATTTCTCTCATGAATTATCACGATCTCTGGTGATAGCTGAGAAGACGCAACAACTCTGAGGTGCTTCCTTAGTACCTCAAGCCACAAATTCACATTTTATCCTTTCTCAATGATTGCTCCTAAATTTGATTCACTTAAAGTGCACAGAAAGATCAAACATCTGTGTGAAAGAAGTGAAATGAGTTGTCACAAAATTCATGCAGTACTTTTGACAGACATGTGTAGGCTCTTCGCATCTGGGCATTGTCTATTTCAGTTTCAAAATGTTTCCTTTGCTGAACTCACTGCAGTTACTTTATGCAGCTTCTGCAGGCTTGTGAAAAGAGCTGGCTGGCAGAGCTCCAGCTTGCAGCTTCCTATCACAAAAACAGGTCTAAAACTGGCCCAGAAGGGACCTGATACTGCAGCCTGAAGGAAAGCACAGTACTTCAGAAACTATATTTGACTGGTCCTTAAAAGCTTCCAGTGGTAGAAATGGTCACTGCCTTGTGAACAAGGTCACTATTAGTGTATTCTCAGTACTGGACATCCCTGTTGATGAGCAGATACTGTTTGATGTCATTCTCTGTCAAAACACTATCTACATATCTCCACCAAAATGATTTCTCTTTTAGTGTTACACAGACAAGAAGTGAGACGACAGATCAAGTCACCAGGTCAGTGACTTATCCACTGAGACCACTATGAATTGCATCTATTAGATTCAGTGAGGACAACATTACTCTTAATTTAGAGGACCATTAACCAAGAAGTGTTTTAGGTCTTGCTATTGCAGGATGAATTTATAATCAAGTACTCAAAAAGGAAAAATCAAAGGGACGTGATTTGGGGAGCCATTGCATTGCTAGATACATACCAGCATTAGATAAGCCTAATGTAGAACAACTGCTACTGATGGACCTCAGATCACCATATAGAACAGAAGAATAAATTACTTTGCTCATGGCTTACAGGTGGGAGTTGTTCCTCCTGTCAAATCTCTTCTCAAATATTCCCCATAAACCTTAAGAAGCTTTTTCTCAAGTAGAAGTTTTCTGTTCCCAGTTTTGTCACCCCATTCTCTTTGAAAGAATATTACATGTATCCCCAGCAGATCTCCTGCTTACTCTACAGATGCAGTCTTTGCATCTTAGGGGACTTGGGTTTTTGGAGTAAACTACTTGCATTGGAATTGCTTTGGAAAGTATAGGCTTAGTACAAAATTTTAGTCTCAAAAAAGAAGTTCCATCTCAGTTGTGAAATTATGGGTAAATGAGGAGGAATCTATAAAAATATGCACATGTAAAGACTGAAGTAAAGGAGTTATTTGGGAGGTGGAAAACAGAGGAAATTAGGGAGCAATCAAGTGCCACTGAAAAATAAGGGATTTAAACTGACTGTTGATTGCACCAGAATAGTTCAACAACAGAAGCAATAGAAAGTCTGCTAATCACAAGGAGGTCAGATCAGACAAAATGTGAGCTAGTCAATAACTTTATCTCCTTGGATGTTCAGATAGAATTTATTCTGTCTAAATTAAAGCATATAAGATGTGTATGGCTTTAAGCTCTTTACATTAGTCAGGAGAGAGATACAGCCCTCTCTAGATGCTGCAAGAATGGACAAAATTTGTGTGAGTTTCTTAATAAATGGGTAAAATATCCTACCCCAGAGTGCTTCCCTCTCTTCATTTACTGCTAGAAGAGCCTATGAAAAACAATAAGAGTAGGCTAAAAAGTATTAGTAATTTTGTAAGTGAACTAATGAAATAGGGTCGGTTTACCAGTATGTCCCAGTACAGTTCTACCTCTAAATCCTTACACATCAGATGCTCCTTTTTCTCATGAGAGAGGAAAATTTTATTAAAGCTCCTTTCCAGCAATGTGATTTGTGCATGTTCAGGATGATTCAGCAAAGTACTTAATTACCTACCTCAGCCTATCGCTAATCAGCAGAGATCTTAAATTCTTATGCAATGCTAAGTGCATCCTTGAAGTTAATTCGGGGACATGCTTGAACTAATGAGCATGTCTAGTGGGAAGCAGGTAAGTTAAACAAGCGCTTCCATAGCAGACCATGGAACATGTCAAAAGATGCACATGGTATCTTTGGTAAAACCCACAGCAGCAGAATTTCTTCTCCATTATGTAATCAGAAAACTACCTTTCCTAGGTGAGTGGACTTCAGCCCTACATGATGCTGGAGCATTGTTCTCTGTATATTACTGTGCATTTTGTGATAAAAGGGTGTTTTGAAATGTAGAAGCTTGAAATATCTTCGGGTATCTGTTTCTCTTCAGTGAACTTTACTGAACTTGACAGCCTTGTGGTTCACTCTGGGAATGGCTGACTCTCTTTTTCCCAGGCTTTTGGAATTCAGTTAAGTGTGGAGAGTTCACTGTCATTGGCTTTTTTCCACCTCTGAGTTTCTTCAGGAGAGAACACAAACTGTTAATAGCAGAATTGTTGCCCTGATGGATGGCACTATCCTTGCACTGTGTCTCTTGGTACAGCAAAACACTTCAGCTGAAGAGGCTTTAGAAGTCTATTTTGCCTACTTGAATACACAGGTTTTGTAATAACGAACAGCATTTGTACCAAGGTCAAAGCAGAATAATTGTAACTAAGTGGATTTGTTAGTGAAAACAGGGCTGTATTACCCTTCACTTTTGCTAGTTTTGGTCTTTACTGTAAACTTTCAAAAAATTTGGATGGATTGCCTGAGGGAGATTTACTCATTCTTCTTGTTTTGCTCTTCACCTTGCTCCATGTAGAGGACACAGACTGGATCTTGCTATGGCAAAAGTCCTGCTGTCACCATTATCCAGCCATACATACCCAGTAGCTGGATCCAGCCCAGTGCTATGAATAGGCTTCAGTCACCCAAGTTTTAATCAGTTTTTAGTTATGACATGAATTTTGTTTCAACCCCATACACTGGCTGGTTGTCTGTAACAGGTAATAAGGATATCCTCCACCTTTGTTTTCCCAAACCGGGCACATTGCTTGGTTTCATAAAATTGAAGTTGATTGTCACCTCTTTGTGACAGCAGAGAATGGTAATGACAAGAGACAGGATGATGGTCAGAACATACTGATGTTCATACAGATCCTAGATGTCTTGTTTTATTGATGCAACCTGGGTTAAACTGTCTATCAGATACATGGTTTGGAGAAATTGTTCTTGGATGATCAAAAGCAGGGGTATTTTTTCTCATTTATTACTTCTGCATACAATCCACTACCCAGGAAGAACAGGGTTTTTTTACCTGAATGCTTTTGTGATTGAAGAGCCAAAGTCCTTGAACTCTCCTGTTTTCTTCTGCTATATTGTGTAGTTCTGGTGACTTTTGATCCTTTGTACTTTTACATTGTTATGGTGTGTAAAGATGCCTTGTGCAATCGAGGTTTTGTGGCTACTTCTAGATGAAATGTCTCCATAGTTACCTGCAATTGCGAAGACTGAGCAGAGGCCCAGCTGGTCTCATCCTTTCTCTGTTCCAGGTATAATGATATATATACACATCTACAAGCAAAGAATCAAATAGTTATTTTCAGAAGTTCTCTGAAAATACTTGCTTAAACTCTGCCAATCCAGCCTCAACCTTCTGGAGATGTCATTCTTACATCCTGTTTTATATAACTGTGTAACACTGTTGGCATTGTCCTTTATGACGTGTTGCATAAGGAAATTCCTTCTAGATTTTCAACAGTAAGGCCCATTGACCTGGAGAGAAAAATGAGTGGGTAAAATATGAACATCATACAAACTGATCTGTGGAGTATTTGTAGCAAGTCACTACCATAGTGCTAGCTGACACTTGTGGCACTAGTCGCCCAGCCACGCCATCCAAGGTAGTTTATTTTGTGGATTGAAATGTCCTTTAAAGACATGTTTCCCAATTAATAACATTGTAATATTTAATGACATTAAACAATCTGCTAGGAAAACAAATGGCACCACTCTACTGCTCCTGAGATCTGTGTAGCATGAGTGAGTTTGCATTTGAAACAGATCCTAACCACTTGGCATGACTAGAAAATGTTTACAATTCTGTTTCTTGGCATAATGAGCATGCTAGAGACTTAGTCATAGTCATAGTCATCTAGGTTGGAAGGGACCTTTCAGATCATCTAGTCCAACCATCAGCCCAACTCTGACACTTCTTAGTAACTTAACTGTCTGCTCCCACTTTTTTACCCATGTGGATAGAATCTTCTCTGAGTCCTGTGGGCAGTGCTGCTGAAGAGGCCCAAGACTGATCAGAGGGTGTCCATTGGCTTCTCATGAGTGACACGGTGAGGCTCCATGTGTTGGTACCTGTGTGCAAATCTAATGCAGCAAAACACACTGGCAATAATTTCTATTGATTCTACTTGAAACATAGTGAAGTGTACCATAAGCAAAGATATCTCTGTATAATTCTGTCTTTCCTGCCTTCCTCCCAGTTTTCAAGGCTATTTTCATGCAAGGAAGAATGTCTACCTTGCAGAAACCTGCGCTGTTCTTTTTCCCTTTTGATTTTCTCATTTTTGCTTGCTTGCCTTTTTGGGTAAAGGTAATTCTAATTGATTCAAAGCAGACCTAAACTCATAGGGGTGGGGTAGAGGGTTAGAAGACATAATCAGAATTTATCCTCAGTGAAAGACAGTGAACGAATTTCAGTGTCTACCTCAAGTGAAGTAAACAAACCTGAGAAATACTATGTAATTAAGTTACTTTAAAATTCCTTCAAGCTTAATAATTAAATTTCTAATGAAAAGGCATTATATGGCAGTACATTGCTCCACTACATTTTAAAACACACAAGGCTGAGGTTTCTTCAGCCAGCTTGCCTTCCTTCCTTCCTTCCTTCCTTCCTTCATTCCTTCCTTCCTTCCTTCCTGCTTTCCTTCCTTCCTCCCTCTTCTCCTCCCTGTCTCCTTCCCTCTCTCATTCCTTCCCTTGATCCCTCTCAGCAGAAAAAAATTTGCTTTATTTTGAATACAGAACTGTTCTTTCCAACCTGGGGTCTGCAGACCCTCAGGGCTGCTTGTCAGAATTGAAAAGTACAAAAAGGAACTAGGAAAAACAAATTTAGGCTCTAAATCCCTGCATGATAGTTATGCCTCTGAAAATAGAATTGAACCTTCACAAAGCAAAGTATTTAGAAGCTACTGAGAAATAAGAAATTTTAACAAGAAGAAGCATCAGGAGGTTTGGAAGGTCATTATGGGCAGATATATAGAGGAGGTAGACTTCAGAGGAAATCTGTTCAAGTGTTAATATGATTTTAGATCAAAGGAATAACATAGTACCTGAGCTGTAGACAGTTAGTGAAATTAAACTTTTGAACCTCTTTTAAATTTTTTCTGCCACTTTTTATAGCCATTAAAAGAAATACTGTCCAAACTCCTTGAGGGAGTAAATTGACAGAAGTCCATTAATGAATTTGAACTTGAACATTAAGGCTTAAAAACACCGTATCTTTGTATAAGTAGGACCTTTCAGATCTTTAATTCCAGTAGATATCAGAATGGCTTACAGACATGTATTTCACAGGGCATGGGTGGTATCAGAAGCCACATTTCATACAGCTGTGTCTGGCACAGCCATAAATAACTTAGCAAAAACATTTAGGTTGATTTTTTTCAGAGCTTTACAAACAAGTGAGAGATTTGTTTACAAAACACAGTAGTACTGTTTCACTGTGTTCCAGACTGTGCCAGGTCTGAAATTATGCATAATCTTTGCAAAAACAGGATGGAAGGATCAACTTTCTCTTCCAAAACTCCACATCCCCACCTTGATCATCACCTCCCTGAAAGTACAGTTTGTTTCAGTGTAAATTTTGGATAAAAGAGATGGCAGAATCATCGTTTGTTGCCTTTTGTGTCCTTACCCTGCTTTCTAAATGTTGTTGAATTTGGAGTATATCAAATTGTTACTCCATACTCAGGTATGTCAGGAGGCTGCTGATGGGTCTGGAGTGCAAGTCTGAAAAGGAATGATGGAGGGAAATGGAGAAAAGTAGGCTGAGGAGGAGACCTTGTCACTCTCTACAAGTAGCTGAAAGGAGGTTGTAGGTGGGGGAGATTTTTCTCTTCTCCCAGGTAACAAGCAATAGGACAAAAGCAAATGGCCTCAAGTTGTGCCAGGAGAGGTTTAGATTGGATATTAAATTTCCTCATTGAAAGGATTATCAGACATTGGAACAGGCTGCCCAGGTGTCATCATCATCCCTGGAGATATTTAAAAGATGGGTAGATGTGGTTCTGATGGACATGGTTTAGTGATGGACTTGTCAGTGTTAGATTGATGTTTGGATGGTCTTAAAGGTCCCTTCTACCCTAGACAGCTCTAAGATTCTATGCAATCTTACCTGGCATCATTCTGGTGCCAGTTAACCCAGTGGACATTGCTGCTACTTCTCTTTTAAATTAAACCTGTGTTCTTAAAATAAAGCGAACTGTGACAGAATGCATGGTCAGTTTTAACAACAGTTGTACTAGGAAAGTTAGAGGTGAGTTGATAGTGACTAGAACTCTGGGACTCTTGGCGTGTGGAGGTGAACCCTGCGCAAGAGTGGTTGGAAGATGAGGAGGAGCTGAGCAGTGTTTTCCTTGTGCCCAGGAGCCACCTCTGCAGTGGAGGAGGTATTGGGAGCATGGAGGAATGGTGATTGTTGAGAGAAAGACAGCTGCATTCCTCTATTCACTGGAATGTATATATGCTCTTCCAATTTCTTCACATTTTTTAGCCTTTTAGTTTGCCAGTGCCCCCAGGACAATTGCTATACCTTGTGCAGTGGTTGTGAGTTGCTAGGCCATTACACAGACCATGACTTTTGGGGTGCATCGCTCTCATGAGCAAAATGCCAGGAGTGGAGCAGCTCCTGGCTTGCAGGCATGTCTCAGTGTTGTCTTTCACAGGTATGAAGATGCATTGGGATTTGTTCTTTTGTTTAGTATCTTTTATGACCTAGAGGCTGGTGTTCAGTTTCTGGGATACAGCATGGACATCTACTTTATTCCTGTTATTTAGTGGTTTTTAGTGTTTCTCTTTAACTCTTTAAGAAGAGTGGTTTTTACTGTTTTTCATGGACACCCCAGTATGAACAACTATCATCTGCTTATATTCCTGTCATTTTTTTGGTCCAGTGATATTAATGAGATGATGAATATGGTACCCAAATTTAAAAAAATAAAATTTGATAATTTCAAACCAGTTTATTGAAGTTAGACAGTTCATGTATAATACTCTCAGAGTTTTTTGTATACATGTCACATCGACAGGTTTGGTTTTCCTTTATTTTGCCCTAACAAGAGGTTCTGTGTATTTGTATAACTCAAGAATCTGAAGTTTAAGAAAAGAGGCTGAATATTAGATTGTTGCAATTTTCCAGAAGACTTATATCTCTGACAAATTGAGATATATGAGTAGGTTCAGCTTAGATTATATGGAATAAATCCATCCTCAACTGAGCATCCAAAAAAATAGGTCCATGATTATTATTTTGAGACAACTTCCAATTAGGATTTTCCTGCTTTGGAAGAGGACTTTGCCCTTTCCCTCCTGTTTAGTAAGCACCCAGCTCTATCCAGCAACCTGTTCATTTCTTGACAGGGTTTACCCCAAGCTGTGAACTGGGGCTCACAGCTCCCAGGCCCTGCATATGCTCCATTTCCTCCAGCAGTTGGAATGTGAGCAATAAAAATAAGTATTGCATTTTCTGGAGCAGATTTTCAGTAGGAGTACAGAGTGATCAACACCTTTGGCTGTTTTCTATAGCTGCAATATCTGTGCAAGGCATAGCCTAAATTTGGAATTGGAGAGCAGTTGCAGGGGGGTGTGCAGTAGCCACACTTCCAACACTTTAGTGGCCTGTGATGGGGACATTACACCAGACCATTTCCACTCTACATTAATGATCTTATACACTGCCAAACCAGATGAAAATCTCTCCCTGTAATGGAGAATCACCTTCCTTTCATGCACTTCCAGCACGGTCTCAGCTGCACAGCTGACAACTTCTCCCACCCTCCTCACACAGATCCCCAGTGACATTCAAAGATGGTCCAATGGGTCCCTAATGCCAAAAGAGGGAGCCTTGGAAAACTGCAGAAATGCATTTAATTCCTTGCCAGAGCCTCCGTGTTTCCAAAGGGGTAAAATTCAGAATCCAAAGAGGGCTCATTTCGCTGCAGTGGGGAGCCAAGACAAGTCCAATCAGTTGCCAACTGCTGATGATTCACTAGATGCCCAAGACAAGCTGCTAAACTTTCTTTTTCCGCTGTTTCTATTTTCAAAGAAACCACTCTCGGCTGCACACCAGGGGGCTGTTGTGAGTTTGAATTAATTTGAGACTTCCAAATTAAAACTGCTGCAATACAGCAATTCATTTCACCCTGCGAGGAATATCTAAGATCTGCTGACTCTTCCTGAGGAAACACCTGTTTCTTTCCAAAGCCAAGCTCAGCTAACCAGCTTAGACTTTCCACCAAATTAGATACCAACTCTAATGAGCCCTATCTTGGTGTTAACTCTTCTGTTTGCCGGTTTTGGGAGCCCTAACTTGTGCCACAGGGTGATTTGACTGAATATTGTGACTGCATCCTGTTTCCAGCAAGCAGAGGCATGCTGCTGTTATATTTATGCTCTGGCTAAAACCCGTTCATTTGAGGATGTCATTAGGTGCTTAATTGAAGCACTGTACTTTGAAAGTCTCCCTGTAAGCTACACCTTACTGTGTGATCAAATTCATTATTTTCCAGCTCCTGCTGTGATTGCCAACAGTCAGATTTGAGCAAATGAGCTGAGGATGTATTTATATCAGGACAATAACATGAGGGGGTTTGAGGAATGGCATGCTATGACAAGCTCAAGAAATAATGTAATTATATTATTGTTTACAGAAAGAAGAGTGGCGTTTCTGGGCTGGTGATATTTTTAAGCTTTCTTGAAAAGAAGCTGGTGTCTGGAACATCCTTTGCAAACAGAAATTAGAGGTCAAACCCTGGATGACAAAGTAAAAATAGAGGAATTTCACCTCCTGAACTTCTGTGATAACACATAACACATACACACACACATTATTACAGCTCTTGCTTGTGAAGGACTTAGGCAGCATGACATAGTCATAGTCATAGTCATCTAGGCTGGAAGGGACCTTTCAGATCATCTAGTCCAACCATCAGCCCAACTCTGGCAAGCCTCATACCTCATTTATATGTCATATATATATGTCAAGGCATCACTCAGTTAAGGCTGTTTGAGCAACTAGTAAATTTTCACAGCTTTCAGGACATTGGATTTGCCTGAATTTGATATTACAAATGCATGAGAGGTGTCATCATGCAGTCTTTGCCCTATGAATAAGGGAATATATTAGTCAAGGGTTTACTTCCTTATGTTTTTTCTTCATTTTGGGTGAGGAGTAGGGGGAAAAGAAAGATTGTGGTCTCAGTTGTTGTTTACATAGAGGTATCTAGTGACACTTAAGATGTACTGAAGTATCAGTAATGGTTAACAAGTGGGACACAGAGAAAATACCCTATGGCAGCTCAAATGATGCCCATGTCTTCAAATAAACCATTCTCTACTAATGATAATGGGAAATGTTGACACGTAGCCTACCTGTGGATTGAGCAGAAATGTGTAGACACCTGTGCTTAGTCTCAGAATTGACCCTGTTCTGATGCTTTTATTGTTTTGGGGATTTTTATTTCAAAGAAAGAGTAAATGTTTTCATACTTGTAACTCATTACATCTGGGTTACTGCTGTTACCAGGTAAATAGTACTGTGTGACTTTCATGGGTGTCTCCTCACTGCCAGGTCTTGTGTTGTGGTGCTGTCATGACTCTAGAGAGGTGTGTTGTGATCAGACATGAACATTATGCAACTGTTCTACTTTACTAACTTAGCTTGTGTACATCACAGAAAATCCCTCAAACTTTGGTTACTAAAAGCTTGACAGATTTATCTGATGGCATTTATACTGAGTTGAAACATTTGCAAAGCTTTGCCTGCCTGCAGAGCCAAAGGAGAGAACCACCTCCACCACTATACCCTGTTTTCTACCTATTTCAGGAGAAACTTGGAAATCACACAGATACAGTCTCTGCCATGCAATCTCTATCCATTTCAGATCCTTCAGCCCTGCTATGTCTGTAGGAGCTGGGATCTCAAGTTTTTATTTCTTCTTCAGTCAGATTTCATCAGGAACATTGACTAAAACATGAATCTCTATTATAGGTCAATTCCTGTCTCCCTTGGCATTATGGCATCCTCCCTTCTATCTTTTGACCTTTCTGTCTAATCAACAAACATTGGGATGTACCATGTTTTTCTTCCCAGTCTCAGTCTGACCACCCTTACAGTTTTAATTCTCACACTGCATCTTGCTTACATATAATTAAATCATCCTCGACTGAACTAGCAAGATTAACTTTTTGGAATGATTCAGTTGGAGCTGGATTGTAGAGGGGTACTATCAGAATAGATTCCCCATTGCTAATACAATGGTTGTGTATGTTGGAAAAATGCAGGCAGTAGGATGGGAAGCAAGCTTCATTCTTAGAATGTTCCTACATAGTATATGCTACGGCTATTTCTGAAAACAGGGCACCTGTTTAGATAGACCACTGGTCTGAGCTAGCGAGGAATTTCTTCATTATCTCTTTTCCAGGCTACTCTGTAATCAGGTAGGCCATGGAGTCTATGGAAAGTGATAAATGAGAAAATTTTTGGCTTCTCAAGCTGTAGAAAACATGCCTTGTAAAGAGATATGTCAGAGAAAGAGGTTACTGCCTTTTCATGTACCTCAACTAAATTCTCACCTCCCACCTCAACCTGGAAATTACCATCCTCTCAGGTCTTCAAGAAAAGATGTGGTACAAGCTCTTTCTCTCCTCTTGTTGTCAAAAGGACCGTCAATAGAAAAGACATTCCATTTATTATGAGCAGCATAAAACCTTTCAGTTTTCCTTCCCAAAGAGAACTAGATCTCATCAATTGAATATGCTTCTGTGATCAAGAATATTGTGGGCAGGTACAGAGGTGTGATTTGGTCTTCAGACATGCACAAAAGCATGAAAGAAGTGGAAAAACATTGTGATGTTAAAATGAGGGAACCTCATGACAAAATGCTCCTACCTGTGGAAAGTTTGCATTTCCCTAAGTATAAGGCACATTGGTCAAACAGAGACCCATTGAACTTATACGAGAACAGGGACAATGTCCTTTAGGCACTACAGAAGACAAAAATCAACTTTCAGATTTAGAATATTTTGGTCTTTTGGAGACTGTGAACGACGTTTCACAGAATTCTACTGGATACGCCAAAATGGAGTAGTAATTTCCATTTGTCATTTACTCTTTCAATGGGAATTCATATGTTCTCATACTTTAATTCCTCTGTTTTTAAGTTAACAAGGCAAGGACAATATCATCCTGTAACCATGAAAAATCTATGTGAATTTTGTTTGTTCGGAGTATTTTATTAAAAAAGAAATCTGATTTTATTTTTTCCAAAATTCTATGAAGGAAAATCCAGATTAGTACTCTCAGTATAAAAAAAATATAAAAACCAAAGTATAAACCTGTTAATAGTATGAAAACTTTGGATAATTTATAGTGCTTCTAACTTGATAGTTTGACCTCAGTAAGTTTTCAGAGAACAATGCTTGATTCACTGTCACAAATGGGAACAGAGTCCAAAAGTCCTGACTCTCAACCCTATATTAAATCCAAGGGAACCAGAACTGTCTCTGAGGAAAATTTAAATTACAGATAATTTCTAATGCATTCAAAGGCCACAGTCTTGTGACTCTCTTCATCACTGGATTGTTACTGATGATTGGTTCCAATTTGGAACAGAGACAAAATGACAATTATGCTTCCTAATAAGTCTTGAAATAACCTGCCAGATCTGAGGTGCTACAAGAAAATTCTATTTCCAAATGTCATTATTGGCTGGGACCTGCAGGTTCCAGTTCCATTTCCCTGCAGATATCCCTTTCTGTCAGTCTCTGATTGAGTAACTAACTTATGAGCACAGAGCATGTTCTAAACAGATCACACAAGAAATTAAACTCTCAAAGGACTAAAGTTCCTCTAAGTCTGAAGACCCAAGTTAGCAATGTGTGAAGAAGTCTAAACCTTTCAGAGACCAGACTGGACTGATAGAGCTGTCTGGTCTGTAAAGTCAGCAAATCAAAGTTAATCCTTTAAAAAGCAAGGAAAATATGCCCAGCGAGGGAAATCTTCCAGTCCATACTGAACATACTAAAGATGATCAAGTCTTTGACAACTTATCTATGAAAAAAAGTTATCAAAATAAGGAAAGAGATCTGAGATGGAATGGCTTTTGAAATTTGAGGACAAAAGTTTTGAAATATGTTAAATCATATTCTTGTGGCAATCAAAAGAGTACTTTCACTTGGGTTTAGAGATCAGTGGCGTAGCTTATCAATTACTCAGGAAGCAAAGCACAACAAAGGCAGAAGCACATACAAGAGCACAGTGGCCAAAGTTAATCCCACTAACATAGCTACTTACTTATGTATGGGCCCTGCTGAAAAAGGACAATCAGTAAAGATTTTAATATCTTCAGTGCAGTCTGGAGAAAAGCTTCAATTATATCCCCCCAGTTCAAGCAAGTCCTGTGTGTATTGCAGACACTCTTCACTAAAATCATGGCTGAACCCCCAGAAGATTTTTATTATGTAAAGAGTGAGGTAAATATAGAAGGCTAGGGGGTTTGAGGTTTGGTTGGTTGGTTTTTTTTAATACTGTTAATTCACATGGCTTCCAATGATTCAATTTATTTTAATTGAAAAAAAAAAACTTCCTTGAGAAAAGAGGGAAATCTAACTACTGAAGCCACTGGGACTGGAGACCTCAGTGAACTGAATGTGGTATAAATGCCACATTTCTTTTGCCAAGGGTATAATTTGCTGTCAAGAATTTGAATCACAAAAAAGTAAAAGAATTTCAAAAAAAAAAAAAGAGAAAAAATTATAAGCTATTTAAACTAGTCATGTTAAAAGTACGCATTAAGAGTAAGGAGAACAAATGAATTGAGCAAGAAAAGCAGTGTCTTTAGAGAAAGTGGAGACATAATATGCAAATTGGAAAATCAATTGATTTAAACCTTGTGAAAGAAATTGAAAGCAAGGACAGAAGGTTTTCTGGCAGTATTAATAATAAGAGAGTGAGAACAGAAATGTAGGGGAAATGAGGCCAAGAGCAAAGTTTATTTAAGTACAAGCCAAAAATACAGATTAAATGTACAATAAAGGAAGTTATCACATCTAATATGGAAACAAATCCCAAGGAGAATAAGGTTTTCCGAGTGTGAGAACGTCATGTTCTTCTTTCCAGAATCCTGAAAAACTGGTGTATTGATTCTCATGTGAGTGGTTTTGGTAAATCTTTCAAACTGAGCAACAAAATATGTATGAGGAACAGTCAGCGCATTGCCTGTAGTCAAATGCTGAGAAGGTAATGTGTCTAGATACCAGCTGGCAGTCTGGCACCAGCAGCATACAGGGCTGCAAGAGTTCATTTCTTTTCATTTCTTCTAAAAGAAAGAGGTAAACAGAAGATGTAATGTGACTTGTGAAAGCACATAGGCATCAGAAGTTTTTACTGCTGGAAGGGGAAATACTGAAGAAAGCTATTGCTAAGATACTACAATCTAAAATGATGCAAATCTGTGTGTTTTCATTTGAAGTCCATAGACCACTTGTAGGGACTGAACAAAGGCAGATGAAAGTAAGCTTTTTTCCATCAACTTGGCAGGATGGGATCCCTAATTCCATGGAGGAATTTCTGGGAGGCCATAGGAAGGCTTTCTTGGGAAACCTTCATCCTGTACCTACACACAATTCTGACTGTCCACTCTTTTTTGGAGCAGAGAAGTTCAAGGGAGGTCAGTTGCAGAGGTGGGACGTGGGATAATAAAGCAAACAAAGAGAGTATTTTCTTATGAAACGAGACAAACTGAGTCAATTTGTTTAACTTCAGCAAAGTGGAGGCTGCAAAAGTATATGCTGCCTGTCAGTACCTCAGTGCATGATCAGTGTGGAGGCAAAAACAATTATTAAGGAGACAGGGCAGTGCTGGCAGAACCAAATATGAATATATTGCTTATGAATATTTTAGGCTGAAAACAAGAAGGGTTATGACTAGTTGAAGAGAGATTCTGTGACACTCTCCCATTAGAAGCACCAGAGGAGAAGTAAACACAGCAGCGGAGGTGGAATCTGACAAGCTTTTGCACAGGATTAAGTGATGTCTCATGATAGCAGGGATGTAACGACCCAAGGGATTGATTTCCCTCAGATATTTTATATTCCTGTAATTTGCCTCACTGCACGCTGGTCTTTTAATCCCATTACCTGTCAGATTGAAAAATCCTAGTACTTCCAAGGTTAAGGGAGGTGTTTTGCTACAACCAGATAAGAAAATGTTCCCTGTGTGCCTCACTATAAGTTTCACACAAAGTCTCAGAGGCTTCTTCTACATCTCTACAAAACACTGCACCTCCTTGAGAGTAAAGAGGATCAAGTCCAACTGGTACAGATGGCTGAGTACTAGTAATAGCTTGCTGTAGTTTTACATGGCTTTGTTTGGCAGAAAGGGTTCCACGTGGCTTTGAAAATTTATAGCCTGATTATTCATATTGAGTTGTATTTCACGCCATGATTAGACCTATAGATTAAATGAGCTCAGCTGAGAAGTAAATGTGCTAGAATTCAGTTATCAATGAAAGGGTGTGTAGGCAAGACCTGTACATATGCATTCAATATATCAGCTCCAAAATGAAAGTACATGGGGAATGAAATGTGCTAAGACCACACCATGGTTTTGGAAGACAGAAGTTTAAGGCAGACTGACTATTATACGGTTCATGATAAGACATCAGAATGAGCAAACCCTACTTTTCCTGCTTGCTGACAGATCACAGCTGATGAGGAGTACTGCTCCTTAGCAGAAATGCAACATGGACATCCTAAAACCAAAAAGACCCCGGAAAGTTGTATCATACTCAGAAAGACAAAGCTAATCCATAGACATTGGCAGTTACTGTGCAGTTGAGACCTCCCAAGCCCACTAGACATGCTGCACACTCCAGAAATCCTGAATAGACTTAATTATTCAGCCAAACACACCAGACCTGCCTTCCTAACCCAGAAGATTAGTATGATGCACAGCAGAGAATAAGCAGGAGACCAAATGGTGGACAGTTCACCAGCCTCATCCAAGTATTCCATCATGGCTCCATTGTCATGGGTACAGCACAATCACAATATAAAAGCTAATTCCGCCACCAAGCTTTTATTATCAAGCTGGAACAACAACCTAGTGCTAGAAAGATAGCAGCAACAATAACAGAAAACATGACTTAGTTTCATACAAGCTTTTTAGAGCCTCTTAATCATGCTTTAGCTAATTAGAGCTGTTAATTTTAAAACATTAGTGAAAATCAGCAAGAACTTCACAAGCTTGCAGGCTTTCCTGTGCCATGTTTTGTTCTGGTCTGTTAATGAATCAAAAGATGTTGCTGTGTGGCTCCTTGTAATGAGTGAAGGACAATACTGCAGTCCCTCACACTCCTCTGTGCAGGGTGTTTGTTTTTAGGGCTCTGATTTATAGTATAATGTGTAGTGACATATTACTTTGTTCAAGAGAAACGTTTTACTACCATAAGTCTTATTTTTCTGGGATAAAAATAAAGATTTGTCTTGCTTTACTATTTCTCTAGGCTTATATTTACATATGAGACAGGTAACTGTGGGTGAATACCCTGCAGCTTTCTCATTTCTCAAGATCAGCAGTAGCAGTAGAATTTATAAATGAATTTTAATTTTAAGCCATTCATAATTTTGTCTCTATTTTTCAATTGACTCCTCTCACATTTTGTTACTTTGCCCTTTCCTAATGCAGCCCAGCATCATCCTTCTGGTTTTGCCTAGCACTGAGCAGATGTTTTCTTTGAGCTGTGCTCAGTCATATCCAGGCCCTTTTCCTCAGTAATTACAGTTAATTTTAGGTATCCTCAGTGAATATTAATAGTGGAAATTGTTCCATCAAACATACATAACATTACAGTGAATGTTCTTTGACAAAGCACTGCTCAATTACGCAGATGCATTACATCATCCTGAAGTTGCGTGTAATTTTCTTTACACTTAATTGGATTTGATAGTGCCAAGAGGAGTGGGGGAAATGGATGGTGGATTTCTATAAATCCCTATTAGTCCATTGCACCCTACACTCAGAAATGTTTATCTTCCTAATGGAAGGGAAAGTTGCCTTAAAAATAATGACAAATATTATCCCCTCTCTCCTGCTCAGTTTCTCCTGATTGACCCTGCAGTAAAAACACGGATCTGCTATAGTTATAGGCAGAGCATAACACTGCCTGTAACGATGTCATTGACTGTCATCATCACAGATTTAGCCTGTGACTTCATCCCAGGGCCAGACAGGGGAGGGGAATGGGCAGCAAAGGAGAATTACTGTGATTAAGTACAAATCACCAGAGCAATTAGAAGATGTGACCAGACTCTAAAAAGCAGAAGGAGTCATCTCTCAGTCCACTGGAATCAGAGTGTTTTTTCCTGGTTACAATAGCCTGGTTTTGTTGTTTGCTATCTTCTTTGCCCCTACTCCATTTAAGGAAGGATGGTTAGGCATATAGAAGAGCTACAGAGGTACATAGCCCTGGTTTTTGTAGAGAAGCTATGTACCTGTAGCACTGCAACCCATAGTATAGCCATTCTTCAAGGCTCCTAGCACCAACAGGTATCTCTCTCTGCCCTCTCTTGCTTACAGCTCTCTTTATTGTCTGATTTGTCAAATGAAATCCCTGTTTCATTTAATTTGATTTCATCTACTAAGTCAGGCTGTTAAGGAGACATGGTTCTCCTTCAGTTATGCAGGAATTTGCTCTATAAAGCTGAGATCATAATTTAATTCAAATAGCCCTCTAGGTAATTCAGTGCACAACATACGGTTGGTCATTAAGAAGGACTGACTTCTGCAACCACATTTAAAGCCCCTTCCCAGCTTTCTTCTGGGCCCCTTTTAAATAATGGAGGACCACTATGTCTCCCCCAAGTCTTTTCATTGTCTGAATGAACAAACCCAACTCTGTCAGCCTGTCTCCATAGTAGAGGTGCTCCAGCCTTCTAATTATCTTCCTGGCCCTCTCTGGACCCACCCAAGGAAGTCCATATCCCTCTTAGATTGCCACAGCACTGGATGCAATGCTCCAGGTGGGGTCTCATGAAAATGGAGCAAAGGGGCAGAATGACCACTTTCAGTGTGTGGCCACGCTTCTTTTGATGTAGATTCATAGAATTATAGAACAGTTTGGGTTGTAAGGGACCTTTAAAGGTTGTCTACTTTAATCCTGTGCCATGAGGAGAGTAACTAGATGAGGTTGCTAAGAACAGTGTCCAACCTGACCTTGAAGACCTTGAACGTTTCCAAAGATGGGGCATCTGCCCTCTCCCTGGGCAACTTGGGTGAATGTTTCATCACTCTCTTTGTAAAAAATACCTTCCTTATATCTAAACTAAGTCTTCTTCTTTCTATTTAAAGTCATTACCCTTCATCCTATTGATCGTGGGCTGCTAAGAGGTTTGTCCCCATCTCTTCTGTAGGCCCCCTTTAAGTACTGAAAGGCTCTAATAAGGTGTCCCCAGAGCCTTCTCTTCTCCAGCCTAAACAACTCCAACTCTCTCAACTCTCTAGGAGACATGTTCCAGCAATCTGATCAATCTGCCAATTTTTGTGGCTTCCTCTAGACCCAGTCCAACAGGTCCTCAGTCTTTGCCATGCTCAGGGCTCTAGGGCTAGATCTGGGCACAGTACTCCAAATGTGGTCTCGCCAGATCAGAATAGAGGGGCAAAATCAGCTCTTAATCTTCTGGCCATGCTGACTTTGATTTCCATTTGTTTTCTGGACTGCACACACCCATTGTGGGGCTGTGTCCCGGTGCTGTAAAACCACCCAGCAAAGGGCACATGGCTGGCTGCATTCAACTTCAACTTGTGTGTGTTATGTTATAGGTGTTACTTTCTCATAAATATTAATAAAGATCTTTTAGCACCTTTCATTTAAGGATCCCAAAGCAGTTGACAAGTATAAATTGCCAAAGCTCTACAACACCCAGAAGGGGATGCAAAGTGCTGCATCTTTTTAACACTCAGGTATAAAGTGGCGATAGGAGCTAAACTGACTTGTCCAGGCTCAGGCAGGGAGACAGAACAGGAGCTGGAAAGTGCTGCACAGGCATTATTGTTCTGCTGCTGCCTCTAATGAATACACACTAAAACAGGCAGCTGGAGAATTATCTCAACAAGGTTTGCTGCAGCTGGTGCTGAGGCTCACAGCTCCTTATCTCTCTGCACAGTGTCTTTGAAAGTTGACACATGTACTCTCAACCCATACACTCAGGTTCTGGGAACATCCCAGAGACCTTCTACATGTCCTGTGGAGAGGATTTCTCTGGGATGATGAATGTAGAGTGTAGAGTATGATTTTAAATGGTGTGTGTGTGTTCAGTGGCAAAGAGGAATAGGTGTTGTTGTAGACTTTTTCTCCATTTCCAGTGACTTCTTTAGAGGAGTTCCTCTGTTGTCATGGTTCTTCCAGGTAGGAAGAAGTGTTGGGATTTATTTTGCATCAGTAACAACAATAATAATACTGTAATGTTTTTTGATATCACATTAAGTAGTTGAAATTGCAAACATTTCATTGGTCTGCAGTTGGATAAGCCATAGGGTTACCATTTCACAGATGAGTAAACAGACTAAGGAGTCACATCTGTACAAAAGTAAAAAGAGAAAATTTTTCAGCGACACTGAACAGCCTTTCTTTAGTGGCTACATGGAATTTTTATACACATATATGAAAAATGCAAAACACTCTTCATTGATCCATCCAGAAAATGCTTGTCACCATGCTGCCTCCCTAGATTATGAGCAATTACAAACAAATCTACTGAGACATTCCCTTGGAGACCAACACCAAAGTCACTGACTAAAAAGCAGCACAATAAAAATCATTACCACAACTAACAGCCTGCACAAAGCTATTACTAAAGCCAAAGCCTGAAATCATTGATGATTCCATGGTTCAGAAGTTCCAGCTCTAAGCTTAAGTGTTTTATTTCTCAGCTGTAGAAGACTGTCCATGCTATGGCCAGTCATTAACCTGTTAAACAATGATTGCTTTGGCTTAAGGTCTTGCTTAGACTTCTGGTCTGAATTTTGGCTTTGCTGAAATATCCTTCATCTATCTTTTTTCTCCCTGTAAGTGGAGTTTGTTCATGTTCCATCTGTCAAATGGGCACTGTGACTGGCTCTTCCTCTCTGAGTGTGTCATCCCAAAATAAATCCTGCCTGAGTCAGTCATAAATCAGTGTATGATCTCTATGGCACAGTGGCTCCATGTTGCTCACCCAATGCTGATATAGTGTAGGGCATGGTGCCACCATCCAGCTGTTATGATGTGAATAAATTACCAGGAATAATTCACAGAGAAATTTAAATACTGCTGACTTAAGGGAAATAGAATGACTGAAGCACTGAATGTTGCCGACAGGCTTGAAGCCAAATTCATATTTGCTTTTGTTCTGCTCCAACATGAGGTATAATTGGGTTACAACTACAACTTTTACATTATCTTCCTGATTGGTTTTGGGTTTGGTTGTTGTTTTCTTCTTATAAGGTGAAGAACACAGAAACATTTCTCAGAGTGTCCAATAGAGTGTAAACAACACTAACTGTTCATTAAGAAACATCCATATATAAACTGTTGTTTGGTCCACTGAGAGGAATGGGATCCAGCAGTGATGGCTGCCTCCAACTTTCAGAGGGAAGCACAGATTGGTAGAACTTCCCCCTGACACCCTGGGGTGCTGGGCCAGGGACTGGGGGTGTGGGTCCATCCATGCCAGCTCCTCTAGGTCACTCCTCACTCCTCTCTCTCCCTGCTCCAGCAAGGACCCTGCCCTGGGCTGCAGCCCTTCAGGGACACCCTGCTCCCACCTGGGCCCTCCATGGCTACATCTCCTGTTGGAAACATCCTGCTCCAATAGGGTCTCTCCAGGGCTGCAGGGGATCCCTGCTCTGGGGCAGCAGGACCTTCTGCCCTTCTCCTCTTCCACTTCCACTTCCTCTTTCTCCTTTTCCTCCTTCTTCTCCTCCTCCTCCTCTTCCTCCTCCTCCCTGGGGCTCCCTGTGCTGCTGCTCCCTCCTTGGCTTCTTCTTCCTCTGCCTTTGGCCCTTCCCCAAACTTCTTATCCCCCATCAGGGTGCCCTCATTTGGCTGACATGCTTCCTCAGCCCCTGTCCCTCAGCAGAGCCCAGCACTGACAGCTCACACAGTTCGGGAGAGCTGAAAACCCTCCCTGAGGGAAGCCAGAGAGCAACAGGTGTCTGGCACAAAAAATAGAGGTAAGACTAGGAAGTGAATTTCTGTGTTCAGAAGCCCTTGGCCTTTGCAGTTTCATCAGTAGATTTTGAGTGCTATTGCAAATGGATTTTGGGTTGTGGGGTCTGGGGACTCTTGGCTTTGCCAAGTATCACATATTGCTGTGCACTGCGTGGAAGAGCCAGGTCGAGTCCAGCTGTGTCACCTCTTGGAACCTCTCCATCACTGCTAGCGACACTTTCAGAGGGTTTCACTTTGACATTTACTTGGCTCCCGCTGCCAACACATTAACACACTTCTGATTCCTCCCTGAGAGGAAGATGGGGTATCAAAACTGCCTTTAAATCACCTGTTTCAGCCATAAAATTTTATTAAGAAAGAACGAATTTCCATCATCGGGGAACACTAGTTGTTTCTTGGCAGCCAAGCTGTGCCCTTGGTCTTCCTGTCTGACAGTCACAGCGGCTCATCCTGGGCTGCCTTCTGGCACTTCTCCTAACCTTGCAAACACTTGCAAAAGGTGTTGAATTCCTACCTTCCCCTACATGGTTATTATTTATTAATGGATTAGACCTTCACTCACTTTGTATTCTTGGATTTAGCTTGAAATGAGATACACAAACTGTTTGTCCAGACAATGAAAGTCGATAAAATACCATAACCTGAAGAGGGAAAGAAGTTCCACGTTGCGGGATCTAATCTTCATCCAGCCCAGACTGCAGACAGTGAATCTTTCCTAGTGGGATGAGAATGGGGATTATTCTAAGTAGGTAGGTGAGGGCAGGCTTCATCCTTTTAAGTGTTTAATAGCTCAAAGCTGGAGAGCTGTGTTTTAAAATGGAAGGGAAATAGAGAAATATTGAGAGCAAACTTGGAAGGATTCAGTTTGAAGCTTTGAAGGTGGCAGCACTGTACTTCTAAGGTGAGAAATGAGTTGCTATGAGAATAATCTATGACAGAGCTTTTTCTTCCGGAGGAAAAATAGTTTGTTTATTTTTTTCTTTTTTCTAGGACAAACTTTGTATCTCTTTGTAGTGTAAAGCACAGTATGTCCTCAGGGTAGGAAAGAGTAATCAACAAGACAGAAAAAAAAAAAGCAATGGGCAGTTACAAGATAAATTTCAAAATCTTTTGGCACTAGCAAGCCCTAGAGGCAAAAACCACTAAATTGCCTTTTGTGTATATCCCAGGAGAATATTTTCTCCTTTGGTGTATTGAATCTGTGTGTTTGCTCATGTATTAAAATTGCTGCTCGGTCTGCAGTGTAAAGATAACATAAAATGACTCCTAAATACCAGATATAGGTTTACAGTCTGAGATGCTCTCTGGAGCTGTCATCACTTCTGGGTTGTGGTTATGAGAGGATGTAATTTTTTATACTCTGCAGCTTCTGGAGAAAGACACAGCTAAAGGGATTTAGAGAAGCTGACCAGCAGATGCAGGCTATGATACTGCTGGAGAACTACAGCAAACAATGACGAACTGCCAAAGAAGGGAAAAAAAAAAAGGTGGATTATAACCTTGCCAAGTCTATGCTGCCTCAATGTGTCAAAACCTCAGCTAAGTGCTTGGACTTGCAGTCACCTGGGGACTGATGTGTGCAGGTCCCAGGCTGTCATGAAGAAGGTGAGGAGTGCTAATTGCCTCTCTTGGGCAGGCAGAACTCCTTTTTCCTAGAGTTAATATTACCTGTGACTTTTTTTTGCCAGTATCCCCCTTTACATATCCACAGTCTAGGGGCTCAGAAACACTGCTGAAATGAACTTATGCCCAAGCAGAGCTCTCTCCCTGACCTGTAGTGCTAAGTTTCATGCACCAGAGGTGGGTTTTATCCCGTTCCTCAGGAATATCAGTGCTCTTGGAAGTGGGATGAACGTGTTGACACTAGCTGTGGCCTCCAAAATGAGCCATGTTGCATTCCAGAAGGGAACAGGGGTTCTTGCCCTCACTGTAGGTACACCTCCTCCTTACGCTGTGAGCCAGCGGCTGTTTTGTTGCAGAGTTTAATTTGTAATTAATGAGTTATTATCAGCAACATTAGAAAATCCACCATAGTTGTTTGTCGCCAGATAACATTCATCTCCTACTCTCTGTTCCTGGTTTTGACTGAAATCAGACACTGAGTTGATAAGCTCTGGGAAGCAATTTCAGTTTAGGCTGTATAAAAGAGACTCAGTTACTCTTTAAAGGCATCTGTGTGTGTTTGGTGTTGATAGGATTAGTGCAAGGTAATTCATATTCCAAGGCTGTAACCTGTGTCCAGATTAAATAATTTCCTGTGAAGAAAATTACCAAGGCATTGTGTGTTAATAATTTTGAGAACCAGCCTCATGCTTCAAGACTGTCTCAACAAGCTATCACACTTCCCTTAATTAAAGTTTTGTTGGCACATTAACTCTTTAGACTTTCCAGGAGATATTTGCCCTTTGTTATTTTGTACTTCCTGATGTCTGTCTTTCATCTGAACTCTGGATTTTTGCTGTGTGCTAGTGTTACCTGTGTAGCCCAGGGAAAGTAGCATCAACCAGGAAAGTTATGAACATATCAGAATAAATTTCTTGGGTCATTATCAACTAATTTCCAATAGAAATCTCCTGATAGAAATATTCACCTTAGGAAGCTGTTTTGGGTCCTGCCTTCATTGGAGTGTTTCAAAATCATGGGATTCACAAGAGCTCTGCAGGACTACACTGTGATGTTACATCTTGGTTCCCTATCTGTAAAAATAAACTATTGAGTCCTAGTACTGTAATAATCCTTACAGACAGATATCAGACCAATACCAGAAATTAAAATCCCCATTATTTAAAAAAATGTCATTAGAGTCAAGTGGATTCTTTGAATTATCTTGAATTCTGTGGACAACCTCTCTTACTTGTAAGACAGGAAACTGTAGCTGGAAAGTTTTTGGCATGTGTTTGTGTGGGATGACATTTGACTACAACTTCAGTTTTCCTCCTTTAGGTTTTTCCCTTGTCATCAGCAGGCAAACTTTAAAACACTGGGCACTGGTTAGTTAACCTTCTGTCTTTCATTTGTCACGCTGTGGAAAGCAGAAGAACATGCACCTTACAGGGGTTTGGGAGGTTTTGAACATGTAGAATAAATGTGACAGTCTACATGTAGATGTCTGCTGGCTATTGCTCTTCATTCCTTCCATCACTGCATGCAAGACTGTAGAGATCTCACTCAGTTTAGGTGATACCTCTCACCATAAATATTTGCTTTAAAGTTAGTAAGATTAAGATGCCTGCCGCTTTATGGGTTCACGCAGTTTTCAGTTCCCCTCAGCAACTGGGTTTTGCATGTGCAGCAAAATGCTTTTAATGAGTGATAATCATCAGATATTGATGTCCATGCTGAGCAGTTGACATTAGTCCCCTCTTCCTGCTGCAGCTGTTATTCAGAGATCTGCTCATATTGTATAATTAGATTGAACGATCCTTTTACTTGTTTCTCTTTTAACATTTCCTTGAGGGTGAATGAAAGGATTTACTTAGGAAATAATTTGTTATTTATTTTTGCCTCAGACTGGCTTAGCTTTGAGAACAGCAACAGTTTCAAATCAGTGCTGATATAGATGGCAACATTTACTGTGCTGTTTTGTGGCTGTGTGTTGTCTCACAAATCCATGAAATTATCCCATTTTTTTTAGTTTACTTAGTCAATGTATTCTAAATTAAAATAAAGCCTTTTCCAGTAGCTTTTTTCAGCAGCCTCATTCATTCTCAGGTCACAGTAAAGACCTCCAGTCTGATCCTAGCCAATTTGATCCAGAGTTTGATTTATCCAAAAATATCCACACAATTACCATTTTGCTAACACTTTTTGAACTCTGATTTAAGTTAAAACATTCTTCCTGGTCTTTAACTGTCAATTTCTTCCTAGAATATGAACTACAGATTTTTTTAAAAAGAAGTAGTTAGTAATGGCAGAGGGCAATTTCGTATTCTCCTACCTGAGGGGCAATGAAACATCTAAGGTTTTTAACCTTGACTTTGAAATGGCTTTGTAATTATGCCTTCTTAAGGCAGTGTGTTTGAAAGTCTGCTCATTGCTGGCTGAGTGGGAGAAGAAATCTTGTCAGTCGTGACGGCTGCCAGATCAAAATTAAGAATAACCTTTCCCCACAAGCTGTAGCCCTGCCATCATCCTCTCTGCTTTCTCAGTGGGTACCAGTGAGATTTCAGTCAGTTTGCACATGACAAACCAAAAAAAAAAAAAAAAAAACCCCTCAGTTTTAAAATTTT
>VZTY01014340.1:0-32053 GCA_013400935.1 Turnix velox | reverse complement strand
AAAAAAAAAAAAAAAGCCCATCAGTCTTAAAATTTAACTTCCCCAAAGGATTAAATCCTATCAAGCTCTGCAGCCTAGTGCAGTTTAGCTGATCAATGGGAGGATATCATATGCTTTATTTTTTTCCAAACTTTTAAAAAATCTCAATTACAAAAGGTTTGTGTCGTGAACAGAGAGTGATGTATGATGCTATAATGCTCAGCACAGATTGACTGGTAAAGTCTTTGCAGGATTAAAGCCCCAGGCCTTCAAAGCTGCCACGGTAAAATTCAAACCTACTTTTTTTTCCTAATAAAACCTTTGCTAAATCCTGTCTGCTTCCAACCTGCTTTAGCAGGTTTCTCTTATTCTGTACATACATATCTTTCTGTTGAAAAGCACGTGAAACTATAGCAGTAGCTAAAGGGCACCCCAATTTGCCATCTGTATTTCAAGCTATTACAATGTAAAGGTTTTCTTTAGAGTTGTAATATCTCTCTTTAAATTGCTCTTTAAGGCATCTCTCATTCACCAGAGACACGGGTACTGGCCGGCTCATTCTTGAGCTGACAGCAGATAGACTGAGGGGAAAAAGAAAGGAGAAAAAAGAGAAAACATCAAAGAAAAGTAACTAGCAGCTTTGAACTTTGAGAGTTCAGTGAATAGTGACAGTGTATTTGGGGCCATCTTCCCCAAAGAGGGAAATTTCCAGACGTCAGAAGCGCTTAGGTCATTGAAGGATGGGTCTTTTTACATGAAAGTGTGTGGCTGTGGGCTTTCCTGTCTTACTGTAACCATTCCTTTGTTCCCACTCTCTTTCATCACAGACCTATTTCTTCTCTTCCTGTCTTGGGCTCATGCTTTGAGCTCTGATCTTTCACTGTTAAAGCCACTGAGAGTTTTGCCAGTAATTTCTGTAGGCATAAGATCAAGCTCTTACCTTCCTTTCACTTCCTTTCTTGCTCAAATGTTTCTTTCCTGGCTTCGTTCCCCAAAGCACAGATGTTCTTACAGTTTTCAGTCTCTCTTTTTTTTTTTTTTCCCCTAAAGAGTAAAAACACTTCAGAAAAGCAGTGAATAATTTCATTTGTCATATTTCTTCAAGCATTTTGGGAAATCCTTTTAGGATATGGATGATGATCAAACTAATTCAAATTTCCCAGCTCTCCTAAAAATAGCAAATCAATGTCTGTAGGATGTTTAGTTGTCAGAAAATAAGATGCACATTCACCTTCTCACTCCCATGTACAAGCCTGATTGCAAGTTACTGGGTATTCGTGTTAAAATAATTAAATAATTTCTGATTTCTTACATCTAAGCAATAGCTTATACAACTAAAGATGTTAAATTAAATCTTCCTGACTCCATAATGCTGGTATACCAAGCAGATGTACTCTGGAGTGCTACCCACTGGCATGCTGTCTGCTGACTAGTTGCATTTAGAGAGAACACTCATATAACACTGTCTATTAAATATAGCAACCAACATACACTCTGGAGATGCTGTGAGAGCTCCAAAATTAAGTTACTTTGAGATTTTGAGCTTAAATCAGAGCTAAAACTACTGTAAAAGATGTTATGATGATTGAATATACTTTCTAGATTTAACATCTTCACAGCCCTATTTAATTTCCTGTAATATTTCTAGTTCTCATGAAAAAATGTTCTCCCTATTCATCAAAAGATATTTTAATCCTGATGTGGAGAAAATGAAGCTGCTGATGTCTGCTTCCTTTATTTAGTTCTTTTTGTTTGACACCCTGTTCTTCCACATAATTTTCTTAACACTGCTTTGGGAACCATGGAGAGGTTTGGATCAGTAAGGAGAAAGATGTGCATCGTTCTGGGTTCATTTCAATGGCCTGAGTGCTACATGTGCTAGAATTACAACTTCTCCTGCAACTCTTTGCTGCTAATTATGGAGGTGGGGTCCTCTGCTTTGGACCAGCAGCTCTGGCTGTGTGCAGCCACAGAAAATCAAGTGTTTGCATCATTTGGTATCAGAACCTACCTATTAATGCACTCATGGTTTACAACAAATCAGTCAATGACAAGACAGATGCTCTGCCTCACCTCTTGCTGCAAGGAGAAGAGGGTTAAAGAGATACACAATTTTAGGTGGAACCAAGAAATTTTAATGAAATATTAATAATAAAAATAAAAGAAAAAAGTATTAATGAAATAGATAAAAAATTCAGAGAGCTGAATCAGGCTCTTAGGATGGTGTCACTGGCAGGCACTGCCATTACTTTCTTTAAATGGTGGCCTGCATTTAAGAAACAAAAAAAATGACTCGAGGACAGATTTCAGTAGGATCTAAAAGTACCTGAGCTAGCTTTAGCCACGGTATGATGATAATGGAAGCAGATTAACTTTGACAGCACAGGACTTTCTGCTGTCAGATTAATTCATTGCACCAATTAATTGGTTCTCAGCAAGGAAAATGAACCATTTTACTTCAGTTACCTTTTTACTCTCGTTAGCTTGATTAATCCTAACACTTTCATACTGAAACATCATACAATTAAGTTAGAGGTACTAAGAATTAACAGTGTAGAATGTCTTTCTAGTTGTCTAGGTCTGGATCCACTTTCAGGTGAAGATTGTAAGGCTGTGCATGCAGAAAAATGTCTCTAGGGATCACAGATAATCTTTTTTTTCTTTTTGCTCACCTGGATTGAAATCCCATTGTAGAGGAAAAAACTTACATCAATATCAATTGAAATTTGTGGTGTTCTGTGGAGACTGAGAAACAGATGCACAAGGCCAGTACTCCTCCAAAACCCAGTATTTTCTGTTGCCAAGATCCAGCCTGAAGGGCTGAGGTGTAAAATGAAGATGAATGAAAAACTGGACTCGAATAGCAATGTGCACCAACAGCCCAGAAGGCCAAGAGTATCAGGCTGCATGAGAAGTATGGCTAGCACTAACACTGACTCTCTGCTCTACTGTGGTGAGAATCCCACCTGGCATGCTGTGTCCAGCTCTGGGGCTTATTGAAGAGGAGTTGTATGACTTTTAAAGGTCCCTTCCAGTCCAAACCATCCTATGATTCTCTGGTTTTATGAATCCTGTCCAAGGATAGATATCCAGGCTGATATTTCAAGTTTTCTCGGTTGCCCTAGGCATCACAGTATAAGAATCTCTCCTGAAGGCTTCAATAACCGTTATGCTCTAGTTGAAGTATCTCTGAGAGGAGCAGTGCTAACCTGAAGCAACAGTAGACAAAGAATTAACCCTGTATAACTTTGTCTTACCCTTTAATGCTGGTTCTTCTGAATGCTGGTAGCTTGACTGCGACAAGATGGAATCTTGCCATCTCTCCTGATACCTGAGGTCATATCTATCCTGTCCTATGCAGTGCTGCTCAAGTGATCATTCAATTTCCTTAGCCAGGAAAACTATGCATCAGCTTGATAGTTTTATTCTCACTGTAGAGGCTGTAAGGCACTGAAGTCCACCAAATAGCATGTAGAATCCAAAGGATGATTTGCTTTTCTTCTATCTGGGGTTTCCTCACCACAATATGCTTCCAACCCAACACATTTTATGATTCTATAAAGGAAACTTGCATAAATAAAAGAAACCTCTGACCTTTTGCACTGTTACCTTATCAATTAGGAACATTAGATGAAAGTTGTTAGTGTGAGCCTAATCTATCCAGCTTGCTGTACCATGAAAGCAATAAAGGGGAACCAATAACTCCTCGATTCAATCTCATTTTAACTGATGCCTCTTGTTTCTTCTTTTATAATCTCTCTCATAAAGTTTGGGTCTGTGGGACATCAACTGATAGGGATTGCTACTAAATCAGGGTATGAAGTCATTGCTGGATATGATGCCTGCAACATAAACCCTGCTTTTAAGCTGGTAATGGAAAGATTAATGCTGTAATAAAGGATGAATAGACAGATATGAGCAATTTACTCCCAGCTCTGTAAACCAGGGAACTAATAAAACCTGTGCTAGAAATTAAATTAAATAATAAGAGAGGAACAAAAATACCCAACTAACTTTCTGATTTTCTCATATTAAAAAGTGACAAAATAAAGCTGATACAAGTTTAAATACTGGAGCAAGATAGAAAGATGCAACTGAATGTGCAAGATGTACACAATGATGGCTACATTATTAACTGCTCTGTCCAGGTCCAAGGGAAAAATCACTCCTGCTTTTGTGCATGGTGCTGTTTATCTTGTATAAGGACAATGATTCAAAATTCCTGGCAAAAAAAAATGTTTAGGTTTGAAAAATTTAACATATTCTTGTATCCTTTTGTCCTGTGAAGGAAAGAACACAGTGATCCATGCTGGAGGAAGGCTTGCAGGTTCCCTCAAGAGTCTAAAGCATGAAATACTTCTTAGCCTGCCCCATGATTCCAATAATACTGTGTGCAGAACTTAATTACATGCTCTCTATTATGAGCATGTTGAATCATTTGTGTTAGATAAACAACATCCATAGCCACATTACAGCTGTTTAGTGTACACTTACAGTGGGCACCTTGAGATGCCTCTAATAACCTTACACGAAAGCTGAGAGTAAACACGTGCTTCTTTTTAAAATGTCGCAATGACTGAAATAGTGCTACTAATTTATTGTGAAGTATTTACCATGAAAACCTTTCAAGTTTTGTTCTTTTGAGCAATTAACTTTCACACAAATTTCCCATAGCACCCTCAGCATTCACTTTACTTAAAAGCTCCTAGTTACCAGGTCTGATGATTTTACTGGGTGAGGCAGGATTGCAACATCTGTCTTGACTTTAACATTTCTCCAAACATAACATTACCTTCATGAGAGAAACTAAGCTTTTGTTCTTTAGAAGCTATTACTTTAGTATTTGTCTTGGCTGTAGAGAAACACTAGAATGCATGCACTGTCAAGGGTAAAAATGGGGAGGGGGAAGATAAGAACACCTCATTATTAATTTGGCTTCTTTTGTTTTTTCAATATTCAGTTTGGCAAATAGGTGAGTGTTAAACATATGTGTAAGACAGTGCAAGAAAACACAACCCATTATTTCCCTATTGTTCAAAATTGTATTTAGACATTTGTGCCCTGGGGCCTGGTGGAAAGCTGTCTTCCTTTTCCTTTTTACTTCTTTTTTATCATTCCCACCATTGCATGGCAATGTGAGGTTTGATTCACAGCTTGTTCTCTGACACTGTAAGTGAGACTCATCTGACCTAGTCACCTGGGGCTCTTTTTTCCAGTTGAAGAAGTAGGCACTTCTGATACATAGTTCCTCCTAAAGGAGATACCTAAAATAGAGCAGATGAATTATGCTTTTAAGGTCCCCAGATTTTCCCCACTGCTTTAAAAAAAAGCCAGCCATGTGAGATGTAGACTTTGGCAGCACCTACAATAAATTGAGGTGAATCCCAGCCTGCATTCCACAGGCATCTGGCCTGATTTATATTTAATTAAAATGCAGGCAGAAATCTTAAGTGTCAAAAGGGTAAAGCAGAGCTCTGGTGCTCAATGAAGCCACTGAAAATGTTCCTGTTCTTTAAACATCATTTAAATTAGTCCTTTAGAAAAAAAATAGGGAATTAAAGAGAGATAGTTGTTGGTGGAGCAGTCTTGTCCCTCTCCTTAATTTCTAGTTTTCACTATTGACTGGGAGGTCAATAAAAAGCTCAGATATTGCACTCATCCCTGTGCAGCATTCCTAATTTTACAGGAAAAGGAAAAAAATCTCTGCATTTCTACGATTCCCCATGATCCCAGTATTTGAGACTGGCAGAGGCACCACAAAGTGTGAGTGCAACATCAGTGTTGTTGCTTTTTTCTCCAGGCTTTTTGCTTTTATTCACATAGATGAGGTTCAACATGATTAAGAAATTCAGTAGAGTCATCTAAATATCTGTGTCCTTATATATAGGAGTTAAATATCTACTGCCCTACTGTTCTACTTGACACGTTCTGTGGGGCTCAGAAGACAGTTCAGTTCACTGAATGAGGGTATTGGCTGGCTGGTCACATCTGCCATGCAATACCTGAAAATGGGTTTAACTGTCCACTCTTACAGATTCATTATTGCATTGAGCAGCTCACAGTCACAGATCTGAGCCATTCTTAGCCACAACAGAGAAAGGTGAAATAGCTTGAGTTAGGAACAGCAATTTCTGTTCCCATGGAAGTCGAATAAAGAGGCGTAAGGAAATCCCACAAGGCTGGGATTCACCTCAATTTATTGTAGGTGCTGCCAAAGTCTACATCTCACATAGCTGGCTTTCTTTAAAGCAGTGGGGAAAATTCAGGGACCTTAAAAGCATAATTCAACTGCTCTATTTTAGGTATCTACTTTAAGAGGAACTTTAGATGCCACACTGTGCCCAATACTTTGTTATAGAGGACTTTTTTTTCACTAAAACTAGCTGCTGCATTTAAGAGAGAAACAAAGATAGAAATTATGTGAGGATATAAACATGTGAGTCCCCACAGAGCTGTTTAGCCCAGACTAACCTGCTTTTCTAGATTGTAATTTGCATGCAGAAATTCCCATAACTGAAAATTTGGTTTTATTTTTCTAAATGTATGCTGAATTCTGTGCCATTTCAAATTACTTACTCGACTAAATAGAGGTCTTTCTTTAAAGAGAAAGAAATAAATGTATTATCTTCCACATTGCTGTTTTTGTCCAGCAGGTATGATAGAACTGTCTTTATTTGAAACTATCAGGTTAAACAGGGATAACACAATCTGAGATTTTAATGAGCCAATTGAGCAGAAGGGTCATCAGACATTGAGTCAATGGTGAAATGCATCAGGAATAAAATCAAGCAGGTCTGGAAAAGGCTGATAACCTCCTCCTAAGACTTCAACTTCATACTTCAAGTGAAATATCACATGCTTACAGATGATTGTTTTGAATTCCGAATGCTGATTAATTGCTTATGGTAATGCAAAGCAGCAGAAATACTTTAAAACAGCATCAGATTTCCCTAGGTGCAAATGCCATGTGCTACTGTTATTGTTTAGTTGTGTAAATCAGAGTTCTGAGGGTACAATGACCTCTACAGAGCTTATTCAAAGTTCACCTTCAAGGAGGATGAGACTTATTTGCCATTGCTAGCACAACTCATAATTTACTAATGAATGTGAACTGGAGGTGAAGATGGAGTATAGACAGCTTATCAGTATTCTGTGCTTCAGCTGTTCCTATGTTGACTTCAGCAGCTGTGTTAGCATCATGGGTCTGAAGTGCTGGGAGTTACAGACCCTTCAACAGTCTTTCCTATGGAGGTGCTGCTCTTAGGGCAATTCTCCACAGCACAGCCTCAGTAATCACCTTTACTGAATTACTTCAAAGTTATTGACAGACTTTTTATTGAGACGTCCCTCTTCTCTCTTCCTAATAAATTGTCAAAAAAATCATCAGAGTTCATATAATATATGAAATGAGGGTATTAAAGAAAGAAGTCATGTAACTCAGTTACAGGACGTGGTTTCAAGTTGCATGGCAGTGAGCATTTGTCTGGCTGATTTGGCTTGATGATCTCCAAGGAGTTACCCAACCACAATAATTCTGATTCTCTTCTATGATTTGGCATTAATGCCTTTCAGAAGAAGGGATCTAGTCAGGTGAAGAAAGGGCAGGTAGGCTGCTTCACTGTGTGTTTGGTTTTGTTTGGTTTTTTTCCTCACCACTCCAGTCTTTTGATTTCAAATAGGAACGTAAAAATATCAAACCAGTGTGTTCATTTAAGGTAAAAACCATGACAGTAGATTCAGAAGTTTCTCCCATTTACATTCTTTTGAGCTCCCTAAACATTCAGAGCATGAAGCATATTCCTCTCCTTTCTAAAGATACAGGAAGGGATTGTGGGAACATCAGTATATGTCTGTGAGAGATCCTAATTCTTGGGTATCCTTGAGATTTTGTCATATTAGAAGTGGACTCCTTGATCTTTCGACTCTGGTGGTGCTTAGAAAGGTACATTCCTGGAAATTCCTACTCAGGATGTTTAAGCATTGACATGGATGGTTAATACTCTTACCTTAGGCTCTTTATGTACTCTAAATTCATTTTACTTCTTTACAGGGTTTACAGGAAGCTGGGTACTTGACTGCTGAATTACACGCTGACTTTCAGATGACCTACACTTTTATTTCACACGATTTAGCAGAAACCAATGTCTGAATCTTAAACTTTACCTTCAAATGACTTTTCACAAATGTCCTTTGGAGAAGATCTTGTTAGAGGCGTTTCTTAAACTCATTTGATTTGGGGTTATTGCAACTGAGGCTGCTGGGTAGTGCAGTTTGACTTTCTGCTGTTCACAGCACTGCATGGTCCATAGTCTCATAGTCATTGTGTTCCAACTCAATTAGCAGTGTGCTGCCAGCCTGAGATAAGCCCATGGACAGGTAATCTAGTCATGGCTGATGAAAGCCCCAAACAATAGTTCAACCCAATGTCACTCACTTGCTATAAAAATAGAATTTAAAGCCACTAACAGAGCAACTCAGAATATTTAGCTGCAACAAACAGAAGCTTTTCCAATCTTATTCATGCCACAGGAGGAACAGCTAACTCCTTGGTAGCTGATGCTGTTACTTACTCTCCTCCACTTCTGCAACTGTCCTCCAGTTGCCCATGTGATAGGGTTTCTAGACCTTTTTTAAAAACTTATCTGAGATAGAAATGGGATCTTAGTGGATGCCTCTTCTCTTCCAAAAATCAGGCAGGAATATGCAGTGCCCTGAGCTTTGTGTTTTGTACTCTTATGCCAGCAAACCTGGAAAATGTGTCAGATCATTCTTTTGAAATGCTCCCTCCAGCAGGAAATCCAAGATGATGCTGTTCATGCTGTCTGATGTTGCTGACCCAAAATATTTCATACCAGCATGCCAGACTCCCTAAGGAAACTTGCAGCTGTGGTACACAGAGCAGTGAAGCAAAAAGTTTTTCAGAGCAGATCTGAAGAAAAAGCAACAGGAGAAGGCCAGAGTCTTGGTTTATATGTAGAGGACAGGAGAGCGGAACCATCTGATTTAAAAGCAAACCTTTTGCACCTTAAATGACCTGCACAGTTTTCTTCTCCCAGATCTTGCTTTTTATAAGCTTTCCAAACTTAGGGAAACAGCAGTGAACCCATTCAGAGGAACTCCTGACACTGAGAATCCACATTCATAACAAAACCTTAAAAATAATTAGGCTTTTCTGGCTCAGCTTCCTACTGGGAGAGGGATGCTCAGTTCTGTCTCCAAGGGGCAAGTGTCATTCTGGGCTATGACTTCATCATCTGCCAGATCAACTGATACAACAGTGCAACTAGGGATCTTTTTGGAATCTGCCTTTACTTCCCAGGGTTTACTTCCCAGGCATCTCTTGGGTGTATGATGGAAATGGGTAAGGGGTTCCTGCATGGAGCTGTGAGTGTGTGTGTAGTCAGTGGAATTTGTAGAGGGAGAGAAAGATGAACCTGTGAACATTCCTACCTGAAGCACTTGCCACTTTTTTCCTCCTAATCCAGGACCTCCATAGAGTTTCTCAGCACACTTCCTCAGACCCCTCTGCACTATCATAGAATCACAGAATGCATTGAGTTGGAAAAGACCTTCTAAGGTCATCTAGTCCAACCCTCCTGCAATGAGCAGGGACATCCTGCACTAGATCAGGTTGCTCAGAGCCTCATCAATCCTGAACTTGATGCCTCCAACACCTCTCTGGGCAACCTATTTAAGTGTCTCATCACACTTGTGAAAACCTTCTTCCTAATGTCTAATAGAAACCTGTTCTTCTCTAGTTTAAAACCCTTGCCATTTAAAACCAGTGCACATTTGTAGCCCTGGTAAGTTTTTTGGATTTTTCCTATCACCCCTGTCTCAGTACTGATCTCTGTAAGAGCAACTGGCTTGTTACTTGGAGTAACAGAGCTACAAGAATCTAAGTATCAAGCAGTGAGTACTCCCAAGTACTCATCAGCCATGCATTTCCTTCTCTCTGAAGAGCTGTTCTCAAATATTTGGTTACAGTGTTAAAAATCCCAACTCGAGCCTCTCATTAGCAACCATAAAAAGATCAGTGCAAGATACTGCAGATGTTCTGTGAAAACTGAAGTTTGGATGCAGAGAAAAAAGATGGTGGGTAGGAATAGAGAGCAACCAAAAGAACTGTGAGAAAGGATGCACTTTTAATCCTTATGGGTAAAAGCCAAGAGTTTGAGAAAATCAGGTTGTTTTAATATGAATTTTAGGAAAGGGTGTGGAAATCATAGATTTTGGACCATATTACACTGGGAACCATAACAGAAAAATTTAGCAAAATGCTAGCAGATTTTCCTAATGTAATCTTACAGAATTCCATTAGCATGTACCAGGTGGCAGAATATAATGAAAGTAGAACATGTGTTTTAAGAGAAAACAAGAAAGAACCAAGTGGGGGAAATCAGAAAAATCTCAGTTTAGTACAAACATTTTGAGACAAAGGAAATTCCAGTGGCTTGCAAGAAATGGCACTGAAGATGTCAAAGTAAACAGAAGTCTGTGCATTGTGGCTCTGGAGGGATTTTATTTGTAACTGTTTAAGTTTTCCTTCCTGCAGCCTGAATCATTATTTCATAAGCAGGATCCTCAGCTGCCTGTAGATGTGATGCCTAAATTTACAGCAAGGGATCTGAAAGAAACTTGGTCATGTAAGAAGAGGGCTGGTATTGCTGCTAGGCTAATTCTTCGGTAATGAAAATATATTAATATTTAAAGGCAGTGTTTGTAATTATATCCAAATAAGGGCTGAACATAAAGGGTGACATTCAGCTAATTTACCCAGTAAACATCTCCACAGGAGATTTTAGTGTCTTTCACTAAAATCTTTCCTTACAGTAATAGAAAAAACTAAACATATATATTGAAAAATATAGAAGTTCTTTGATGGCCTGGTTGTAAGTGCACTGCGGTCTTTGAAGTCCCCATTTGCACATTTGCCCCATTCCTCTTTCATGAGAAACAGGAGATCTTTTTGAGAAGTAATTGCCCTTTCTTTAAGGCAGTGTAAACACATTTACCCAACAGCAGAGGCACATCCTTGTTGCAGAGCACATAGCAGGCTGTGTTGGCTTCAAATTAAAGCAAAAAAAGAAAAAAACTTTAAAGAATGTGAAATATTAAAAGAAATAAAAATTTAACAAAGAAAACAGTTTATTAGGTTCAGCCAAGAAATGTCAAACTCATGGTCTACTGTGGTAATAAATTACTTCTTTCCTGGAAAAAATTATGTATTGGTTTTGAAATACTGTCTTGAGTACAAAACACAAAAATGGATGCAGTTAGAAAATACGTATGTTAGACATGTGGTTTACAATAACAAGAGCATTTATTTATTAGAATAATATGATAGTTGAAACAGTGACAGAAGATCAGTACATTTGATAGTCTAGAACTTATACATGCAACAAACTGATCAGAATTTTAGACATAATAGTGCAAATACATACAACGTAATGGGCTGTGGAAAGCAATGTAAAATGATAGCAAAGATGATTCTAAAAACTGAAAAACCAAATACAGATCCTCGTTTGCCTTATCTGGTCTTGAAGTCTGGACTGCCACCTACTGAAACACTGCTCAATGTGAAGTTTAGGCTTAATAAGACTCAATTTTCATTACTAAACCTTGACTTCTACTTTTCTTTGTTCTAACCCTTGGTGTTCCATGTCCCATTGATAAGTATCATTATATTTGAGACTTTCTCCTCTGCCCCTTCATTCCCAGGCCAGTGTTAGTCTCCCATTTGTTCAATTCCTGTGCATGTGGCACTTTCTTTCCTGCAGTTTGCCTGTTAGGATTTTGCAGTCCAGTCCAACTCTTGGGCCCATGCTGTAACCTCTGAAAGATTAAATTAAACAATACAGACTCAGCTATTGTCCTGTTGCCACTGGGCAGTATAGACTTGCAAGGCTGCAATATGAGCATAGGTATTATATATGTTAGATTAGACATTAGAAAGCAGTTCTTCACCTTGAGGGTGGTGAGATACTGGAACAGGCTGCTCAGAAAGGTGGTGGAGGACCTAGCGTTGGAGACATTCAAGGCCAGGCTTGACGACGCTCTGAGCAACCTGGTCTAGTGCAAGATGTCCCTGCTTGCTGCAGGGGGATTGGCCCAGATGACCTTTGAAGGTCCCTTCCAACTCAACAACTTCTGTGATTCTATACACCCCCAATACGTGTATAAGCAGGAAAGTGAAGTTACCACCTTTGCTGAGCAAGAGGACTGATAAAAAAATGGTAGGTTGCAGGCTGTGCAAACACCTGAAGCTGCACAAGAAGGAAATTGGTGGACTGCATCAATGGAGATTAAAATTCATGATGAGCTCTCAATGTGGTTGTCATTTCAGATGCATAAGTGAGGATTGCTCAGATGTGATTTGATTAACTTGCAGTGGGTGTTTATCTTTCAGAAACAGTGTGGTATGGTAGTGGAGCCTTCCAAGACGGATTGATCTTATATATCTCAGCAAAGCTTTTCATCCCTGCACTTCCCAGACTACGGCAGGATACAGCCAAAGCCTGGCTCTGTAGTCTGTGGTTTTTGAGGACTGTGGCTGCTGCTCAGGAGTCGTACCTCTGAGGCAGTCTTCTGGGCTCCATTCCTGTAAAGGGGCATTCAGGACACATTCACTGCTCAGTTTTGCCTTCAAAATTATTTACGGTGTCAGTCTCACCCTACCATCCAATTTCTACTTTTTTTGTGTGTCTTGCATGATATGATGTTTCATGGGCAAGCTCTCATTTTTGAACAGTGGGACTTATAACATGGACTATGGAGCACAGAGCAATCGAGTTGGCAACACCCCTTGTCCAATAATGCCATTGTCTGGGTTTTTTACTGGACAAAGAAAATCCTTCTCATACCTGTGAGACTCCTTTTTTTGCACATTCAGTGCGTGGGTGTAATCACCTGAACACCACCTGCATTGAGTTTGTTTCATTGGAAAGTAAAATAGGAGGAGGAGCAGTATTTCCTTGCTCTGTGGAGCACCAATACCCTCTAGTGGTAAAACCGCAGGCATTTTTAGGCAGAAGATAAAGAATTTGCTACTCCTGTTTTCTTCTTGGACAAAAATCTGCACTGTTTAGTCAACAGTGCTATTCTGTTGAATTATATCATAAATTCACACCTACAGTTTAAGTAGCTGATGATGTAGTTTCCTTGGACTGTTTTTAGTGTGTTTTGCCTTTCATTAAATCATTTAAATGATACTTGTGAACTGATGGATGACAGAATTTTCACATACTATGAATAAATTATTGTAATGGAAAGCATCAAGTGGTAGAAAATAAAGGCTTTAAAGATAGAATTAGTGATGGTAACACTGTAATGTGGTAAACCATAGGTGGTTTATAGGTAGTTGAAAGAATCATGCTGTCTCATGTTTGAGTTCTCATCAGTTTGCTTGTGGAGGTGGAGTGTAGCTGCATCATGAGTCTTGGGAGCCTAGTGAACTGTTGGCTTCGTAATTGCGAAGTGTGGACAGCAAGGTATGATGTGATAATGGAAACTTGAGAGCATGACAAGAACATTGCAGAATTACTAAGTTAACAGCCCAGTATCTTGAACAGCAGGAGCATGGTTGCAGGTAGATAACAACAGACACATTATGGACCAAAAGGCTGTTTGTTTCCTACCCATCACATACCCCTTCCTCTGGTGAGTGGAAAAAAATGGATTTTGTCAAATGAATACAGAGTTATTTAACATGAACAAATATGTTTGTTACCATTCTAACTTTGCCTGAAATGGCTGATCTAAAATTTTCCTGGCATAGAAGTCTTCCTTCTAAATAAGCAATATTAGGAAAGCCACAGCAAATAATCCTTCTGGCTTTGTTGTGAAGTGTTTGACCATTGCCTGTTTGTTGCATGAGGGCTACTAATTGATGCTGTTTGAGGGAAATAGCCCAAAATAAAAAGGCACCAGGAGCTATCTGGAGCAAAACTCTCCTTTTACTCCAGCTTCAAAATCATCAGAATGTGTTCCCTTAGCCCTAGGTTTCCCTGTATGTGAAGGAACCAGATCCCCAAGATTAGAGGATGTGTGTGTTTGAGCTGAGCCCCCTTCCCCCATGGTCCTTGTTTGCTGCCTCCACGCTCTGTGCTCTCTTCATTTCAGCCAGTGAAACAAAGTAGATTTATATCCAGCAAGAAATGACATCACACTTTAGGTATCAGATTAAAATTCAGAACAGGAAGTAAACACTAAACACAGTTTGAGTCTTAACAAGCTTTTTTTTTCCTGGATGATTTCAGTACCTAATGCCTATCATTTCTTTGATGTAGCCTAACTATGAAAGCAAGAGATCTGGAGCTTTTATGGAGACATCTTTTGAATTTATTCCCTAAGCTCTGAAATATTTCCGTGGCCACCTGCCCCTCTGTTCCTGCAGTTCAGGTTTGGGGAGCACATTAAAATGCTCATGATCTGGGTACATGAAGTACTAGAATATAAGCTTCCCCCAGTCTGCTTCACAGTAATCACTTACAAGACTCCCTTGATTTTTCTTACCTCTTTATGTATGAAAGATTTTCAATAGCTTGAACCTGAGAATAGTTTTGCAAAGCAGATCAGTGTGACTTTAGATTGGACTGAATTGGATTTAGCAGCAGTGGGAGTTAAATTTTCTGTCAAATCTCTGTGTTCTGTAGCCTCACTGACAGGCAATAGCACAGAGGCAGTGATTTATCACACAGTGTGTTTACTGGAGAGCAAAACTTTACCCTCTCTGTTGTTTCTCTTTTAAACATTTTTATCTTCTTATCTGCATAGAAATGAGTTCAAGAACAGAAATAATAAAAGAAATGCAGTGCCTGTTTCTCAGGTCTCAGAACGTGCCAAGCAGATTTATTCCACTGGAGCTGCAGTGCCATTTTGTGAAGCAAAAATAATGTCACCTTCTGAGCCTTACAGTCTTCTGCTCTACCATAAAATCCCTTCCCAGAATAAAGCATCATCCATTTCCTTCCTGTAGAATTCAGTCATGTGAATTAATGCATATCTGTCTCAGTACCATTCTGATTTAGGATCTTGCCATGATTTCTTGACTGCCAGGCTACCCTGTCCAAGCTGAGATCCTTTGATCTCCATGAGATCACACCTCATTAAGCTCTGATGGGAAGTAGACATCCTCTGAAGGTCTCCACTCTTTTTTTTTTTTTTAGGTGATATGTCCAATGCAAATACAGAGAGGGGTAAGAATGATGTGGGTTTTTTTCTTTTTTCTCATTCCAGATTTCTGATTGTCTTGGGGTGTTTGATTTTAGCTGTCCTGACAACTTTCAAGGAGTATGAAACTGTTTCGGGAGACTGGCTTCTCTTGTTGGTAAGTAAACTTATTGCTGCATCATCCTGGTGATGTCCCTGAATTGAAATCAGTCTCATCAGCAGTCATGGAAACTTACTTCCAGCTCTGCATGTAGTAACATTTTTTTCTATAGGTCCTGCAGAAGGACCATACACTTAGGTATCATTGGAGAGTTTACAGTTCATTGTCAACACCAAATGAGTAGAAAGGAAGTAAGGAGAGAGGAAAAATACAACCCAAGGCTTTTAAATAGTGCCTAATAGTTCTCCTATCAAAATAAGAGTGTGTTTCTTATTTACCATGCCAGATCTGAGCTTTTTTGTGGGGATTCTACTAATTCTCTTGTGAGGGCCGTCAGAATTGAACTCACACCTGTACCAAATAGCAGTTCAAGAGTGTATTTCTGTAGGCCTCCGGTTTGGATGAAGAATTGCAAAATAGAAAAAAAACCCTCAACACTCTCACTAATTATAAATACGGTGTATTCATCATCTTGTGAAAATCACCCAATGAAGAACTTTGGCTGCTCCCATAGCTATCATGAAATAGACCATGCAATGTCTCACTTACCCTGGCCTTGTAGAAGAGTATCCCTAGGGAAACTGCAGCAAGAGCAGTTCCAGGATCTCAGTTTCTATTTCCCCTTGTACACAAAGAGACACATAGATCCAAGCTGTAACTAAAAGCCAAAAGGAATGAAAGGTGAATTCCCTTTGTGTGTTCCTTCTCAAATAACGCCTGTTGAAAACACTCTCATCCCCTATGGAATATGAATCACTCTTTTGGTCCATTTTACCCCATCTTTTCACATTTGAAAAGGACTGAGATTATTTTTCCTTCTCCTGTGCTTCCTTTTATGTGGCACTCAGTGGTTTTCAGAAGCACTTAGTATAGCTATGGGCATGAGCATCAAGGAAAACCAGTTTCCTCCTTGTCAGCCATTGATAGGGAGGAAAAGTAACTGCATGCCCCATGCTACCCTTGGCCGATATCTACTGAGCACCTTAGAGAAGCTCTTTCCTCTCCATTCCCCTCCCCCCCACACACACACTTAGGAGAGTAATTGAACAAGGTAGAAAATCACATTCTTCCACACACCAGAAATTCAAGGGATTAATACATTCCTGAAATTTGTCTTTATCACTGCTTCAAATTAATAAGCAGATACAATAGCTTGTCCCTATCTGTATAGGCATTTCTGCATGAACAAGCTGCTGATGGGAAACCCTGGTTTAGGGTTTGTTAGTGCACTGGGAGGCATCTCTGAAGGCATCATTTGCATATGGCTTCATCTTTGTGTGAAACAGGTGTTTTTGAGAAATAACTGCCCTTCCTTAAAGGCAGGGTAAGCACATTTACCCAACAGCAGAAGAAGTGCACTTAGCAGGCTACAAAGTTATGTCCTTCCCTCTTTCATCAACCTAGAATCTTCTCCCAACTTTTTTGCTCTGTCTCTCACACTCACATACCTCAACAGTTACAGCTCATACTTCTCCTTCAGCTTTCTCTGTGTGTCTAGAAATTCTGCAAAACTTGTAAGGGGTCTAACAACATTATTTGATATCATTGGTACAGGAAACTTTTGCCATTTTCATCTTTGGAGCAGAGTTTGCCTTAAGAATCTGGGCTGCTGGGTGTTGCTGTCGCTACAAAGGATGGAGGGGGAGACTCAAATTTGCCAGGAAACCTTTGTGCATGCTGGGTAAGCACATCCTCTTTATTACAGTTTTCCCATTTTGTTCTTCATCTTTTAAATAATTGTGGGGAGGATATCCAAGACCCAGAGAACAGTGGAAAGAGCGCTGAAATTAGCTCTGCCCTTTGTGTCAGGAGCTGTGTTCTGCTTGGAGCAGTTATTTGAAATACTTGGTAGTAATGATTCTTGTAAGCCACTCCTGAGTGGCTGATCAGTGAGAGAAAATAGATGATTCTACTCTTCAAGCATATTTTCTTGTCCTGAATCCTGCTGCATTTTTCTTAAGTTCATCCCAAAATATACTGTCTGCCTTCAGTTTCAAACCACTTCAGATCCCAACACTGTGTCACCTTCCCCATCTCTCTTTCAGATTCACATGTTGTGTTACTGTTGTATAAATACTTCTCATACTTCTAATAGCATTGTGAAGGTAGTAGAGCATGGTGTGTGCAAGTGGGATTGATTCTGTCTCATGCCTTCTGGATAAAAGCATCATCTCACTCTGTTAATATCTAGATAAAGAACAGAAAAGATCCCACTTGATTTATTAATATCCTCTCTTGTTTGTCACTGTCACACAAGTTTGTTTTGAGAATGATGGAAATCTGAAAGTCATTCAGTGCCAGTCTTTTGGCTGGAAACACAGTGTGAAGACAATTTAAAGACTGAGTGCTCAGAGAATGTTTGAAGCCTTTTGGTACCACTCTCTTCTAATAAATGCATAGGATCAAAAAGCAAGGGGAAATAAGAGAAAGAAATAAAACAAGAAGTACTGATGTGATTTACATTTCAGATCTCTTCATTTGATCAACAAATTGGCCCTGAGTGCTTACAAAAAGTGGTATTACTGACTTTGATATTTTAAAGGAAAACTCAGTCAAAAGAACAAACCACTAGATGCACTACCAAAACCTGAATTTCTTATCTGCTGACCTGTTCACTAAGCTGTTCCTGTGAGACAGATGAATTTAAGCTTGTCTTTCTCTCAGTGTTCAGACACTGTTTCATCCCTGAGCTAGTTCAGACAGTGTCACGGGTCCAGTGCATTGGTTTGTAAATAGATTATGAGACTTCCTAGTGGGTTCTGTGCTTGGGCCCGACTGTGTGGCAGGTGGAGATATCAGTTTAATTGGCAAGAGAAGGCACAACCAGATAGGATTAAGAAGCAGGAGATAGGGCCACTTTCGTTGGCAGGCTTTGTTCTTTTTGCCTTGCAGATATCTTTGTGCTGATTGCTTCAGTGCCAGTGGTTGCTGTTGGAAACCAGGGCAATGTTCTGGCCACATCTCTCAGAAGCCTTCGCTTCCTTCAGATCCTGCGGATGCTTCGAATGGACAGGAGGGGTGGTACATGGAAACTTCTGGGATCAGCCATTTGTGCACACAGCAAAGTAAGTGAGGAACTTGCAGGGCTGAGCTGGGCCTTAGAGGAGAGTTGCTAAAAGGAAAAAGGGGGGGATGCACAAGTACACTGATGCCTTGGGATTATGTCCAGTAGTTCAAGCAATGGTGTTATCCTTTCAGCTTTATTCTGTCTCCCATTCTCTGAAAAAATTCGGGAGGCTGTTTTACCCTTTTTTGCCCAATAGTAGTTCTGGGAAGTGACAAGAGTTCACTCCCATGCCCAAACAGCAGGAATTTTGCCTTTATCCCAAATGAGATTGGGGACATCCCTTTAGTGATGAAATATGTTGATATCTTTGACAGAAATGCCTTGTCATTTGCAATACATTTGTTGTGGCTACTCAGACTTCAACAGATGGAGGAGAACTCTGGAGGAATAGAAGGAGGCTAGCTGGTAAAAATGTGGTTTCACAGGGAGCCCCTGGTATAATTTCTCTTTGGAAGCATGGGCCAGGCAATACAAAGATGCACTCAGCATGAACTCAGACAGACAAGATTTCTGGAATCATCTTTGCTCAGTCTAACTTGAAGTTAAAGTCAGACACATCCTGTCTCACACCAGACAGATATGTTGTGCTCTTGCATTTTCACCAAACACAAGTTAAAAGCTATTTGCATAAAAATCCTCTTGATGAAATTTCTCATCTGCACGGGGTGTATAAAAATTACACATACTCTATGCTGCGTACTTCTTTTTCTCACCCATGAATGACATTCATGACATTTTAGGGTTTTTTGAGAATTAAAAAGCCAGCTGGCACAGCATAATTAGACTTTACTTCTTTGTAGTGTCTGGTAGGGATACTCACCCTGCTTCATTTTGTACCAACTTCTGTTTCTTCCCTATAAAAACTTACTAAGAGACAGGTGGTAGAAAAACAATTATGTCAAAAATCTTTCTTGGGAAACTGAGATTATGGAAGAAGTCTGTGAGCTGAAGACATTGTTAGAATTTGTTTAAGGCTTCATTGTGTGGGATTTCATTCAAATGTCCCTTATTTGATTCCCAACCACCACATTGGCTGTAGGAGATAAGAAGGCATTATAAGAACTTTGCTTCACTGGAGACTCTAAAGGAATAGTTTTTGGTAACAAGGTAAAGTCACAAGTATCCTTCTGTGTCTGCACACCAGAAATGAGCCAAGAAAGTTGACTTTCCTTAAGATTCAATCATAAAATTCTCAGCTATGATTTTATCTTTTTTTCTTTTTGTTTTTCTAAATGCATTTCTTACAGAACAAAAGGAATACTGATATTTTTTACCCACTTGTGAAGACCTTCACGAAAATGTTTCTGCTTTGCTTCAGACATTGCTGGTATTTGAACTGGGTTGCTGCACCTCTCCCCTCAGTAAGATTAGCCACATACTCCACTGTAGTCACTCTCTCTGTAAACAGGGAAGTTCAGATTTGTTTTCACACAGATGATTTGCAAGGTCTATTCTTATTGCATTGTCCCATCATACATCAGAACATGCTTTGATATGCCTAAAGAGAAGAAACTACACCCTGCGGCCTTGGCTCTGTGGAAGTTTGGAACGGGCAGAGCTGTAGATTTGCCAGCCAAGATGGCCAAGCCTAAGGGCAGCAGGAATGGGAAAAGTCAAGGTCAGGGACAGAGCCTTGCAGCACACTGTGTAATTTGTGTAGCTGAGCCCTTAACCCAGCTTTAAGCAGAACTACAACTGCAGATTGCTCCAGGCAATTCCTAAGGAAGATGCCATGTAAGGGCTAATTCTTGTAAACCTCTGCACCTGGTATGTGCTGAGGTGGACTGGTCATGGACTGTGACTGAGGCAGCTCTGCTCTTATACTCAGTCCTTCTCTCTTCTCCTGGCAATTCCTCTGCCTCTGTGGATATTGAGACTGTTTTCAGACCCTACATTGTCCATCTGTTTCTTTTGCAGGAACTCATCACTGCTTGGTACATTGGGTTCCTGACACTCATCCTATCATCATTTCTTGTTTATCTGGTTGAAAAAGATGTTCCTGAAAAAGATGCTAATGGGGTGGAAATGAAGGAAGAGTTTGAAACCTATGCAGATGCACTGTGGTGGGGGCTGGTAAGTGACTCAAAAAATACCTTATACCCTTTCTAAAAACTTTTCTTCTAAAAAGGGATGTTTATGTTAAGAATTACAGTATAAGTGCTGCTGAATTCGAGCAAGGAGCATGTTACTGGTATATAACACTCCCAAAGTAGGGGTATCCCTACAACCATTTAAGAGGATTTATATATCCTTGTTGATATTCATCAAACAAAGGTCCTTAGGTACTTGCATCCCTTTCAGAAATCATTCTGTGTTTCTCAGCCTCTGGGAATCCTTCTCTTTTAGAGGACTGTCTCTTTGGGTAGGTAGACATAGGTAGAGCCTATCAAAGACCTACCTCTCATGAGAGCAGTACCCTATCAGTGAGAGCTGCAGTCCTTAGAAAAAGGCAAAACCAGAGCTGGCCAAACCAGAAGGTACTATTGACTCTTTTGTTGTGCATGAGACCTTGCAGAGGGATCTAGATAGATTGAAACATTGGACAATTACGGAATGTTTCTGGAAAGGATAACTCAGCACTTCTTTCATGTCTTGCATGTGTTTGCTTGGGGAATGCCATTAGTGGTAGGATACTGAGCAAGGGGGACCTTTGATACCTCTGCTCTTGTCTCTTCTAATGAGAACAGAAGTAATGGTTTGTGCCACTGCTCATTTGGTCACAGAATATTCCTGCCATCTGGTAGACAGAATTTATGCTGTTTTCCTATGGATAGTTAGGGGAGTCCATATCATGCTATGACTAAAATTTGTCAGTGTTTTTATTTATTTATTTACTGCAGTGGCAGAATGCCCCCCATTGTAAGTCAAAAGATCCCAAGTGTTGCATAGAACACCTGGATTCTTTCATATCCTTACTTATCTAGAACATTTAGGTAGAGTCTCACTAGTGAGAAAAGGTGTAGAACTGGAAATTATCAACTGTGCAGGATAGAAGTTGTCAAGGCAGTTTTTTTTTACAGAGACTGAGACTTCAGGGAGAGGTAGAACTGATTGTTTGAGCACTGCGAGCTGTAAACTGGCAAGTCCCATTCCTAATTGTGTATTGTCAGTGGTCAGGAGATTCTCTCCATGTGCAGTGTCACATGCAGTTCCCTTTCAGGAAATGCATCCCAGAGAAGTAACTGCTTTAAGACTAAATACATTCTCCTTGGTGGAATGCCTCTGGACTGTGACACCCTTAAAAAAGATTCAGAAACTGACAAGATCCTATTTTAAGAAGCTGTGCATGAACACCCTTATAGCTGAGTGAGTTATGCAGGTGTTATGGAGACACTCAAAGCAGAGCTGTTGCCTTTGTCTTTCTCATGTGAAGTCCTGTTCATTCTGCCCACAGATCACCCTTGCTACGATTGGGTATGGTGACAAGACGCCCAAAACGTGGGAGGGACGTCTGATTGCAGCTACGTTCTCTCTCATTGGAGTGTCTTTCTTTGCTCTTCCTGCAGTAAGTACCTTCCCTCTCCTCTATCACGCCCAGCCCAGTGCACTTTAAAAAAGAAAAACTGCCAGTGGAATAAAAGTCTCCTTTTTAAGAAGGAATTCAGACACTTGAGCTGGTCTGTATCAATAGATCAAACTCCTTCTTCTCAACTTTGCATAGAGCTAATTTAGAACAATATGTCACCCTGATCCTGCTCCAACCATGGTGAATATTTTCTGAGGCAGTCACAGGCTGAGTGAATCCTACTCTGTCTGCTCAAGAAATGATCTCTAAATTGCTTTTGAAATTATATTTGTTCTTTTGTGTTACAAAGGCCAAATATTTACCCTTCTCAACTAAGTAAGAATAAGGTAAGATCTAGATGAGATGAAACAAGAAGCAAAAGAAACCATCCCCAGTCCAGAATTGAGGATTTTTTTTTCTTTAGATTGAGGCTTGGATAAAAATTTTATGGAGGATGACAGGTCCCAAACACACAAATCCTGAGTATGGTCAGCACATAAGCACAGTTTCACTGCACCCTGAGTGGAAAGTAATATGCCTACACACCTCCAGCTTGGAAAAGCAGTAAATATTCAAGAAGCCTATTGAGGATGTTGAAATGATTTGATGTGGCCCTGGGTCATTGATAAGATTATGACAACCTTGTGTTTCATGAGTGAAGCAGCTGTAAAAGTGTGTGTTCCACAAAAAGTTTCCATATAGCCATCTTCACCCACAGACCTGTTTCTTCTCATCACTAATCCATTTATTCTCAGTAGAAATATCTACAACCTCTCATCACTCTATGCTTTCAGGGTATTTTGGGCTCAGGGCTGGCACTGAAAGTCCAGGAGCAGCATCGTCAAAAGCATTTTGAGAAAAGAAGAAAGCCAGCAGCTGAACTCATTCAGGTTTGCAGCCACTTATCCTCTTCCTGATAAAGTGTTATGTATGAAGATTTCTGTGTCATGTTAACAAGGGTCACCACTTTCCCCCACCCCAAATTCTCATTTCACATTTCAGGAGGTAGAGAAGCTGTGTTTGGAAAGAAATCAGATTTTTTCACATCAAGCCAGATTATCCAGAGGTCCTTGCAGTTTTTGAGGAACCTTTAAATTCCCAGAATATCTTTCAAAGGACAATGCCTTTAGAAGAGAGAGTCATCTGCCAGGTTCTGGAAACCGAGCAACATCTGTATCAAAATCAAAGAAAACAAGCTTTCAGGAACATATTCTTTCCAAAATCCAGATATTCTCAGTTCCCTTGAGAGAGTCCTTTCATGTGCAAACAAAGCTATGTTGTTATGAATGTGAGAACGACAATAGAAAATACTGTTTCAATCAAGGCAAATGAGATAAACAGTAAGTGTGGTTTGTTAATTGAGAACAAATCCTGAATCTTCTATAATGGCACTGGATGATAAGAAGATTCAATGAGAAGAGACTCCTTAGCTCACTTGGATTTCAGGTGTGGGCTTTGTTCAGAAACTTAAGCTTAAAAATTTGATAGGAATTACTCTTATTAGGTGTGGAGCAGACAATGATGGCAGGGGAAACAGGATTAATGGTATATTATGCTGTACTCATTAAAAACACTCCTTAATAAGGGGTGTAGGGATGAGTTTAAAATTGAATTAACTTTTTAAATTAAAACATCTTCACTTAGCAGACAGCTGGATTAGATAAAGTGTTTTTTAGGTGTTGTGCATAGAGTTTGGAATGCTGAAACAGAAAATTGTTCATCAAAATTTCCTCTGATGGTACATTAGATCTCTTTGTTCAGTAAGCAATTCCAGGAATATTGAATTGCCTGAAGCTCTTTTAGACCAGCCAGGAGAATAAGAACAGTTTAGTCAAACATAATGTCTTCTTGATGCTTTTGGTTCTCTCCATGTCCTGTCTTCTGTAACAACCCTCTCTGTCCATAATCCCAGGTCAATATTTTTGTCATATAATGACATTCATTTAGCATGGCAGATCTGTATTTAATTTGGCTATAGTCACTTGTGTCCATTGTTACATTCTTTGAAATGATCTGACTGCTGTCATACTGGGGAATAGCTTTAACTAACACCAATTATTTTCTCTTCCTTGTAATTCAGGCTGCCTGGAGGTACTATGCTACTAACCCAAACAGGATTGATCTAGTTGCTACCTGGAGGTTTTATGAATCAATTGTATCGTTTCCATTTTTCAGGTAAGTGCATTGTCCTCCTCTCTATCCTTTTTTTCAGTGAGGTAAAGTCGGGACACAAAACACAGACTTTATATTTATCAGTGAGGCTTTTGTAGACAGCAGAGAGTTGTCAGTAAACCTCCTGGCTGAGACTGAAAAGCATGCATTTTTGCTTTTGGATCCATTTCTTCTTTTTTCCCCTGGTGGGATATATTTGAAGCACATGAATAGCTTCATCAGGAGCACCCATGTTGGCATTAAACAAAAGAGAAGGCTGTCACCTTTGTAGGACTCTGGAGCTTATTGCCCCTGAAATCTCAATTTCTTTGTTATTATTTTGATCCTGATAAAGCTTTCATCCTGGATTTTATAGACATTTGTACTTCTCACACCCTTATGATGTATTTATGTATTTTGAGATATGGGGAATGCTGAAAATTGTTACTTTTCCCTCTTCAGCTCAACAGGGGTGAGAATTGTGCTGCTCACAGAGGTGGCCATAGCATGTGAATGTAGTTTATGCTTGTTATATACTTATCTTTTGGCAATACCAATTGCTCAGGAGATAACTCAGTGGATGACAGCCAAAGCATGTTTATAAAACCTTTCTCCCACTGAAACTGTTAACTGAAACTTCACAAGAAAATGCTGTGAGGAACTCAGGGTTGTGGTTTTATTTTAGTCATCATTTCTGAGTTTAGTGGAAACTATTCCATACATATAGACATTCTGACTTACTGGAAACTCATGTTTATGGATATGAGTGTTTCTGTTTTTCACTTCTTTTGCCTGTCAAACAGACACCTTTCTCCCCTTGAGTTCTAAACATTTTAAAATGCTGGCCCTAGGAAAGGCAAGACTTTTAGCCATAAACTATAAACTGCTAATAATGGGCATTACTTATCAAAGTTTATGCTTTTAACTTTCATTCTGGACTTGCTGTTATCCCTCGTTATGAGAAGGAGTTCCCTTAAACTTCAGCTCAGCTCAAACAGTGGTCTCCATATGTAAGTTGTTTCCACTGCATTAATTCTGCAGCTCCTGCTGTTGCACAAAGCTGCCTTGAAGAAACATTTCAGGTCTTGCCTTTGTAAAGGCAAATTACCAATATTATCTCTTTTTTGGGTTTATTAACAACATATTTCTTTAGGATTGATCTAACGTAGGTCAAAAAGGAAATCTTTGAGAAAAAGCCAGCCAAGTGTTTAATTAAAGCTCACTTTGTTTCCTTCCTTTCTCACTCTCTATCTACTCCCACATTATCCATTATAAAGTGATTTGTTGAGGGTTTCTTGACCTCAGGTTTTGTTCAGAGAATAATTCTCAGGCTTTCTTGGAGTTCTAGACTTATTACTGTGGCTTCAAGCTTGTTCATTGTATGTAGGCTCTTCTGTGATTCAAATGTGACCTGAAATTTAATAGGTGTTTTGCAAATAAGGTCCTGGGAGAGGGGCAAGGGAGTTCACTTCTCACTGAAGACTAAGTGCCAGTCTAAGTAGCAGAGATTGGCTTCAGAAACCTGTATCACTTTCTTTGTTTCTAGTTGAAAATTTTGCTGTTGTTTTGCTGTCAGCAGTGGTCACAGAACAAAAGAGATATAAACCATTAGCAATGGATTAGAAATTTCTGTTCGAATAAATAGACTGAATTTATCCTGTAATCCTTCTCTCTTTGCTTTCTTGTAATGCTTCCTCTCTTCTGTCAAAGGAAAGAGCAATTGGATGGTACTGCCAGGTATGTAGCTGCCATTATCATAGCCTTCTTTTAACACAGTTGTTGGAGGATGCAGGTTAAATGGTTCTTTGTGGATTCATGAGCTGTTAATCAAAACATGCTACTAACACTACTGGTAGTCACTAAAAACAATTAACAAGTCCATTACCTAATTGCTTGCTTTTTTCCCAATTTAACAATGCAGCTAAAATACTAATCATACCAATGCAGTGTTGCTTGTTGATTGTTGTTGGTTGTCTGTAAACAGTTTTGTTGTTCGTTATGATTAATCATAGTCTAGGTTTCTCCTGATCTATTTTATAATATCAGGTTTTTCTGGGGTGAATTTTAAGATCTGTTTCATGTTACTGCTCTACATTTCTACACAAAGCAAAGCTGCAGTGTAAGTAATCAAGTCTGTGCCAATTAATCACGCGCAAGGATTTCTTGATGATAAAGATGGGCAGCTAAAAGGGATCACTGGGATAGTCAACCTCTCTGTTAGTACTAAAGAAGCTACATTAGGTTTGAGGCCTTGTCCCACTGTTGCTGAAACAAAAAGGATTGCTACCAGAAAGTTACAATTTAGGTGAAAATGGAGCAGTCACCCATCCTAATTCTGGTCAGCCACTGAAGACTGCAGCAGAACAGTCATTGTCAGTCAGCACATGAGGTCTCAGATGGACATGATATAAGCCCTTCCAGCTAAGATGCAGATTCAAAAGCACATGAAATAGTTCAACCTCTTAGGTCAAAAATGTGAAATACTTAATGCTAAACTGCTATCAATGGATCACACACAAAGAGTTTATAATGATTTATGATAAATTGTTCCAAAAAACTGAATGATAAATTGTTCCAAAATAGCTGAAGCTATTAAATTTTCATCTGTAGTTACAACATAGAGAAAAAGAACAAGAATTGTAGCCACTGTCATCATTTGCTAACTTGTTCTTCTTCAAAGACTGCCTGGAAGGGAGTTGCCTGGCTCATGAGCTCTCATGAACCTACATCTTTTACTGCCCAGGCTCTGCAGTCATGGGCAAGCACAGGTGCATTAATGTTGGTGGCAGGAGATATTAGCTAACTCTAGGGTTGGCAACAGCTGAATTTTGGCCTTTACTATGTACAAAAGAGCCTAGGAGATGGGATACTTTTTTAGTATGTAACTCCATACCTTAGGCCAAAACGTGTTTTCATTCAAATGCTACAGCAGGTTAAAATTAGGCAAGTGAATGACTGCTGCAGTTTACTTCCCTGGAGAAGCTCCTACACCTGCAATGACATAGCAGCCTGGAGTAGCTTAAGACATTGTACCTTTCAGGCCAGTGGAAGAAATAATTTCGTGTTGACACACTGGATTAAAAACTGAAAAATATGACTCACAGCTCAAAGTCTTCAAAACTGTAGTCCCAAGGCTCCTCTTTCTAGTTGGATATATCTTGCTTTTTTGTTGTTACATATGTAATAACTTTCAGCAAAATCATCAGTAAAGCTGCAGTGGAAGCTTTCTGTGTAGCAGGAATGTGTTTATGGAAATGAGCATTCAATAAGAGGGACTGGAAACCCTCCAGGTAAACAGAAATATTATTGGACTTGTGGGAACATCCACTGACATGAGACTGAGCCATAAAATCTGGATGTTTTGACAGTCCCACCTCCCATCTCTCATAAAACCCTTATTTACAGACCAGATAATTAAAAAAAAAAAAATCATCCTCTTCCTCCTGCAGTGATTTAGGATAGAAAGTATTATTTGTACTCCACTGCTATTTGCATTTAAGGCTGTATCAAAATAAATGAGCAAAAAGGGAATGTGGTCCTGGTGGAGAGAACAGCCCCTCAGAGCACTCAGTCTCCAGGTTCTTGCATTAGTTAAGTACTTAATGGGAAAGCTGTGGTAATAAACTACATTGTCTGAACAGTGGTTGATAAAGGAGAGAGAAGAATTGGTCCAAAGCTTTCCCATGAGAGTCAGGAAATGTAGCTAATTAATAAACTCAAAATTAGGCCTGGCTATGTGAAAATTTGAACACCTGAAGTGGCAGGGCTTGTGTTTTGTGGTGTGGGACTTTTGTAGGAATGCCACAGTTGTAGAGCTTGTAGAGACTTTTAGGATCTGTTCTTGAGCTGGCATCATAACAAAATCATAGCTCGATGCAGGTCCTTATTATTAGACCGTTTTGGAAAAACACAGGGAAGGCAAGAGAGTGGAAGATCCATCAGAAGATGGATCCCAAGGCAAGGCTGGAGGGAAGGGCTTGTTGAAGTAGAAAGCTGATTAAAGTTTGGCAAGCCCAAGGTTTTATTGCAGCTTCCTTTAAATTAAAACTGTGAAAGTGTAAGATATGATGAAGAGCACATTGAACTACCCTTGACTGAGACAGTAGGCTGGATCTTGTAGTTGCTGAAGTGGTCCATGTTGTGCTGCTCTGTTAAGAATGGCATTTTCCCTAAATAACCTGTACAGTCTCCCAAACCAGAAGGAACTGGGGCTGTGGTATTCATTACTCACTGCTGGGGAGCCAACTGACTTCATACCAGAGATGCATTTTTCATCCTTCGTCAATTCCTTCAACTAGCAACACAGAAAATCTCAGATAGCAGCTGCTCTTCTGCAAGTGTAGCAAAGTCTTTTCATCTGTTTAGCTCCTGAGAATGAGAATTCATGAGAAAGATGTATTAATGCTCATTTCTGTTGGAGTGCAGCAAATGATTCAACCAATGCACTGAGTGTAGGCGCCTGTCCTGCATTTCACTGTCTTTTGGATGGATCTTTACTTGATGGATATATTGCTTATTTTAAACCAAATTTTTATGCTTATGTTTGAGGAAGGAATTCTGGGCCTTGTTTTTCAGTGCTGTTAGCAGTTGTTCCACTGGTTTTGACTAGTGTAAGAATTTTGAATCACTAGTACATACTGGCACTTCAGCAAAGGATTTTTAACTTTTTTCTAAGACTTTTCTCCTAATCTGTATTGTCCAACTAGACACCAGGAGAGAATTCCTAGACCTAATTTTGCATGATTGCCAAAAAGTCACTTATCCCATTTTCCTTATCTCTACATGATAAATAATATTTCTCTGACTTTGGAAAATTTGTTTTATTTTTTTGTTCTAAAGTGGCAGAATTGGTAGTAGTCTTTCTCATTATGTGAGTATGAAAGAATCCATATGAAGTGGTGCATTTTTAAATTGCCAGTAGAAACAACATAATGAAAATAAAGTCATAATTTGCAAGGTGGAAAATTTCATTTTCAGCACTTCTTCATGCAGATGCCCAAACCAGAAAGGGGCAAAAAACCACTCTGATTTACACACTACATAAACTACAAATGAAAGGCTGTTCCCATTCTTTTTCATAGAGCTTTTCATGGGTAATCATTAACGTCTCATCCTAATAACTTTTCTTCACTTTACAGTAATGTCATGTTTAGTAGGGAGTCATTCTTTGGATCAAGCCTCACAAGAAAACTTAGGTATATACATTCAAGTAACAATTGAGCCTTACTCTTTTCATATTTCTTGCATGCCATTCTCTGCCTGCACTTTCTGTTTTTACTAAAGAAGTTCATCTGACCATGATAAAAAGTAATGGGAGATAAAACTGAAAAGTTATTTAAGCATAAAAAGAAATTTGCATGACTTTGCAGATAGTTCTTTGTTCTGCTGTTCAGAAAACACAGGTTCTAATCCTGGCTCTGCTAATGATCTACTTAAAAATGAGTGGTTTTCTCTGTTTTCGTAGAATGGGAATGATACTAACCTACTCTGAAAATAATTTAGAAATTTGCTATAAGAAAAATGCACCATAAGAGCTAAATACCAATCTTTATGCAGTCCAAACTTCACCAACATGGATTCATGCAAGTCACTTTGCTTTTGAGTTCAGTGGAACATCATCTCTGCACATGTATCTGCAGGTTCTGGTTCAGCAAATATAAAACTAGAGATGTTTTTTGTGATCTGTATAAAGTTATTGACATGCTGAAATGAATTGCTGAACTGTAACCTAGGATGTAGGGCATGAACTTTATTTTTCTACCAAGAAACAGAAAAATCATTTGTAGCATTTCAGAGATCTGAAAAACACATCATCAAAGATACTAATATTTTGACTTTAGCTCATTGTTCTCATTTCCACTACATTCCACAAACATAAAATCATCCTCACATAACTCATAGCTTTCCTAGCTTAAGCTCTTCAGCTTTTGGGGAGCTGCTAGTGAAGCACTCCATTTTTATATTGGATGATTGCCCCACACAAAATAGTCAAAAGACATTGATTTTGCAGCTTGGTTGGCTTCCCAGTAATTGATATGTACACCACAAAGTAAAGAGTGGATCAACATCCATATGGTTTCTGCCTACATCACCCATTGCATCCATTAGTGAAAAATATCCATCGTGTTTTCACAAAGAATTGAACTTAGATAATTGTCTCCATAGATTTGCATAACTTTGTTTATTTTTACCCATTTTCAGTCACTTTAGAAAGTGTGGATGAGAAGTTGGGCTGAGCATAGACATTTAGTTTGTGCAAAGGTCCTTTCCCTTCCTCAAAACTGAGCCCAAGTTACGACTTGCATTCATGTTTCTGGGAAAATAATCTGGATGGTAGGTGAGCTTGGATTTAGTAGGTGAGCTTGGATTCAGAGTCAGTCATACCTACAGTGAAACACCAATGAGGACATTCATCGCCAGGGTGTAGAAATTGACTGGCTAAGAGATAGTGTTTCCTTCTCAGAAATCAGAAACTTGCAAATTAAGACATTCAGAGTACAAGGTGGCTTTTTTACTGAAACATTATTTGTCAAGAAGTTAAAAATTTTGAGATTGAGCATTTTTGTGACTTCCTCTCTATAAAAGAACATATTGCTTGATTTCCTTAAAAGAGAAAGCTGACTGATGAAATCTCAGAAATACCAGAAAAGCTTGGAGTGATCTTAGTTTTAAGTTAAAAAATTTGAGAACTCTGTGAGATCAGCTGCATATATTCAGTTCAAGATTTGTGGCTGTCCTCATAGCATTTGTTTTGTGCTAATTTCTCCTGGGAATAGTTCAAAAGAGAATACTTATAGAAACCTCATTCAGAATGTTTGATTCTGAAATACAGCTCATAATGTAGCAAAATACTGGAGTAGAAGTGTCTGGCTTTTGCTCACAGGTACTTGAAACCAGATAAATGCAGTAAGTAGCTAAACTGAAAAAATATGAAGAAGAAAAAAAAATTGATTTTTATTACTCCTTGTTAGGTGAAAGTGGTAAATACATGGAAGAGGACTGTGTTTGATTCACTGTTAGCATTAATTCATTATCTTTCTTCTCATACATATACCATTTGCTTATGAAACTCCAACACTGAGCAAAGCACAGAGAGGAGAGTATCTGGCTTGCATGATGGGATGTAACTGCATTATTTCCTTGCATGCCTGTTTCTGCAAAGTATTTCTAGTGCAGTGGTTCCCACTCTTTATTCTTAGCAAGTGTAAGAGATCTGCTGCAAAAGCCAGCCATGTTTTGTATATCCAGACAACAAATTAATCTCTCAGATGTTCCAGAATAATTCCCAATGCTCTTGGGGAGCAAGAATCTGAGAGCTGAATTGTTCTTTAGCTTTGAAACAAAAATGTCTCCACTGCTTCTGCCTTCCTTCTTTTATAGTGGCCTGTGTCTGCCACAGAATTAAGGAGTTCTCATACTGGGATTCCACTTTAAAGACAAAGCTTTGGGGAAAATTTGTATTCCAGAGGATGCAATAATATGCAAGACAAGCAATGTCAAAATATCCAAGCTGGTAAGAGAAATTGCTCTACACTTCTATCAGCATCTTTGCGATGCTATTGAATCCTCCTCAGTTTCTGGAATTGTGCTGTAAGCCAGAAATTGTATTTTATTGAATGTGAAAAAGCCAAACTAAGTGGGTCCACTGTCCCAAAGACAGTGGGAGGAGTCCTAATATCAGCAGGAGGAGTCTTAAAGATTTGAAGTAGTCTTTAAGAGGAGTCTTAAAGTACATGAACCTATGAGTGGGAACCACTGTCCTAGCCACTCTTCTGAAGGATGATGTGATCTACGCATGCTGCATACTCTGGAACTGAGCCCTGCGCATGCTGTTTTGATGAAGGAGATCGTGTCATGAAAAAAAATGTTTTCTAAGTCTTTTTAAAAAGCACAATGAAAACAAAAACCCCAGCAGACCCAGATTTCATCCATTGGAAATGAGAATAAAGTCCATTTTTTTTTCTCTGATGACAGCTAGTCATTATCTGGAGAGAAGCTTGGGTTTTGTTTTGGGTTTTTT